>CM016625.1:99497504-100097504 GCA_005393395.2 Gossypium australe | reverse complement strand
AAGGTACGTCCAAACTTTTCGGCTTACGAATATTGCAGAAGGCGTCATCCGAGTGAATGATGGAGGAAGTCAGGAGCGTGTTTCAGATGCGGGTCTAAGGAGCATCAGGCTCGAGATTGTTCAATCACCATTAAGTCTGGTATGTTTTCTGTGGATGCGATATTTTGGGTATAGAAACTATATGCGTACAATGCTTATCTGCTCCAGTGGGTAGGTTTTTCTTGGGTAAGTGTAAGAGGGTTCAATTAGAGTTAAAGCGTGTTAGTGTTATTAAAATTAGAGTGCATAGCGAAAGCATAGTGGTGTGACTTGAGCGGTGCGATTAATAGTTAGTTTGAAATTTCGAGGACGAAATTTCTTTAAGGGGGTAAAATTGTAATGCCCCAAATTTTGGGCCTAGATGAATTAGGCTTTAGACTTTGGGTCTCATAAATTTTTTTTAAGCAAGAAAATGACAAAGTCGATTCACCTCTGTGGTCATCGATTACTTCACCAAGTGGGCGGAAGTTACTTCATATGCCGATGTCACAAAGTCGATAGTCAGCAAATTCTATGTCGGTATAGAATCCCAAAAGGGGATCATATCTGCAATGCCCTAAATTTGAACAACAGCACGACATCAGAAGTTGGCAGTGTGTTCAAGATTAAACATCGTATCGCCCCAAAATGAACGGCAAAAAAATATCATGAGGAAAAAGAATGAGACTCGTGAAGATTGGCATCTGTGCTTGTTGAACGTCTGTTAAGACCCTCACCGGGCAACACATTTCTCATTGATTTATGGAATAGAGACAATTTTGCCCATGCAAGTCAAGATTCCTTCTCTCTGAGTTTTACCAGAGTTGAAGTCAGATGAAGCAGAATGGATCAAATCCCAATATGATTTGCTGAACTTGATCAGAGAAAAGAGGCTAAGGGCTATCCTCATGGTCAAATATACCGAAAGTGAATAATGCGGGCCTATAACAAGAAGGTTCGCCCTCAAGAATTCCATGAAGGAGACCTAGTTTTGAAAAGGATCATTCCCATACAAAAGGACTTCTGAGGAAAATGGATGTCAAACTGGGGAGGACCTTGTGTGATAAAGAAAACCTTCTCTTGAAAAATGTTGATTTTGACCGAGAGGGATAACAAGGACTTGCCTAATCCTCTGAGTTCAAATCAGGAAATGTTTCAGTAAAAAAGGAAAAAGAAAATATAAAAAAGAAAAAGAAGAAAAGAAAAAGAAAAAGGAGATGCCAAGGCGAAAACCCTCAAAGAGCGCTTTGAGATCAAAGGGGATTTGAGTTGAAAATCCGAAAAGAGCAGCTCAAATTTTGATCGCAAATGGGCATGCGGTAGTCTCGCTTTCTCTGAATTAACAAGAAGGAGAGATGTTACGTCTTGGGGCATCAACAGAGTACTCTAGATCCCCTAAACACATATTGAGCTCAAAATAGTCCTCAAGAGGTTCGTACAGAAAAGCTCAGGCTGCGATATCTGGGGCACTGATCGTGTGTCAGAGTCTTAAAAATTTATAAAAAGGATGATCGAGACTAGAAACTAACTATGACAACGATTAAGGCAAGTGCACCTATCGAACAGTAGTATAGCTTAGTGGCAAGACCGGATTGTCGAACCCAAAGGAACCAAAAGTACTAATACTAACTTTCTTTTTTATTATTTAGCCTAAGAATTAAAAGAATTTGTTATCTAATCTAAAACTAACTAACTACTAAACTAAAGATGCAAAGACAATGTAACGTCCCGAATTAGGGGCTGTTTGAAATTATTTTAATTTCATGTGTTGCCTGAATAAATGCCTATGTTATGGTGGTTTTAGGTCTAGTCATAACCCCGGGTCGGGTCTGACTTAGCTTTTAAAAATTTTCTTTTAGTGCTTGAGATGAAAAGGCTAAGTGAATAAGCCTTATTTATAAATTGGGGCGAATTATGACATAAGTCAGTGAGTGGCAGTGTGGCTTAAGGCGTTAGGGTGCAAGGGAGTGCAGGGGAGAAGAGGTTCGAGTCACATGGGGCGTATGGGAGTGTTTTATTATTTTGGGTTTTGGCGCCTAAAAAGAAGGGGCTAGC
Organism: Gossypium australe; assembly: GCA_005393395.2. Taxonomy (NCBI): domain Eukaryota; kingdom Viridiplantae; phylum Streptophyta; class Magnoliopsida; order Malvales; family Malvaceae; genus Gossypium; species Gossypium australe. Next base: position 100,095,431 of record CM016625.1, on the reverse strand, counting down.
TAAGAAGGCTTTAAAAGGGTTTTTGTGTGCATATTGGACATGAAAGGCAAGGTAGTAAACTGGCGCGGGTAGTGTTTGGTGATTGCGACACAAGGACTCGTGTTCGAGTCCTAAGGGTAGCGCATGTGTGCGTTTTATTTTTGTTTTGCATGGAGACAATGGAGCTAACGGAGGAAGGTTTAAAAGAAATTTAAGGCGGATTATGCCATGAAAGGCGCTGTGGCAGAGTGGCTGAAGGCTTGGGGTGCCTTCAGCAGGTCTGGGGTTCGAAACCCGTATGCTGCAAGGGGAGGTTTTGTTCTTTTATTTTTGTGCCGGCGTGATTAGTGGCCTGCATGGGCATTTAAGAGCATGGAGCTGCTTGATGAGTAGCTTTTATTTTTATTATTTTCTGCTGGGGTATGGGGTAATTTCTATTTTATGTTGCTTTATTATTTTATTAGAAGATGGGTAAGTGATGGGAAACAAACTAAACAATGTTTTACTTTATTTTATTGGATGGGAATGTCCACTTGGGGAGCATGGCCGAATGGAGGTTTTTCTCTAGGGACTAGCTTGGTCGGCCTTGTGCAAGACAAGAGAGAAGCATGGCCAAATTCCTTTAGCATGATTTTGTTTCCTTTCCTTTGTGTATGGCCGAATGAAGGAGGTTGGAGGGACTTTCATAGTCGGTTTTTCTAATGGCAAGGAGGTGCCTAGACTCTTGAGTTGTTTTCTTCCCTTTTCAAATTATTCGTGGCCAAAATAGGGACACCATTAGGGGCTTTCACTTTCGGCATCGAGTAGAGCAAGAGGGTGCCGAAATTCTTTGGCCTTGTTCTCTTTCCTTTCAACTTGTTTCTTGGCCAAAACTCATGACATTGTTTTGTTTTCTTTACATTGTGATGGCCGAATATGGTACATCCTAAGGTGGGGATTTCGACTTAGAGTATTGACCGAATACTTTGCTTATTAGCCTCCTCTTGCGTTTTCTTTTGGTCATAGTAAGTGTCTATATCAAGTGTGCTTTTGGGGGCGGTGGCCGAATCTTTTGGTAAGTGTTATATCTTTCTTTTCTTGGTCGATTTGTGTAGTGACCGGAACTCATTCCTCTTCCTTTCCTTTTTCCTCCTAGAGGGGATAGACCCAAGTATTAAAACTCTAGTCTTGTTCCTGGAAGGGAGCTAAAATCTTTATCATCATAAAGGGTGCCGATCTGTGGTGGGGAGGAGTTGAATTCGTCATCATGGTAAGAAGGTGCTAATCCCTTTTTGATTTGGGATTTGTGCTTATGGCCGAATGGCCTAGAGACTCAATCAAGGTGGTAATTGATTTCAGGGAGGGCTATAGCCGAATGTAGTGAACCCTCGAGAGTTGGTTGGTGACCAAATCAGCTAAAGGATAATAGAGGTTTTCGGGATTTCGAACCGTGTTGGTAAGTGCTAATAAAAATTCGGCCTAGGGCCGCATGTTGGTTTTTGGGTGCCTTTAAATTTCGAAATTATTAATATAGCCGAATGGCTATTAGTTCTTTAAGAAGGAATGTTGACCGATTGTAGGAGAGGAAACAATATCACGGGATTTTGCTAGGCTAGCTCAGGATTCGCGAGACTCATAAGTTAACAGGTGTGTAAACTCTTACACACTTTATTAGTATAAATTGTTATTATGATGATATTTATAACCTCTCATGTAGTAACTTTGCCTTGTGGGCATAAGCTTGGTTTTCGGGTAAGTCCCCTATTACTCGATCTATGATATATGTTGTGTATGCCATCATATGCTGTTAAATGCTATGCTATATACAAATGCATGATATATGGGATCATGATACTTGTTATGTGAGCATGATGATGGTGGGATTGATGAGAGGAGGGAGATGATCTCTATGGACTGTCACCAGTGGTTTGGTACCACACGATGGGTTGGCCCCATCATTTGATATTTGTAACTTCGGTCACCAGTGGTTTGGCACCACATATTGATATTTGTGACTAAGTCCCAGTGGTTTGGCACCACCAGTGGTTTGGCACCACATATTGATATTTGTGACTTCGGTCACCAGTGGTTTGGCACCACCAGTGGTTTGGTACCACATGTTGATATTGTGACCTATGGTCATCAGTGGTTTGGTACCACACGATGGGTTGGCCCCATCATTTGATATTTGTGGCTTCGGTCACCAGTGGTTTGGCACCACCAGTGGTTTGGTACCACACGGGGTAGAAAAAGGAGTATGGATGGCTAGCTTGGGCTGCATAATTGCATGTCTTACTAATATCTTGTGTATGAGCTGTATTTTCGGGTTGGGGATTTATACACTGAGTCTTGGTGACTCACCCCTTTCCATATCACCTTGCAGGTAAGTAGATCGCGGAGATGGAGCCGGAGAGGACTCGAGGCGGCCATGCTTGTTCCTCGGTTTTGAAATTTTATTTCGTACCGTTAAGTTTACTATTTGCTAAAATTCGATTGGGTTGTAATATGGCCGCTTATTATTATTTTGGATGTTTAAGTAGTTGCTTTACTTTATTTCTATTAGACAAGTGAACTTATAAACGGTTAAGTAAATCGGTTAAAGGCAACGTTTTCAAAATTTTACTCGTACGCGTTTTCAAAGATGTTACTGTTGGGTAACAAAACTTACCAAGTTAGCAATAACTCTGAACTTTCAAAAAGATTAGATCAAATATTTTTCAAAGTTTCCAACTCAACCCTATTTATAAAATCAAGCCCACCTGAGTGGTAATAAACACCGTTTTATAACTCCAACAATATTGTTTGATTCTTACCTGTTAGTCCAAATCCTTCAAATGTTTTACTCTATGACATACCAGATCCGGTCAAGGCTCGTGGGCCGGGTTTGGGGTGTTACAGACAAAGAGAATGAATTGGGAAAATACTTGTGGGAAAAACCAATTGATTAAGAAATACCCGAGGAAGAATCCACCTAGACTTCACTTGTTATCTAACTCTGAACCAGACGATTTATTCACTTGACTTGATCCGTAGGTTTCCCTAATTTATATTAATACCTCTTTTGAGGCTACTAACGTCTAACCCTAGGTTGATTAATTGAAATCTCTTTCTAATTAAAACCCCTAGAATTGCATTAACTCGATCTATGGACTCCCATATTAGGTTTGACCCTAATCCGACAGATTTTTGTCACCCTATTTCTAGGCGTGTGAGCAACTCCGCTTAACTATGCTAGATCTACTCTTAGGTAGGGACTTTTGCACCACCACCTAAGCACATCAATACTTGAATCAATATCCCGGAAATACCAAAACAAGAATTAAAAACACATAGTTAAGAACAAATCAAGTATTTATCATATAGTTCAGCAAACGATAACAAGATTCATCTTAGGTTTCATCCCCCTCAGGTATCTGAGGGTTTAGTTTATAATGATAAAAGAACACATCTCAAAAGAAAAGATAAAACAAAACATAAGAAAACCCTAAAACCCCCTGAAGGAATTGAATGAGAGATCTTCCGTATTAAGTATAACTCCGGCTTCTTGAGTTGAATCAACTGGCAATTCTTCGAGTGAATCCCACAATTCTGGCCTCTCTAGCTCGGCTCCTTGGCCTAGCTGGACGCCTAGCTAGACTCCCCAACTGGACTCCCCTTGAAGGTTGGCCTGTAGGGTGTTTATATAGGCTTTTGGAATGACTTTCTTTGCCTCTAAGTACCCTAATCCGAATGAAACTCTTCTTTGTCACGACAGGGACACGCCCATGGCACACGCCCGTGTGAATCGTGGCCAGGCCGTGTTCAGGTCTGTTAAGGTGGCACGACCGTGTGGCTTGGGCCCAGGCCGTGTTGGTTTCGTGATATGGCTCATTTACTCTGTTTTAGGCCCGTTTCTCATTCTTTTCATCCTTTGGTGCTTTCCTAAGTATAAAACATGAAAACAAAGGATTAAGAGCACCAAATTACACAATTCAGAGAATAAATCATCCAAAAGTATGTTAAATGTGGGATTAAAATATGTTTATATTACGGATTATCAAATACCCCCACACTTAAGCATTTGCTTATCCTCAAGCAAAATTCTCAACTCACAATTAAAATGAACTTCCTTGATTCATAATATTCATCAATAATGTTCCATCATAATTCAAAGATGATTCATACATTGATAATTTAAGTAAAATGGTCATAAAGATTCAATTAATCAAGTCATAATTTTTGTAGCATAAAAACATAGATGTTTTCCCCTTACCTAAATAATCACCTTTAATTCAAAATCGACAAGAGTTGACATCCTCACTAAAGATTCACTCAAATCACTCAAAGTGTTTAAGGTTCAAAGTTAAGCACTCAAAAGTCGAACATGAAAAGTTAATCCCATAGGCTTGCCTGAAAATCAAATCTCCACCACTTAAAATGAGATGATACACAAATCAAAAGGTCTTTAAAAAGGGTTGTAATGGGGGTCGGGTAAAAGGTGTGGATAAAGGCTGAATTAGAGGGTTAGAATCGAGATTGAATTGAAAATTTACCTAACTAGAAAAATGAATTAATCCTGAATAATTACATCAAATAAAAACTTGTTATGCTAATAATACGAGCTTTTTCTTCAAGATGTGGAATTTAAACATGTAAGCTCACTTAATTAAAACTAATAAATATACTTCGATTTTTTTAAACAAATCAATACAATAATAAGAAAGAATTTTAACAACTGAAATATAGAGCATAGCTAGGAAACTGTTCAAAATCAAATCTCGATAAAAAGGGAGTCAAGGAATGGTAATAACAAATACAATATGGGTTTTGGGTTATTATTAGTGGGTGAGTCAATAAAAAGGTTTGTTAGGATCAAAAGGGTTCACTAGGGGTTAATTGTGAAGGTAGGCTTTTTGTGGAGTGAGTAGGTTAAATCCTAAGTGCCTTTATCATCTCTGTATATCAAATCAATAATGTGGTCTTTACATGTATAATCGAAGCAAGTTCTAGAATAACAAATCAATGTTGACACACTCATAATCAAAAAGTGAGCACGAAAGAATGTATGCTCTAAAAGGCTCAAAATCTCACAAAAATTATGGGTTTTTGATATCAACCTTGAAAATTTCTAACTTCAAGGTAATAATTAGATTTAGGTAGACAACCTAACAAAATTTTAATTTTTGAAAATAGACTTATCATGCTTGATTCTCTAGTCTCCTAAAATTTAAATCATCACTGCACAATTATCAAAGACTTAATCCGAAACATATCAATAAAAATCATGAATCACAGGAACTTATTCTAATCAGTAATATGAGAAAATTACTTAAAGACAAGATATCATTCACGGCATAATTTAGGGATTTGAGAATAATGAACAAAGTTAGGCACTTTCTCGAAATAAATATTCACCCCCCACACTTAAGATGTACCTTGCTTTCAATGTACAAAGATAGATAATAGCAAAATAGTAATGAAATCATAAGATAGGGAGAGAAGTGAAACTTCATGAATTTTGGATGGAGTCAATGAAAAGGAATCGAATAGGAATTGGCAGAGGTGAACTTAGGGGAGCGACTCGAACCGTTTGAAATTGAATCCTCGAAGTAGCCGGGTTGATTTTATTGTATCCTAAGCTAAATCTAAATGGCATGAAGAATAAGAAGAAAATAATAAAGAAAGAAAAAAGAAAATAAAAATAAGAATAAAAGTAAAAAATGGAAAATGGATATGCGTTTAAAAAGAAATGGTAAAAGGGACGAAGACTTTGGGGGGGAAGTGAACAAAAGAAGGGGATTTCAAATAGAAGAACGGTCCATGCCCATGCCCTGGGCATGTTATGTCACACGGCTAAATCGAATGGCTATGTTAACCTTCATGCAATTATCCCACGCCTGTATAAAGGGTTCGCACACCCGTGTTGCTTAATCAGTGTCGTCCACGGCTTATAAGCACGGGCGTGTCGCACATCCGTGTTCTTTAGTCAGTTTCGACCAAGGCCGCATCGCACAGCCATGGCGTTTTATCGCAGCCCGTGTTTTGGGAAATTTTCGTCCTTGATTCACACGGTCTCTGCCACGCTGGTGTGCAAATTCGTGGTGTCCACACGGCCACGGCCACGCCCGTGTGCAAGGTCGTGTGGTAGGGAAACCTACGCCTAAAAATTTTGGTTAGTTTTTAGTAAGATGCTAAAATATAGACGTTAGTGGGGTTAGTGCTCGGGTTGCCTCCCGAGAAGCTCTCGTTTAAAGTCTTGAGCTAGACTTACCTCTCATTCGCACATTCATGGTGGTTTGAGGAGGTGAAATCCTTTCCCATGCGATCAATTCGGTTATTGATATAATGTTTGAGTCAAGTAGTGTTTACCTTAAAAGTGCTGAATTTAGGACTAGTTACCTCGACTGTTCCATCTGGGAAGATTTTGAGTACTTGATCTCCTATCTTAAGCTGGGTTGTCCCCTCATTAAGTTTGTCGTGGAGTTGCCTCATTTTTTCTTCGTGTGTTTTTAGTTTCTCTTTAAAGTGTGTCTTCCACCCGTCTAGTTCATCGATCCAAAGCATTCGTTCCTCATGAATTTCTTATTTATCGACACGAGGTCTAGGATCTGGCATCTGCGAAAGAGCTTCAAGAAACGACAAGTTAATATGTAACTTCTTTGGAGGTTTAAGAAATTTACCGAATTGTTCCTCTGTGTGGTCTTTCTTTATCACATTGGGGTATGGCACACGAGCTTGGTACTCTGTAATTACCGGGTTTGGTAAATCATGGCTTACTTCAACCTTACCTTCACTTACCACAGGCTCTTGCCTCGGGTCAGATTCCATTAACCTTTCACTGTCATGAGTTGTTACAACTTGAATTTACTCTTTTGGGTTAGTTTCAGTGTTGCTTGGCATAGTTTCAATGTTGCTTGGCAAGCTTTCTTGTGGTTGTTTTGAGATCAGCTTAGCAAGCTGACCTAATTGATTCTTGATCCCTTGAATCGATGCTTCTTGATTTTTGAGTGTTGTTTCGGTGTTTTGGAAATGAGTTTCTGACACCGCTAAAAATTTTGTCAGCATCTCTTCAAGGTTCGGCTCCTGTTCCTGCTGGTGAGGTGGTTGTTGAAAATCTGGAGGAAGTTGCGGTCTTTGACTATTTGATCATCCCACGAGAAATTGGGATGGTACCTCCAACCTGCATTATAAGTGTTACTATAAAAATTATTTTGAGGTTTAGAATAATTACCCATATAGTTAACTTGTTCGTTCTCTGTGCTAGGGTTGTAGGATAGATATTCTGTGTTATTCATCCCTCCTTCATTTATATCGTATTGTATAGCTAGCTGTACCTGCAAATAATTACATACACCATCAATCTTTTTATTTATCAGCTCTACCTGGTTAGATAACATGGTGACCGCGTCGAGGTTTAAGACACTGGCTGCTTTAGTAGGAATTGCCCTCATGACTTGCCACTGATAATTATTCAGTGCCATCTTCTCTATTAACTAAAATTATCTGGCAAAAGCAAATAGAGGAAAAATTAGCAAAGTAAAAAAAATTAATAATAATAATAAAGATAAATTGCAATAATAATAATAATAATAATAATAATAATAATAATAAATGGCTGAAGTAATAAAAATTGAGCTTTCTTAATATTTTAGTTCCCCGGCAACGGCGCCAAAAACTTGATCGTGTGTCAGAGTCTTAAAAATTTATAAAAAGGATGATCGAGCCTAGAAACTAACTATGACAACGATTGAGGCAAGTGCACCTATCGAACAGTAGTATAGCTTAGTGGCAAGACCGAATTGTCGAACCCAAAGGAACCAAAAGTACTAATACTAACTTTCTTTTTATTATTTAGCCTAAGAATTAAAAGAATTTGTTATCTAATCTAAAACTAACTAACTACTAAGCTAAAGATGCAAAGACAAAGAGAATGAATTGGGAAAATACTTGTGGGAAAAACCAATTGATTAAGACAATACCCGAGGAAGAATCCACCTAGACTTCAGTTGTTATCTAACTCTGAACCAGATGATTTATTCACTTGACTTGATCTGTAGTATTCCCTAATTTATATTAATACCTCTTTCGAGGCTACTAACGTCTAACCCTAGGTTGATTAATTGAAATCTCTTTCTAATTAAAACTCCTAGAATTGCATTAACTCGATCTAAGGACTCCCATATTAGGTTTGACCCTAATCCGGTAGATTTTCATCACCCTATTTCTAGGCGCGCGAGCAACTCCGCTTAACTATGCTATATCTACTCTTAGGCAGGGACTTTTGCTCCACCACCTAAGCACATCAATACTTGAATCAATATCCCGGAAATACCAAAACAAGAATTAAGAATACATAGTTAAGAACAAATCAAGTATTTATCATATAGTTCAGCAAACAATAACAAGATTCATCTTAGGTTTCATCCCCCTCAGGTATCTGAGGGTTTAGTTCATAATGATAAAAGAATACATCTCAAAAGAAAAGATAAAACAAAACATAAGAAAACCCTAAAACCCCCTGAAGGAATTGAAAGAGAGATCCTCCGTCCTGAGTATAACTCCGGCTTCTTGAGATGAATCAACTGGCTATTCTTCAAGTGAATCCCACAATTCTGGCCTCTCTGGCTCAGCTCCTTGGCCTAGCTGGACGCCTAGCTAGACTCCCCAACTGGACTCCCTTTGAAGGTTGGCCTGTAGGGTGTTTATATAGGCTTTTGGAATGGCTTTCTTTGCCTCTAAGTACCCTAATCCGAATGAAACTCTTCTTTGTCACGACAGGGACACGCCCATGGCACATGCCCGTGTGAATCGTGGCCAGGCCGTGTTCGGGTCTGTTACGGTGGCATGGCCGTGTGGCTTGGGCCCAGGCCGTGTTGGTTTCGTGATATGGCCCATTTACTCTGTTTTAGGCCCATTTCTCGTTCTTTTCATCCTCCGGTGCTTTCCTAAGTATAAAACATGAAAACAATGGATTAACAGCACCAAATTACTCAATTCAGGGAATAAATCATCCAAAAGTATGTTAAATGTGGGATTAAAATATGTTTATATTACGGTTTATCAGGCACCTAGTTTTCATCTTACCCATATTGAGTTTGCTATCTTTGATTACTTTATTCTTTTCAAGATACGCTCCCAATAAATTTCATTTGTTATCTTAATTAATTCATTCTCATTTTGTGTTTTTTCAAAATTTGATATCTTGATTAATTTATTCATTTCGAGCTTTGATCTCAATTAATTTCCTTCCGGTCCATTATCATGACCTTTTTCAAGCATTTTGCATTGAACTAATGATTAGAGGACTAATAATACTTTCGTAAAAGGAGTTTCGCATATTACTTTGGAAGCTTCTAAATAATACAGGAACCTGAAACAGGACTGTTGTTTAGAACTCACCCAGCCTAAGGCTTGGAAATATTGGAGAAAGATGATTATCACTTTGGAATTTTTATTGGTTGAACAAAAAGACGAGACATTTCATCGGTGATACAACCTCGACAAATAATGGTCAATGTTAACCCAAGTGTAAAAGGGGAATCATTCTCAAGAAAAAAATATTCTGCATCCATGCAAATGTCATGCATACACATATGGTCATGACACCCAGGGAATGGAAGGTGTAGCAGACCAAATTGATTGAATAAGTTACAAAATCTATACCCTCGAGTCGTAGTGGGATGGATTAAAGATGACACAGATCCTATTCCTCCCTGAATTGCAGTGAGAGGGTCTGAAGATGGTTTAAGCCTTAAAGTCCCAAAGGTACCATGGAATGGACCTTGAAATTGCATTGGTACAAGTCATTTGAGCAAAATATGATCGTTTCTTTGAGTTTTTTTCGCAAAGGTACCAACCGAGCGAGATAGCAGTGTAATACGCCAGCAATAAAACCCTGATGGACAACGAGCAATGACGCCTTAAATATTGAAAAGGATTATTCTCATGATATTCTTCATTCATGCAAATGTCATCCATAACACCATTTAGTTAGGAGCATTTGATTCGTTCTGATCATTGCATCCTAATCATTATGCATTTAAAAGAGGGATCATTCTCATGACATTCTGCATTCATGCAAATGTCGTCCATTCATATACATCTAATTAGGAGCATCTGATTCATTCTAATCATGACATCCTAATCATTTGGCATAAATAGGCCCATGAAATACACTCTATAGGTCATATTTCCCAAAGAATTGCGTAACAGACCAGAGATGCGAAAATCCTACACCCCTGAAGATGTAGTGGGAAGGATTGAGATCACCATGGCGAATCTTATCTCCATGAAGCAATGGAGTAGATTTAAGCCATCAGCCTTATCTCCCTGAAGCGTCAGTAGAGTAGACCAAAGATTACAGATCTTGTCTCCCTAAGCAGTAGTGGAGCAGATCGAAAACGACGAATATTATCTCCATGAAGCAGCGGAGTAGATTTAAGCAACCAACCTCGTCTTCTTGAAGATACATGATCGTGTGTCAGAGTCTTAAAAATTTATAAAAAGAATGATCGAGCCTAGAAACTAACTGTGACAACGATTGAGGCAAGCGCACCTACCGAATAGTAGAATAGTTTAGTGGCAAGACCGGATTGTCGAACCTAAAGGAACCAAAAGTACTAATACTAACTTTCTTTTTATTATTTAGCCTAAGAATTAAGGGAATTGTTATCTAATCTAAAATTAACTAACAACTAAGCTAAAGATGCAAAGACAAAGAGAATGAATTGGGGAAAATACTTGTGGGAAAAAAAACCAATTGATTAAGACAATACCCCAAGAAGAATCCACCTAGACTTCACTTGTTATTTAACTCTGAACCAGATGATTTATTCACTTGACTTGATCCGTAAGATTCCCTAATTTATATTAATACCTCTCTCGAGGCTACTAACGTCTAACCCTAGGTTGATTAATTGAAATCTCTTTCTAATTAAAACCCCTAGAATTGCATTAACTCGATCTATGGACTCCCATATTAGGTTTGACCCTAATCCGGCAGATTTTCGTCATCCTATCTCTAGGGTTGCGATCAACTCCGCTTAATTATGCTAGATCTACTCTTAGACAGGGTCTATTCCTCCTCTGCCTAAGCACTTCAATACTTGAATTAATATCCTGAAATATCAAAACAAGAATTAAGAACACATAATTAAGAACAAATCAAGTATTTATCATATAGTTCAGAAAACAATAACAAGATCCGTCTTAGGTTTCATCCTCCTTGATAAATCGTAAAAGTAACATATTTTAAGCCCACGTTTAGCATGCTTTTGGATGATTTATCCTTTGATTTATGTAAAAAGGTGCTCTTAATCCTTTCTTTTCATGTTTTATACTCAGGAAAGCACCCGAGGATGAAAAGAACGAGAAACGGGCTTAAAACAGGCCAAATTGGGCCAAAATAGAAATCGACACGGCCTAGGCCCAAGACTACACGGTCGTGTCTCATTAAAAGTCCAAACACGGTCTGGCCACGACTCGCACGAGCGTGTGCCATGGGCGTGTCCCTGCCGTAGCCAAGAGAAGTTTTACTCGAATTTGGATACTTTGAGGCAAAGAAACACATTACAAAGCCTATTCAAACACCTTATTAGGAATTCTACTTGAATTAGGATACTTAGGGGGCAAGTAAGGCATCTCAAAGTCTATATTAACACCCAATGGGGCAACTTGAAGAGGGAGTTCGGCAGAAGCCGAAACCAAAGGCTTTAGTCAGGGGGTGGTTAGCTAGGCCAAGGAGCCGAGCCAAAAAGATCAGATTTGTGGAGATTTACTAGAAGAAAGCCAGTTGATCCATCTCAAGAAGTCGGAGTTGTACTCAAGACGGAGGATCTCTCCTTCAGTTCCTTCAGGGGGTTTTAGGGGTTTCTTATGTTTTGTTTTATCTTTTCTTTTGAGATATTTTCTTTCATTGTTATGAACTAAACCCTCAGATACCTGAGGGGATGAAACCTAAGATGAATCTTGTTATCGTTTGCTGAACTATATGATAAATATTTGACTTGTTCTTAATTATGTGTTCTTAATTCTTGTGTTGATATTTCCGGGATATTAATTCAAGTATGATGTGCTTAGGTGGAGGAGCAAAAGTCCCTGCCTAAGAGTAGATCTAGCATAATTAAGCGGAGTTGATCGTGCGCCTAGAGATAGGGTGACGAGATTTTGTCAGATTAGGGTGAAACCTAATATGGGAGTCCATAGATCGAGTTAATGCGATTCTAGGGGTTTTAATTAGAAAGAAATTTCAATTAATCAACCTAGGGTTAGACGTTATTCACTTCGAGAGAGGGTTTAATATACTTTAGGGAATCTTACGGATCAAGTCAAATGAATAAATCGCCTGGTTCAGAGTTAGATAACAAGTGAAGTCTAGGTGAATTCTTCCTTGGGTGTCGTTTTAATCAATTGGCTTCTCTCAAGTTATTTTCCCAAACTCTTTCTCTTTGTCTTTGCATCCTTAGTTTAGTAGTTAATTAATTTAGATTAGATAAATAAATCCCTTTGTTCTTAGGCTAAATAATAAAAAGAGAGTTAGTATTAGTACTCTTGGTTCCTTTGGGTTCAACATTCCGGTCTTGCCTTAACTATACTACTGTTCGATAGGTACGCTTGCCTCAAAATCATTGTCAGAGTTAGTTGCCAGGTTCGATCATTCTTTATATAAATTTTAAGACTCGACAGACACGACCACCCCTCAGGTATATGAGGGGTTTAGTTCATAATTATAAAAGAGTACATCTCAGAAGAAAATATGAAACAAAACATAAGAAAAACCCTAAAACCCCCTGAAAGAATTTGAAGGAAAGATCCTCCGTCTTGAGTATGATTCCGGCTTCTTGAGATGAATCAACTGGCTTGCTTCGAGTAAATCCCACAATTCTGACCTCTCTGGCTTGGCTCTTCGGCCTAACTGGATGCCCCCTAAAGGTTGGCCTCTAGAGTGTTTATATAGGAGTTTGGAATGGCTTTCTTTGCTTTTAAATACCCTAATCCGAGTGAAATTAAAATAGGTCACGTCAGGGACACGCCCATGGCACATGCCCGTGTGAATCGTGGCCAAGCTGTGTTCGGGTCTGTTAAGGAGGCACGGCCATATGGTCTTGGGCCTAAGCCGTGTCGATTTCGTACTTTGGCCCATTTACTCTGTTTTAGGCCCGTTTCTCGTTCTTTTCATCCTCCGATGCTATCCTAAGTATAAAACATGAAATTAAAGGATTAAGAGCACCAAAATCCACAATTCAGGGAATAAATCATCCAAAAGTATGCTAAATGTGGGATTAAAATATGTATATATTACGGTTTATCAATACAACGAAGCAGGTTGAAATTACCAGTTTTTATTTCCTTAAAGTTTCAATAGAGAAGATCGAAGCTACAAATCTCTTCTCCCTGAATTCTTATCCCTTTGAGGTCCTAACGGAGTAGGTCGAAGCTACAAATCCCTTCTCCCTGAAATCTTCATATCATTGAAGTTTCAGTAGAGAAGATCGAAGCTACAAATCTCTTCTCCATGAATTCTTATCTCTTTGATGTCCAATACAGAAGGTCGAAACTATGAATCCCTTCTCCCTGAAATTTTCATATCCTTGAAATTTCAGTAGAGAAGATCGAAGCTACAAATCCCTTCTCCGTGAATTCTTATCTCTTTGAGGTCCAATAGAGAAGGTCGAAGCTACGAATCCCTTCTCCCTGAAATCCTCATATCCTTAAAGTTTCAGTAGAGAAGATCGAAGCTACAAATCTCTTTTCTGTGAATTCTTATCTCTTTGAGGTCCCAACGGAGTAGGTCGAAGCTACAAATCCATTCTCCCTGAAATCCTCATTTCCTTGAAGTTTCAGTAGAGAAGATCGAAACTACAAATCCCTTCTCTCTGAATTCTTATATCCTTGAAGTTCCAATAGAGAAGATCGAAGCTACAAATCTCTTCTCCTTGAACTCTTGTCTCGTTGAAACTTCAGTGGAGTAGGTTAAACTTACAAATCCTTTCTCTCTGAAATTACATTGAGGAACAATTCTCATCTCCTTCAAGTTCCAGCGCAGTAGATCAAAGCTAGAAATCCCTTCCCCCTGAGATTACATTGGAGCCTAAATTCTAATTTCCTTGAAGTACCATTGGAGTTGATCGAAACTACAAATCTCTTCTCCTTGAAACTAAATTGGAGCTGCTCGAAACCACATTTCTCATCTCCTTGAAGTTCTAGCAGAGTAGATCAAAGCTACAAATCTCTTCTCCCTGAAATTACATTCGAGCAAATTTGAAACACCAATTCTTATACTTCTGAAGTTGAAATGGGTCAAAGCAAGGTTACTTGAAGAAAAAGAAAAGAAGCACTGAGACTCAGCAAAACCAGGCAAAATTGGTCTTTTTAAAGTCTTTGCTCCATTCTCGTTACACGACAACGAGCAAATAGGGGCAGCTGTACAGCCCAATTATTGCCCGGAGGCCCAAAAACAATACAAGGCCCAAATTAAAATGGCCCAATGGCCCAAAAACAGTAAACACAAAAAAAGAAACCCTAAAACTGTGTGCCTCTGACCCTTCACCAGCAGCCACCACGCGCACCAACCAGCAACCACCCGTGCTTCTGACACCTGCAACGAATAAAATACAAAGGCAAAGACTACACGCAAATAGCAAAAAAACAAAACAAAAACAAATAACATAGGAATCTGTAACTCGGCTATAAAATTCGAAATGAATACCTTGTTTTTTTCGGACACACGAACATCAGAACAAGAAATAAAAGAACAAAGATTCTAGGTGATTTTCCATTTTTTTGTTATTATTTACTATTTCTTTATTTTATTTTAAAACTTTTCGAAAGGAAAATCAAAAAGAAATAAATAGGGAGTCTTACCGAAACCCTCATCGTTGCGTCGTCAGAGCCTCCCCTCTGTCGTCGAAGCCAAACAGAAGGCAGAGGGGGGTTTTTCTCTTCTCTAGTGTTTTGGGGCTTCAAAAGAGGGCTAAAAACCTGGCCTTAAGCATCGCTGGCCACCGATACGGTGGTGGCACGGTGGTGCGATGAGCGGCCGGAGGGAGCCCAATCGTCGGGAACAAAAAGGGAGAGGGAGAGGGAGAGAAGGCTGATCTTTTTTATTTTTTGAAAGTGAGGGTCTGAAAATGAAAAAAAATGAAATTTGGGCTTAAATCTGCCCTTTTAAACGGTAGCGTTTCATGCGGTTCCCCCAGGCGCTGAAACGTCATTTTGGGGGAACTCGAACCCGATCCAATCCTAAAGGCCAGGATCCGCGTGTTTTCCCTCAAAAAGGGATAATTGAGCGTTTGGTCCTCCCCTTTTGCAGCGCCATTCGATCGGGCCCTTTTTGTTATTTTTTTCTTTTTACAGATTTTACCTTTAAATTTCTTTGGGTTTTCAATTGGGTCCTTGACCCATGGATGCGCATAAGGGCTGGGAATATTACCCCAATCAGTCCCTCTTTCTTTGAGCGCGTTCTATTTTGGTCCCTAGCACCCCTTTTTTATTTTATTTACAATTTAAGCCCCGAATTTCAATTCGATTTCAATCTCATCCTTAATCCATTTAATTTATTCATTTTTAAAAAAAAAGAAAAAAACTCTTTTATTATTATTTATTTTAAGTGTTCTTTTATATATTATTTGTTTTAAAGTGTTTTACATATTATTTATTTAATTTCTTTTTATACTATTTATTCTAAACTATTATGTATTGTCTTTTAAATCTTATATGTTTATATATATATACATTTCTTTTTTAAAAAATGGTTTTATATATTATTTTTATTTATTTTTGTTAGATTTGTAAAATAAATCTAAAAATAAAACTTAATAAACCAGGATCTATCATGTCAAATCATCAAGAATAAATCAAGAATAAAACTAAATGCGGAAGCGTACCTGAATCCATGAATTTCTTGAAGTTTTGTCGGATCTTAGGGATTTGATCTTCCAAATTAGCACACAAGAAATTCAAAGAATATATGCTCTCTCTTTCCTAATGATGGGATATTAGAAAAGATCTCTTGTGTGTAATTTGGGGACCATAACCCTAATATTTATAACCTTAGTATATTAGTTCTAATCAAATTCTAATTAGCCCATCATTAATTAGAATTTGATTAGAAAAGTATCTACACATATTTATCCCATACTTTATTTAATAATTAAAAGCCCAATAGAATTCTAACCAAATTAGATCACTTTTAATTTGGGCTAACCTATCATGATAGTAGATAATAACATGTAATTATCCTTATTATATATGTGATGTCCAAATTTTCCAACAATCTCCCACTTGGACCACATATATATACTAATTACTTTATAATTACATGTCATTATATAACCTTATGAGCTCAAAATTTTACTATCATATCCAAAAGGTATTCCGAACAATCTCGTCCATTAATTATGTTAACATAGAACCAAGGCGACTTTCGTTACATATATCGTAACTAAATCCATCCATGATCACGTATATTAACACAACCAAACGACATAGATCAAGTATGGATGTGTAGCATGGAAATTACATGCAATATGATCTAAACATGTCTATTTCCAACTGATCCTCTTTGAACTAAAGTGAGGTCAGTTTCAAAACAATAAACTGGGTGAATAAACTGAATACTTCATTTCTGATCAGAAAGTAACTGAATACATAAATGTCTGAAAACAAATAAAATATAAACTCCCACTAAATCATGATATCCTCAAACAATGTAACACCCATGTGAGCAGTGTGCTCATGAAAGACCTTGGGTGGTAGACCTTTTGTGAGTGGATCCGCTATCATGGAGTTTGTCCCAATGTGCTCTATGGATATTTGACCATTTTGCACTCTTTCTTTTACAACTAGGAACTTTATGTCAATATGTTTTGACTTAGATGAACTCCTGTTGCTATTGGAATACAGTACTGCTGACTTATTGTCACAAAATAATTTGAGTGGTCTTTCTACATTCTCCAAAATACGCAGCCCTGTGACAAAGTTTCGCAACCATATTCCATGGTTTGATTCCTCATAGCATGCTACAAACTCTGCTGCCATAGTGGATGAAGCTACAAGTGTCTGTTTGACACTTTTCCAAGATATAGCTCCTCCAACTAACAGGTAAACATAGCCTGATGTAGATTTCCTACTATCTTGGCATCCAGCAAAATCAGAATCAAAATACCCAATGACCTCCAAAAGATCTAATCTCTTATAAGTAAGCATGTAATTTTTTGTTCTCTGAAGATATCTCATAACCCTTTTGGCTGCTATTCAATGGTCTATACCAGGGTTGCTTAAATATCTTCCTAACATCCCAACAATGTACGCAATGTCCGGATGCGTACAAACTTGAGCATACATTAAACTGCCAACAGCTGATGCATGGGGAATCTTTTGCATTTCCTGAATTTCAAGGTTACTTTTAGGGCATTGAGTAAGACTAAATTTGTCTCCTTTAGCGACAGGGGTGTCACCTGGTCTACAACTCTGTATGCCAAACCTTTTGAGTACTTTATCGATATAGTTCTTTTGTGATAATCCAAGAATACCTCGAGATCGATTTCGATGTATCTGAATTCCTAAAACAAAAGAGGCGTCCCCAAGATCTTCCATCTCAAAATGCTTAGATAAAAACATCTTGGTTTCGTGCAATAAGCCTATATCATTGGTGGCAAGCAAAATGTCATCAACATATAGAACCAGAAATATGTACTTACTCCCATTGAATTTGTGATACACACAATCATCAACAATATTTATCTCAAAACCAAACGAGACAATTATTTGATGAAACTTATGGTACCATTGACGAGAAGCTTGTTTGAGTCCATTGATGGATTTTGTCAATTTTCAAACCATATTCTTTGAGTCTTTTAACTCAAAATTTTCAAGTTGCGCCATATAAATTGTTTCTTCAATGTCGCCATTAAGAAACGCAGTTTTAACATCCATCTGATGTAACTCAAGATTAAAATAAGCAACAAGCGCCATGATTATCCTAAATGAGTCTTTCGATGAAACTGAAGAGAAAGTCTCTGTAAAATCAATACCTTCTTTTTGAGTATATCCTTTAGCTACAAGACGCGCTTTATACCTCTCCACATTACCATTTGCATCCCTCTTGGTTTTAAATATCCATTTACAACTAATTGGTTTTGCACCTTCAGGTAATGGGACAAGTTCCCAAACTTTATTGTCTTGCATAGATTTATACTCATCTTTCATGGCATCAATCCACTTTTGAGAATTAGAACTTTTCATGGCCTGATGAAAGTTGATTGGATCATCTTCCATCATTCCATTATCATCCTCATGTTCTTGGAGAAATACAACATAATTATCTGGAATAGCATTTCTCATTTCTCTTGTGGACCTCCTTAATGGCACTTGTTCTTGAGGTTATTGAGTTTGTTCTTCTGGAACAATTGCTTCATTTTGAATGGGAAGTTGTTCAACATTGTCTTGTAGAGGTTCTGGATTCACTTCTTGATCAATGATAGGTATAAGAACCTGAACATCATCAAAAGTGATAGTAGGAACTGAGTTAGAACTCAATTCCTCCTCAAAAACAATGTCTCTAACCTTATTTCTCCCCCCAAACTCAACATCCTCAAAAAATGTTGCAGTTCCTGTCTCAAAAATATTCTTTATTATGGGATCATAAAATTTATAGCCCTAGATCACTCAGAATAGCCAATAAAGTAGCTGCTTACTGCTTAGAGTCCAATTTCTTTTCATGTGGCCTATAAGGCCTTCGCTGGACATCCCCAAATGTGAAAGTGCTTTAGACTAGGCTTTTGACTTGTCCAAAGCTCATAAGGTGTTTTTGCAACTGTTTTATTGGGTACTCTGTTTAGAATGTAAGCTGCTGCCTTTAATGCTTCTCCCCAGAGGGACTCAGGTAAGGTAGAATGAGCAATCATGCTCCTTACCATATCCTTAAAAGTTCTATTTCGTCTTTCAGCTACACCATTCATACTAGGTGATCCTGGCATGGTGTACTGTGGGACAATACCGCATTCCTCTAGGAATCTCGCAAATGGTCTTGGACATTGTTCACCTGAGCCATCATATCTACCGTAGTACTCACCACCACGATCAGATCTGATGTTTTTAATCTTTTTGTTGAGTTGATTCTCAACTTCAGCTTTATAAGCTTTGAACACGTCCAAAGATTGAGATTTCTCATGAATAAGATATAGGTACCCATACCGTGAGTAATCGTCTATGAATGTTATGAAATACTGTTGACCATTCCAAGATGCCGTAGGGAATGGCCCACAAATATCTGTATGAACTAATTCTAAGACATCTGAAGATCTGTTGGCACCCAATCTCTTGGTTTTGGTCTGTTTTCCCTTAATGCAATCGACACAAACATCAAAGTCTGTGAAGTCAAGGGACTCTAAAATACCATCAGACACAAGGCATTCAATTGCTGAATTTTCCTTATTTAATTTGCGTTTAATACCACGTGATTCCACATGCAAGGTTTCATTATAGGATGCAATTGTTTCTAGCAAATAAAGGTTGTCATAAGTATTTAAATAACCAGTTCCAATAACATTTGAATTTAAAGACAAATTAAATTTATTGTTTCCAAATGAACAATAATAACCAAATTTGTCCAACGAAGAAACAGAAACTAAATTCCGTCTAAATGACGGTACAATATAAGTGTCTTTTAAATCCAAATAAAAACTCGTTCCTAATAACAACCTAAAATGCCCAATCGCTTCCACTTCTACCGATTTTCCATCGCCCACAAAGATGTGTCTTTCACCATCACTTGGCTTTCGGTAACTCAGGCAACCCTGCATAGAAACACTTATATGAGTAGTAGCACCAGAATCTATCCACCAAGTGTTTCTAGGTACTGAAGCTAAATTAATCTCTGAACAAACCAAATTAAGAATTATACCTTTCTTTGCACGCCAAGCATGATATTTGGTACAATCTTTCTTTACATGTCCAGACTTGTTACAAAAGAAACAACTCTCTATAGCTTGTTGTTGTTTCTTTTGAGCTGGACCCTTAGCAGCTTCATTCTGATATTTTCTTTTCTTGCCCTTGTCTTTAGGGGCATTGGCCAAATGAGCACTTTCAGAATTATCACGCTTCAACCTTTCTTCCTCTTGCACACAATGAGAAATGAGCTCATTTAGGGTCCATTTCTCCTTTTGATAGTTATAACTAATTTTAAATTGATTAAACTGTGCAGGAAGCGATACCAAAACCATAAGAACAAGCAATTCCTCAGAAATCTCGATCTTAAGTGCCTTAAGTCTTGAAGCAGTATGGAACATCTCCATAATGTACTCTCTTACGTTTCCTTGACCCTTATACTTCATAGACATCAAAGAAGTCAGAAGTGATGTCATCTCAACCTTATCGTTTTTAGCAAAACGTTTCTCAACTTCATCAAGGAAACCCTTGGCCTGAGTAATCTCTTCAGATTCTATGCCCCTAAAGGCTTTTGGAATGTTGTGTTTCATGATCATTAGACTCGTGCGATTTGAACGATCCCAACTCTCAAAATCCCTCTTAACATCAGGGGTGCTTTCCGCAGTGAGAGGTGCAGGTTGTTCTTCCCTTAGTGCAAGGTCTATGTCCATACAGCCAAGCACTATAAGTAAGTGCCTTTTCCATTCCTTAAAATTAGTCCCATTAAGCATGGGTATAGAATTTATATTAGCAGATATTGTGGCAGCAGAAGATGAATTAGCTGAATATAGAACAAAAAACAAGCTTAAATCAATATTTATAAGTAAACAATAGATTCAGGATAATGGCTAATCCCATCTCAAGATACCAAACGCAACATTAATATCAAGTCTTTGAACAGTAATATTAACAGTAAGCGGTACTCTTGTTGTAGCAATCAAACATTGATAATAAATTATGTCAAACAATGAATTAATCTTTGGACTAACTTATTGCTCACATAAAATACCTTATAATTGTCACACGTTTATCACCACAGATGTCGTTGAAATTCTGCCAAATATTAACTTACCTTTGGGTCAATTAATAAACGCATGAATCACAAAAACATATAATCATCTTAATATTTCAAATAAACTAATCTACACAAAAGAGGTCACTTTGGCGGCATTTTGTTTCAACTAATTTATTTAAAATATTAGACATCTTTAATTAAAAGCCAAAATCTGAATTTATTTGTTTCAAAATATTTACCTTAATTTCATCTTTCAATCAAATTTGAATGATAATTATATATATATATGTATATATATATAAATTTCCAAAACATGCATTAAACCAATCAAAGCATGCATATATTATATAACAGAACATATATATGAATCAATTTCTATATATATATTTTTAAATGTCATATAAAATTAAAATAATAATCACATGCCTTGCAAATATCAAAATAGATTATATTTATAAAACCTTAAAACTTTATTTAAAGAATCAAAACCCAAAATTATCAAAAATCTCAAAGATTCAACATAATATTAAAATATCAAATTCATAAAGAATAAATTCTTTCTCAATGATTCAACATGACAAAGCTCGGATGCCACTTGTTAGATTTGTAAAATAAATCTAAAAATAAAACTTAATAAACCAGGATCTATCATGTCAAATCATCAAGAATAAATCAAGAATAAAACTAAATGCGGAAACGTACCTGAATCCATGAATTTCTTGAAGTTTTGCCGGATCTTAGGGATTTGATCTTCCAAATTAGCACACCAGAAATTCAAAGAATATATGCTTTCTCTTTCCTAATGATGGGATATTAGAAAAGATCTCTTGTGTGTAATTTGGGGACCATAACCCTAATATTTATAACCTTAGTATATTAGTTCTAATCAAATTCTAACTAGCCCATCATTAATTAGAATTTGATTAGAAGAGTATCTACACATATTTATCCCATACTTTATTTAATAATTAAAAGCCCAATAGAATTCTAACCAAATTAGATCACTTTTAATTTGGGCTAACCTATCATGATAGTATATAATAACATGTAATTATCCTTATTATATATGTGGTGTCCAAATTTTCCAACAATTTTAACCTGTTTTATTATTATTTATTTTAAGCTTCTTATATATTGTTTATTCAAAATTTTTTATTGTCTATTTTGAATTGTTTTTTATAACTTATTTATTTTAAACTATTATTTACTTTAAATTGTTTTATATATGTTTTTGTTTCGTTTTCTTTGGTTGTCAATATTGGTATTTAAATGTTGTACGTTGTGGGATTATTGCCATTGCATGTACTATGATTTGTTTATTTGTGTTTTCATATTTTTGTCATTTACTTGTGTAATATTTTATTTGTGTACCATCATCCCGTGTTCATTACTATATCTTTATTTTATATCATTGTATCGTGAATTAAATCCCAACATATTTATCCAACTTAGATCGCTTCATTCTATTTCAAACTAAATAATGCATGCCATTCAAATATTGTACCCGCTATCATTTTAAAAGAAAAATCTTCAAAAAAGAAAAACAAAGGCTATATTTCGCGTTTCAGGGATTCGAGGAACCGTACTCTAACTTACGGGGTTTCGGTTTTCTCGTTAACCTAAATAGCTAAATATCCTTTTAAATTTCAAAGTACTAAGTTTTGAAAATTTAAAGGCGAACTTGTCCTCAAGGGTTTCAAAGGTCGTATCCTAACTTACGGGACGCGACATTTCGTTATCTCGGGACGAGTGAGCCTTTGAAGCTTGTTTCAATTCAAATCAAGCATTTTTAAAAAAAAAATGAATACTGATAAAAAGGGATCGTATTTTAAAAATCATTTCGAATTTTCAATTTCTGATGCTTAGACATTAATTAATCGATTAGGTACCAATTTTGGGCGTGACGAGGGTGCTAACCCTTCCTCGCACGTAACCGACTCCAGAACCTGTTTTTCTAAACCTCGTAGATCAAAATCGTTGTTTTAATAAATAAAACCGTTTATTAAATCGTTGTTTTAATAAATAAAACCGTTTATTAAAGATAACCACTTTTCTAGGTGACCCGATCACACCTCAATAAAAAGGATTGGTGGCGACTCTCATTTTTACTTTCGTTTTTAAACCCTAGTCGATTCCCGTTTTCAAAAAAATGATTTCGACAATTTGTTTATTGGGAAGTTTTTCTACTGAGTTAATTTTTTTAGATAATTACGTTTATTTTCTTTAAATTAAGAGTTATTTTTTAATTTAATTTATTATTTATTTATTTTATTATTTTTCATATGCAATTATCTTATTAGGTTATCTAAGTAATAAATTGTATCTCATTAAAAATATTCCACATCATCTCCGTTAATTTTTTTAAGGTACTTTCATTAAATCTGTTAGAAAAAGCATATTAAAAAAAAAGAACAAAGGTTGATGGTAAAAAAAAGTTCAAAAATACAATTAGGGTCATTTTGACAAAACATATAAACGCTAGAGGCCAAATTTGTCATTAAGCCTTAAAAAAATATTTTAAACTTTTCTCAATTAAATTGGTATTAAGTTTACTCGTGACACAAAAATTATCACGATTTTTATACATAGTATAGATTCTCATATGATTACTAACCGTACATAAAATCAATGTTTTAAAAATAAGATTAGTGGTTAAACCGGTCAAAACAATAAATAAATAAACAATTAAAAATTCATAAAAACTAAATATATATATATATATATAAATTGGTTCAATTATTGATTTTTAATCTTGAGTTCCAGTTTACTCGTGACACAAATTTAATCAAGAGTTTTATATATAATATAGATTACCATCTAATAACTAACCGTACATAAAATTAATGTTCTAAAAATCAGACCAATGATCGAATTGACTAGATTTCCGATTCAACAATAATTGAATAAATAATTAAAATTTTAAAATATTTAAAAATATATAAATTAATTCAATTGTTAATTTTTTATCCCGATTTTTCCAATTCACAAATAATTTAATCTATATCCAATTTTGTGTCATCGAACAAATCAATTAGATTACTAATTTTCAATTCAACTATTCTAATATAAATCGAAATTATGAATTACATACATGCAATGGCTTAGTTCAAGAAACTAGAAAAGGGAGGGCACATGCTGTGTTTTGCCGACACAAAGCAATCTTAACCATGACTGTTGCACTTGCACCGGGAAACACATCATCTTCCATCACCTATTTAAGATTCTCTCATCATCTTCTTCCTAAATCCTCTCAAATTGGACCCATTTTTTCAACTCGCAATTTCATGCTCATCATTCAATTTTTTATTGGATAAATTACATTTAAGGTCATTACATTATTAGTAAATTTACTTTTAATTATTTAACTTTAAAAAAATTACAAAATGGTCACTAAACTATTCAAAAAATTTCATTAAAGTAACTAGATTGTTGAAATTATCATTGTATGACTTTTTCTATTTGTAGCACATGCACCAATTGAAAGCTTTTTCTTTTTTTTTTTCTACAGTTCAATTTTTTTATGAAATAACTTTAAATGTTACGAATTTACGAATTAAATTCGAAACAGTTTTAATTTGAGTCAACTGGCTTATTTTTGGCAAGAGCTGAACATTTAGGCTTGTTTTTTTGGTGAAGATGGGGTTGACCATGCTAAGCTGTTTGCAGATTCAATTTGATTCAGCTGGCTTATAGCTTTGTAAAAAGAAATTCAAACAATTTCTTTCTTCGATATCCAACACTAACTACCAAATTGACTTGGATCTAAGGTATGTTTTACTTGTCAATAGGTAATGATCCACTGTACTGATCATCGAATTATCGCTTGGAACTCATTAGCTGAACTTTAAAAAAAAAAACTTAACAACCTAATGACTCAAATAAAAACTTTCAAATAGTTCAGTGATTTAAAAGAAAACTTTCAAATAGTACAATGACAATTTTATAACTTTTTGAAGTTGAATGACCAAAATATAAATATACTAATAGTTTAATGGCTTTGGATGTAGTTTGGCCTTTTATTTTTCACCTAAAAGACTGTAATAATCTTTGTACTGAACATTCAGACCAAAGCTTGTTTAGTGTTTTTTACTGTTTGGAATAGGTTTTATGGAAGGTAATGATGAAGACGACAATATGAATTATATATATAATATATATAACACTAAGCAATGTGCCATTGATGAAATCGATGAACTAATTCTATATGTAGAAGTACTTTTTTATGGAACCTATTAAATAGAGACCAAACAACTTGGTAGTTTCAAAGGTGTTCGACAAAAAGCTATGTCCAATTAGATAGGAGTAAATTAATGTACGCAAGTGGAAGGCACTGATGAGAATGGATCCGAGGAGGGTCAGTGGTGGATTATATAGGATATAGATGTCATAATTGAATAGGTTAAATTTTTTTTTATGAGATGAATTCGGATTTAAAATTTTGACCTTATATAGTTTTGGATTTGTTATACTTTTATCATATATGTTTTTTTTTTTTAGTTTTTATTGAATCACTTGACACTAAGAGCGAAGTTAAAAAATTATTTTAATAGAGGTCAACGATAAATTATAAATTTTTGAAAGATTAAAATGTAAATTTACTATTATACTAATTTATAATTTTTTTAATTACCTTTTTTTTTGGAGGGGGTCGGGGTGGGGTAAGGCCACCGTCTACCCCCTTGTCTACGCCCCTGCTTGACGCCTATGTTTGAGAGCTAAAGTGTTCGATAACGCTTTGTCTAGGGGCAAAGTCAAAAAAAATTTAAGGGGATGAAATTAAGTTGTATATTTTTATGAGAGCTAAAGTGTAATTTTAATTCCTTATATCTTTATAACTTTTAAAGAACTAAATCAAAAATTTATCATTTTTGAAGGATAAAGTGTAATTTTATCATTTACAAAATTAAAATATTGTAAACGTTAAAGGGTTAAAAGTGAAATTTTACATTTTAGGGGGCTAGGGCCCTGCTAGCCCTCTAGCATCGCCCCTAGCTCCGTCTAGTAACCTCTTATCATTTCCAACAATATTCCTAGTTGACAACACATCACTCTACCCTTTGTACCAGTACAATATATTGCTCGATGGTTGAGACCCATGCTCATGCCCAGTCAACCTCTCTCTATCTCCACTAAACATCAAAGGGAAGGGGGAGAAGAATTCATCGACTTATCATACAACCATCCTATAACAACATCCTATTCCCCTACACCCAAAACTTTCATTCTCAGTAGCTTTCTGCAACTCTTACAGTGTGAACCACATCTACGACATTCAATACCACACTCAATTCAACTTAAATTGTTATAAGACAGTTACTTCGGATCTAAATTATTTTTAGTTCAATTTATTTCGAATTTGAGAATTTTTAAATTTAGTTCATTTAAGTTTGTTCAGTATGAGTTTTTTTTTTTTTTGGATCGAATCATCCCATATGCATATCATTCCTAATGATTAAATTTAAAATATTGACTTTTTATGATTAAATCATATTAAACTGAATCAAATTCAAACTAGTTATATGAAATTCTTGGATTCAAGTCAAAATTAAATAGATTTATTTTTAAATGTGTAGTTATAGTCCCTTTCACTCTAATAATTTTAATGTCCTTTTACAGATCAATCCCACGACTCTAGTCTCCAGCCCAGGTAGCATTAATATTATTAGACTGCATATCAGTTTTAGACCTAATAACTCATATATTATTCTTCTTAACATTTTTTTTTTAATTGAACAAATTGTTTGCATATTTTAAAAATGGTATACTTAAGGTCACTAAATTATTAGTAAGTTTACATTTTGTTTAAAGTTACAAAATGATCTCTGAACTATTCAAAAAAAAATTATTTTAATTATTGGGTTGTTAAAGTCTTTATTGTATGGTCTTCTCTATTTGCATCACTTGCATTAATCAAAAGCTCTCATTCACATTCTCTTCTATATATTCAATTTTTTCATGAAAAAATTTTGAAGATTGTTTGCATATTTTTAAAAAGGGTAAACTACACCCAATATCACAAAACCATTAGTAAGTTTATGTTTTGGTCACTCAATTTTAAAAAGTTATAAAATGGTCATTAAATTATTCAAAAGTTTTCATGTAAGTTATACTAGGTTGTTAAAATCGTTGTTATATGACCTTCTCTATTCACACCACTTGTACTTATCAGAAGCTTTCATTTCCCTTTTCTTTTACAATTCAGTTTTTTTTTTTTATGAAATAACTTTAAACTTCACAAATCTACGAGCCTAAATTCTAACAATTTTTTTCTTCAATTTTCGACATTGACCATCATATCAATTAACTTGAATTTAAGGTATGTTTTTCTACTCGTCGATGAATACTAATTCACCGTATCAATCATTAAATCGTAGTTTAAAGCTCGTTAGCCAAACTTTAAGAATAAAAACTTATTAGTTAGGGCAAGGCCCACTCTACCTACCAACCCACCCTCTCTTATTGCCTTCTCCTTCTTTTCACCTTTGCATTAATGTTTCTCCTACTATTTCCAGCCTACCTCCATGCACAGCTTACATTAAAAACCCTTTAAATCCTTTTGTTTTTTTTTGGTTAAAAACTGTTCCATCATAAGGCAAAAACAAGAAAAAAAAGAAATAGCAATGCTTTTCAAGGTCCCAACACTAACCCCTAATTAACCTAAGTTGAAAAGTAGCCCTTCAAGTTGATAATTTTTCATTAAACCCTTCTAATTTCCCCAGTTTTAAAAAGCTTCATTACTAACTTTACATATGACCCTATTCTATATATGTACATGTATCATGTTTTATGGTTTATGGTTTTGGATCATCATCATTAAAGTGAGTCACATGCATATATATGTATATTGGTTCAACTTTGACCCTCTTTTTGTTTAATTTGCATTGGAAGTTAGGGGCAAGTGTAGAATTTATGCTAAAAGTTGGATAGTTATGGAAAGCTAAGCAGTGCACCATGCCCTATACTTATTGCTCCAAGAAAGTTGCAGATATACAACCTGATAAAGACAGCTTGCTCAAGCTTTGTTGTCTTTTGAGTTATGACAATGGCAGCTCAGCTTGGTATGAAAGTGTTTACAGCCGAGGAGTGAACTCAAATTTAAACTTTGGGGAGGATATTATTAGGAGGGACAATCATGAAACTTTAAAAGATTAATTTTTGTGAATTGTAAAACGAATATGAAAGACTTTAATTATTCCAAAAAGAAAATATTTATGATGTTTATACCAAGATCTTATCCAAGAAAAGCTCAAACACAATTAAAAGCATGTTAAAAGAGGAAATCGATTAATCTATAATAATGGGTGTATTAATATTAATGTTAATAATAATATTGGCATTTAATTTTGTCCTCTTTTGTCAATTCCATTTCTAGATGTGTAATTGAAATATTGGTGCTAATAAATTATTCAAATATGATTAGAAAAAATCGATCTTGATTTAATAATTGTCGAGCTAAGCTCGAACTAGCTGTCAAGTCAAATTCAAGTATTATGGAGTATATATTTATATTACAAAATTATATTTTTTACCCTTTTATATTAGATAGAACTCAAGTGCAAAAAAGTTGAACTGAGCTCAAACTTAAAAGTTTATTCTCCATTGAATTTTCCACTATTCTAGTTCAATCCAAGTCGAAAATTTCAAATTTTTTTTTTCCACTGGGAGCTTCATGTCGTGAACTTTTTCAATTCATATTGTTAACAAAAAGCCCAAAGTTTCCTCCTTCCAATGCAAATTGGATTTTGAGCTTTGTGTGAATTTCTTGGAGCAAATGAGAGTGACAAAATGCCTTCCAAAACTTGGTAACAAGCAAAGGGATAAAAATAAGCATGTGTTTGTGTTAGGAATTTGTAAGTGGAAAAGCACTTAACAAGATCAACACGAGATATTTGCCCACATAGATGGATGAGCCAAAAATAATTCCCCATACAGATTACCAACATATGATAATCAAACACTAAACACTGAGTTCCCTAATTAATAAATCTCAATTCCATGCTCCCTCCTCACGTCCTTACAAAACTCTTAGGGATTACATACTCTATATTTATAAAACATAACCAAGTAATCCTTATACCATAAACTTAATGTCCAACCAATAAAATTATACCATAATCAAAATTTAGATGTGTTTTTCTTTACATATAGGGCAGCAACATGTAAAAGTACCATGTTTTTCTTTACATATAGGGCAGCAACATGTAAAAGTACCATAAAAGTTCTTATGCTAAAAATCAAATTGTATTTTATTCTCTTTTCTTAAAAAATTAACAAATTAGTTTATGTATATTAAATCAAAGAGTAAATCAATCATGTGTTAAAAATTATATCTATTTCTACGATTAAAAACTGATTCTTACACTATTTTAACCATACTAATTTTTAACAGTAAAAATTGATAAAATTTTTTAGTAGAAAATATCAATTTACTCTTTGATCTAACTTACAAAGACTAATTTATCCATTTATGAATAAAAAAAAGCAAAATGCAATCTGACGTCTAGTACAAAAGTCCAACCATTATGCAATTAAAGCACTTTTCTTCGAGTACCACATTATCAGTTTATAGCAGAAAGCCTTCGCCTCACCCAGATAAGTGCTATGAGAATTATTGAAAATAAAATAAGAGTTAAAAGAACAGGGAATCTAGACCATGAGCAGAACCTTTCTAATAAAAAATGCTAAGAACAAATAATTGAAACTCATGAGAAAATTTTAAGAGTATATACAAATTTATGTAATCCCGAAATCCCAGAAATGCACTCCACTGCAATGGAACCAATCTTTCCTCTGCACATCAGGAAGCCAGGGCCAAACCTTATTATGAAATTTGGGATCTTGGATTATGTGAAAAAGTTCAGTGTTTCCTCGAAGCCCTAAGATTGTAATCATACTTGAGTAGACTTGACCTCAGCAGCATTGCCCGAACCTCTTGATCGAACTCATTGCCAGTCTGCAAAACCCGTTGGAAAGTTGCGTTTCTTTGATCTGCATGCCGTGCATAAAGAATTTTGTTGTGCGAGTCGATCCGAGCCTGCAGCGACATTTTATAATCTTCATTCAAAAAGATACACATTCAGAGATCTAAACCCCTTATGACAGTTTTTGTTTCATCGGTCTGGCATTTGAAACAGTTTACGTTACCAACTAACGACTGACTCTACTTCTCCCTTTAATTATTGGGTAAATTACATCCAAGATCACTAAACTAATAGTAAATTTACGTTTTGGTCACTCAACTAGTCAATTTCAAAAAGTTAAAAAATAGTCACTGAACTATTAGAAAGTTTTCATTTAAGTCACTGAGTTACTCGAAAGTTTTTATTTAAATCATTAGGCTGTTAAAGTTTATTCTTTTTAAACCCAGCTAACGAGTTCCAAGTGACAATTCGATGATCAGAACAATGGATCAGTACCCATCGACAAGTAGTACATACTTTAGATCCAAGTGTATCTAATGGTCAATAGCAGAGATCAAACAAGTAGAACATAATACCTTAAATGAAAACTTTCAAATAGTTCAGTAACCATTTTGTAACATTTTGAAGGTGACTAGTTGAGTGACCAAACGCAAACTTACTAATATTTTAGTGACCTTGGGTGTAGTTTACCATTATGTATTCTAGCTGGTTTGGAAGGCTCTAATGGATAGGTAATCATTCAGTTTATTCCTCTCAACTATCATATGGGTTCTATTCAAAAGGTGAATAACCATTTTCGATCTAAATATTAAATTTGTACTCGTTGTTGCTAAAGAGATATAGAGCAATTAAAAACTTGTGTAAGCAAGATACTAATGCAAAAATACCTGTATCTGGTTGTCAGTAATCAAGGCTTCTAGTTCTTTCTCTAGCCCCACAACACTTGTTTTAAAGGCATCAGCCATCATTCGCATATCAACCGACACAAATGGGAGGGTATACTGGATGAGGGCTTTGTTGCGGATTTGATCATACAGGGTCTCAACATGGTCATATAAATGAATGTCAAGCATCAGGTTTGATTTGAGGTTTCCAAGATATTCCAAGCAGGAAGCATAATGGCTGCAATAAGAAAAATCATTAAGCATCCTTTACACCATTCCAGAGAGACTAAAACATGAAGATGGAATACCTCGAGTAAAAATCATTAATAAGCTCCCTTACTTCAGGTACCAACTCCAAGAAATCCCGAAAGTTGATATTGTCTATGACTTTGTTCTGAAATGTAAAAGCATTCAATGACTAAGAAATCTACCAAACGACCATAAGACATGGTTGGAAAATAAAGGCAGGGTGGGGGGAAAATAGAGACAAAATAGATGCCTTTAGCTCAGTTCGATCAAAGCTTGCAAGTGCACATAGCCCGCCATAGGTAGCAACATCTTGAGGAGCAATAACGTCACTGTATGAATTCCCCAATTCTGGACCAACTTCCAAAAACTGCATACACAGAAAAGACAAGCAATCCCACAATGAAATGGCAATTGGTCAAAATACAACCAATCTCAAAACCACTCTGTTGCAATATCAGAAGTATAACAATTATCAGTGCAAGCTGACCAATCAAAGAAACCCTCAACCTTACCAAGCAGTCAAGAAAAGTTCAAATGAATTACACCGAACAAAGTTTTAGGGACTGCACAAGAAAAAGGCAGCAAAACTTGACCCTCAAGGCACACAACCATTGTACTGCATTACCATCAAAGCATATAGTACTGATTTTCTCATATCAAAATAGCCAAGTCTCATAAGTTTTCTTCCATAATCTTACAACACAGAACAAAACTAAAAGAAGATTTCAGACTTCATTGTAGGAAGGCAGTGTGCCACGCCGTACCTATCAGATTGTTTGAACTTGGTCCATAAAGTTACTAGGCTCAAGCTCAAGTCTGTATTCATTTTGAATTTATAGCACAAAATAGCTTTTGAACTTAAAAACAAGTCACTAGACAATAAATAGGTAAATGGCGAGAATTTGACTGGTTCAATTATAATGTGAGTAACCACCCATTTTCAGATATACATGCCTACGCAAAAGCAAAATGAATCATAAACACCACTATTATCTTCTACACTATTCAGCCATACACGAACACAAGCAGAAAAAACAAGCCATCACAACAAGTTATAAATTGACAAACCTTACGAGCTGCAAGCTTGTACTTCTTAGCCTCCAAATGAGCCAACCCGGCAGCACAACATAGCTTAGCAACAGTTGGGGGATCAAGTGCTTCAGGAGTTTGCTCAGCTTTACTAACGTAGCTAGTCACATTACTAAATTGAACCATTTCAATGCTCACAAGAATTGCATTCAAACACATCTGAATAATATGCTTCGACGTAGTACAATAATCGCGAGTTCGAACATAGCTTTTAAAAGCATCCCCCAATGCACCATGAGCATAGTAAAAATCACCAAAATCATTGTATCCCATTCTTATACTTTCTTTAATTAAATTCGTCTGCAAATAAATAAACAAATAAATAAACAAGGATCAAACTAGCCTTAATTAAAAAGTTTTTATTCAAGTGAAATAATTTAATTTACCCTATAGGCATTGAGTTCACTTTCGAGCTTTTCTTTCCTCTGCTCAGCTTTCCGCTCAATCGTAGAGCACCATGCAGCATCCATTGCATAATTAGGACCCAATCGACCGTCGATCTTCTGAACTACTTCACGGTAAAGATGGGTGTTTTCTCCCTTTTTGATTTCATCATAAGCCATCCTAAGGGCTTCCAATTGCATACCGGGATTGTCGCAGTGGTTGGCAATGAACATGAGTCGCTTGATCTTAGTCCGGCCCATGTAAAGCCCAGCGTAAGCCTCGATATCTAGCGGTTCGCCGCTTACGATCGGCCGGTTCTTCCGCGTCGATGTAGAAGTTAACGGCGATTCGTCGACACCTCCGGTTCCATTTGCCTGCATCTCCTCCATCATTGGATTTGAAGCGCCCTCTATGCCATCCATTGCGAAGGAAAAAAATAAAGAACCAAAAAATTGAAAGGGGGATTTTAGGGTTAGGGTTTGTGTGAAATAATTTTGGATTTTTTTTACACAGTAGCAGTGATGAAGAAGGGATTGGCTGGCACGTGACATCTTTAACAGCTAGCTTGCCGACGTAACAACTCCGTTTAAACCGGTTACGGTTAATAGACTTATTCACAAGCTAGTGTAATTAAAACAATATACATACATACATACATATATATATATATATATTCATTTTTATATTATAAAAATAAAAATTAATTTAATTTGATTTAGTTCGGTTCGGATAATTACAGCATTTTAATTTATAATTCGAAAACAAACCTTTCAACTAGACTGAATCAAAATCAAACCGAACATCATTATAATTCAAATCAATTTTTTTATTTTCTCAATTCTTTTAGATGTCTTTTGTAATTACATTATGTACTATCAAGCATCACATATAAATTTAAAAGGGTTAAATCACTATATGAGACCAGAACTAGACAATTATTCTCACATTGGAATTTAAATTTCTTTTACCAAGTTAATACTTAAATTTGATAATTTCTCATATTGAGACTTGAACTTAGCAATTGTTCTCACATTAGTATATGAAATTTAGGGCTTTCAAGAAAATACCAGGGACTAACTTCTTGGATCAAAAAAGAGTGTAGACCCAAATGTAGATACAATTATTAAATTTAAAAATTAACTTAAAAAAAATCAACCCTAATATGAGAATAATTACCAAGTCCAAACAATAATTTAACTTAATTTAACTCTAATACTATTAGAGGCCCAACACTACAACCTCGCCTAACCTACCTAAAGTATGGTGATATAATCCACTTGCCGCTTCACCCAAGGAGTCACCCTTGGAGTTTAAGCTCAAGAAGCTTCGCCCTTTAAACCCAAACATCACATCTCCGATATTAGGGACGAAACTAGAGGGGTAGGCAAGGGCCCTCCTCAATGAAATTGCATTTTTAGTCTGTTGAGTATTTGTAAAGTTTTAAATTAATTTAATGTAAAATTGCGTTTGAACTCCTCTTAAAATTTAAGATTTAATTATGCTCTTTTTAACAAACAAAAAGTTTATAATTTAATCCCTTGAAAATTTTAAAATTTTACATTGATATAATGAAAAAATTACATTTTTAAGTCTCTAAAAAATTTATAATTCAAATTCGATCTCTCTAAAAAAATTTTTGACTTCACCCTATTCGAGATCAATATAATCTGAAAGGAAAGGAAGTATATGAGAAAGGCCCCTAAAGACTCCCATCAATCACCACAACCAACAATCCACTATATGGTCTCCTCAAAATCGCATCTGATTGCACCCTATGCTAACACCCACAACCCTACCATGGCAACTGGCTGTTATTTTCCTATAAATACTTCAAATGGAAGAGAAGAAAATACATATTGGATTTCAATAAAATCTCATTTATTATATGTTCAGCTCTCAAAGAATAATGATTCTCTAAACCTCTTATAACGAAAACTGACATTATATTAATAGCTCTCTATATCTTTAACAATATGAACCGTAATCATAATAAAAATTAATTTACATTCTATCAACTAAATTACGAATAATTTAATTATTAAAATTAAGTTTCATGATGAAAAAGATGAATGATGAACTCAGCATTTCAATCCACATTTAATTTTGACTTGAATCAACACCTAGCAAACAACCTTCAATGGATAATGTAATAAATATTGAACTGTGTCATCAGTTGAAACGTGTTGGTGTCCGAGGTATCCTCATTTTTGGTCCACAAAACTGAGCTGACTCAGTGCCAGGCAAGAGAGATTGGAGTTTTGCTAATTTGTTAATCCAAGACAAAGGTGGTGGACAATATAAGTATGGAACATAATAATACATGACATTATGCCCAAACATAAACAATTTGGTTCCCTTGTTTCAAATAAACAAACCAAAAAGCGAAATCTAGTTTATTGCCTGTTTCTTTTCATTTGTTTAGTTTAGTGGTAGAGACGAAAATTAGGTAGGGATTGGCTGATTGCATCTATTGTTGTGAAAGCAACCTTTTATCCTTTTAGGGTTTTGATTTTTAGATTCTCGAATGATATATATCTATAGTTCATCTGCAGTGACGTTTTCAATGAAATATGTATTCAATCAATTTGATACAAAGCTTGGAGGCGAAGAAAGGGTAATATACTATACTCTAGGTTTTATTTTGTAATTGGTAAAATTATCATAGAGGTCTCTATATTAGGGGTTGGGTTGCATTTTGTCCTTTCTACTAAAAAAATGGGTAAATTAATTTTTGTACATTAAATCAAAGAGCAAATTGATCTTTTTTGTTAAAAATTTCATCTATTTTTACTGTTAAAAATTGGTCCATGTACGTCAGCATAATGTACCCGTGACACGTCGTGGTTATTCCATCAACAACGTTTGTTTGTAACCGTATAAATGGATGAAATTTTAATAGAAATGACCAATATGCTTTTTGAACTAGCGTATAGGGACTATTTTGCCCATTTTTTAAGTAAAAGTGGAAAATTGTAATCTAACTCCTAGTACAAGGGACTCTATAGTACTTTTACCTCTTGTAATCTTACATATCTCTAATCTTATTATCAAGGATAATCTTACATTCTTTGAACCAAACACACCCACAATGTATTTATCCTCTTCATGGCAGGCAAGGGTTCCGAACTCCTCTATTTATTATATATTTTGAAGTTTTTAAAATTTTAAATTTTTATATTAAAAAAATAAAAAAAAAACATTTCGACTCTACCAAAAAATTGTAATTTGATTTTCTTATCCAGACTCCAACACAAAATTTTTAACATCACTCCCAAAACATATATGTCTTGTTTAGAAGACGTTCAATACATGTTTATAGATGTAATTGAAGGATGTATTGTCTTATTAAAATTCCTCACACGAGTCTTGATGTGATTAACAAGATTACACATGCATTTTTGTATGTGATATT
Organism: Gossypium australe; assembly: GCA_005393395.2. Taxonomy (NCBI): domain Eukaryota; kingdom Viridiplantae; phylum Streptophyta; class Magnoliopsida; order Malvales; family Malvaceae; genus Gossypium; species Gossypium australe. The sequence continues at coordinate 100,059,614 of CM016625.1, read as the reverse complement.
GTATTATCTGAAAAAGCATTAAATCTTATGATTAAACATTCGTTTTAATGGATTATTCGACCTCTATTACGTTTAGCAAAAGAGGTTGGTGAAAGGTTTTTGTAGTTTCTCAATTTTTTTTATACAATATGAAATTAATAAATCATTGCTTGCAAAATAATCTAAGTGCTTGAAAGGAGTATTAGGGAAGTGGACACTTTTCTAACATCAAAGCCAGAAACATAAAGAACACACATGAATTGTTTACGCAATTCGGTTTCTCTACGTCTACAGAGACTAGCTCAATGAGATATATTCACTATCTTCATTCTTCAACACTTACAATAAGTGCCCCTAACCTCTCACACACCCCGTAATGATTCTCCTCACTTTTGAACCTTGAAGACAGATACACTCACCACTAAGTTCACCCTGGGGTAAACTTAGCAAGTAAAACCTTAACACAAATGGTTTTACTAACAATTTGCACTTAAAGAAATGTTTCTTACCTTAAATAGAATAAGTGCTAAAAACTTCAGTACAAAATACCTATACAAGTCTCTCCCTTAAATAGATTTTCATTCAAAACTTGCTAACATAAAAGATCTATCATAATCTCATTAAAACAGTAATACAATATACTAATAGAGAATAAACCAAACATGGACTCTTAGTAGTTAATCTAATAGAGTTTCAATTCAATCAAAATGTCCATGTTGCAAGAGATTGTCTTGAGTGTTTTAATTTGATCCAACCTTCCGAGTGAGTTTCCAATTAATATGACCTTCATTGTTGGACTAAATATCCTCTAAATAATCAACACAATCAATCCAAACTGTTGTTAAAGAGCTCCAGTGTTAGGGAAGTGGGCACTTCCCAGACACTTAAAAACCAGTTTCATATTTTTCAACACAATATTACAAATTGGGGAAAGAGATTAATAATAACCGGATTTAAAATCAAGTGCGAACAACAAATTTAACCATAACTCTTTTATATCGTTCTCGGATTTTCTTAATTCTTAGCCTAACACAACCAAATTTTATTCAAATTAATGTTAGAATTATAAAATAAATCAGAATTAAAACTTAATAAACCATAAATCAAGATCTTGTCATGTCAAATCATCAAGAATAAAACTAGATGCAGAAGCGTACCTGAATCCATGAATTCCTTAAAATCTACGGATCTTGGGGATTTGATCTTCCAAATTACCACACAAAAATTCAGAGAATATTAGCTCTCTTTCCTAAGGATGGGATATTAGAAAAGATATCTTGTGTGTAATTTGGGGGCCATAACCCTAATATTTATAACATTGGCATATTAGTTCTAATTCCTAATTAGCCCATCATTAATTAGAATTTGATTAGAACTCAATTACTAGAGTATCTACACATATTAGACCCATACCTTATTTAATAATTAAAGCTCAAAAACTTTAACCAAATTAGATCACTTTTAATTTGGGCTAACCTATCATGATAGTAAATAATAATAGCATGTAATTATCCTTATTATATATGTGATGTCCATATTTTCCAACAATCTTCCACTTGGACCACATATATATACTAATTATTCTATAATTACATGTCATTATATAACCTTATGAGCTCAAAATTTTACTATTATATCCAAAAGTTATTCTGAATAATCTCATCCATTAATTATGCTAACATAGAACCAATGCGACTTTCGTTACTATATCATAACTAAATCCATCCCTGATCACGTATATTAACACAAACAAATAACATGGATCAAGTATGGATTTGTAGCATGTTATATGCAATATGATCAAAACATGTCTATTTCCAACTAGTCCTCTTTAAACTTAAGTGAGGTCAGTATCAAAATAATAAACAGCGTGAATAAATTGAATACTTTATTTCTGATCAGAAAATAACCAAATACATAAATGTCTGAAAATAGACATAAAACAAAAAAAATAAACTCCCACTAAATCGTGATATCCTCAAACAATGTAACACCCATGTGAGCAGTGTGCTCATGAAAGACCTTGGGTGGTGAACCTTTTGTGAGTAGATCCACTATTATGGAGTTTGTCCCAATGTGCTCTATGGATATTTGACCATTTTGTACTCTTTCTTTCACAACTAGGAACTTTATGTCAATATGTTTTGACTTAGATGAACTTCTGTTGTTATTGGAATACAACACTGTTGACTTATTGTCACAAAATAATTTGAGTGGTCTTTCTACATTCTCCAAAATGCGCAGCCCTGTGACAAAGTTCCGTAACCATATTCCATGGTTTGATGCCTTATAGCATGTTACAAACTCTGCTGCCATAGTGGATAAAGCTACAAGTGTCTGTTTGACACTTTTCCAAGATATAGCTCCTCCAGCTAACAGGTAAATATAGTCTAATGTAGATTTCCTACTATCTTGGCACCCAGCGAAATAAGTAAGCGTGTAATCTTTTGTTATCTGAAGATATCTTATAACCCTTTTGGCTGCTATACAATGGTCTATACCAAGGTTGCTTAAATATCTACCTAACATCCCAACAATGTATGCAATATCCGGACGCATACATACTTGAGCATACATTAAACTTCCAACAGTTGATGTATAGGGAATCTTTTGCATTTTTTGAATTTCAAGGTTACTTTTAGGGTATTGAATAAGACTAAATTTGTCTCCTTTAATGACAAGGGTGTCACCTAGTCTACAACTTTGCATGCCAAACCTTTTGAGTACTTTATCGACATAGTTTTTTTATGATTATCCAAGAATGCATCGAGATCGATCTCGATGTATCTGAATTCCTAAAAAAAAGAGGCGCCCCCAAGATCTTCATCTCAAAATGCTTAGATAAAAACCTCTTGGTTTCGTGCAATAAGTATATATCATTAGCGGCAAGTAAAATATCATTGACATATAGGACTAGAAATATGTACTTACTCATATTGAATTTGTGATACACACAATCATCAATAATATTCATCTCAAAATCAAACGAAATAATTATTTGTTGAAACTTGTGGTACCATTGACGGGAAGCGTGTTTGAGTCTATTGATAAACCATAATTTATACATATTTTGACCCCATGCTTGGCTTATTTTTGGATAATTTTCATTAGATTTGATGAATTCGATGCTCCTAATCCTTCAATTTCATGTTCTACACTCAAAAGAGCTTAGAGAGTCGAAAAGAACGAGAAATTGGCCAAAAAGGAACAAAATGGGCTACCTTGGAAATTAACATGGCCTGGACTGTCGCACATGGGCAGACCACACGACCGTGTGTGATGACCAGAATAGGCGTGCCACATGGGCGTGTCCCTGCCGAACCCAAGGTTAATTCTATTCGGAAAAGACCACTTGTAGGCCAAGAAAGGTGTTCCAAAGCATATATAAACACCATAGGGAGAGAACCTAAGAGACACAGAGAGTAGAAAGCAGAGAATACTCGAAAACAGCCATCAGGAGCAGCTTGGAAGAAGGATCTCCATCAAGACTGAAGATCTCCTATCAATTTCTCTTGAAGTTTTTGGGTTTTCTTATGTTTTGTAGTTTTCCTTATTTTAAGATGTTTCCCTCTATCAGTATGAACTAAATCCCTTAAATACCTGAGAGGATGAAACCTAAGACGGATCTTATTACTATTTGATTTATAAGATAAATACTTGTTCTTATTCTTAATTGTGAGTTCTTATTGTTGTTTTAATAATTCAAATTATTGATTCAAGTCGAATGTGCTTATTCAGAGGAGCAAAAGTCCCTGTTTAAGAGTAGATCAACACAATTAAGCGGAGTTGAATGCAATCCTAGATATAGGACGACGTAAATATGCCGAATTAGAGTCAAATCTAATAAGGGAATCCATAGATCGAGTTAATGCGACAATAGGGGTTTTAATTAGAAAGAAATTTCAATTAATCAACCTAGAGTCAGTTTTTCTTAGTCTCGAAAGAGATATTAACATAAATCAGGGATTTCTACGGATTAAGACTAGTGAATAAATCGTATGAATCAGAAGTAATAAGTGAAGTCTAGGTGGATTCTTCCTTAGGTATTGCCTCTTTCATAAAGTTGTCTAAAAAGTATTTTCCCAATTCATTCTTTGTCGTGCTTTTAATTAGTTTTAGTTTAAAAGAAATCACTCCAATTTTTAGGCTAGATAATAAGAAGATAGTAATTACTAGTACTCTTGGTCCTTGTGGATACGATATTTCTGGTCTTACCATAACTATACTATTAAACGATAGGTGCGCTTGCCTTTATTCTGGTCATAGTTTGTTAAAGACACATCATCTACAGATAGATTTTGTCAATTTGCAAACAATATTCTTTGAGTCTTTTGACTCAGTTTTTTGGTTGTACCATATAAATTGTTTATTCAATGTCGCCATTAAAAAGCGCAGTCTTAACATCCATCTGATGTAACTCAAGATCAAAGTTGATTGGATCATCTTCCATCATTTCATTATCATCCTCATGTTCTTAGAGAAATACAACATAATCATCTAGAATAACATTTCTCATTTCTCTTGGGGACCTCCTTAATGGAACTTGTTCTTGAGGTTGTTGAGTTTGTTCTTTTGGAATAATTATCTCATCTTGAATGGGGAGTTATTCAACATTGTCTTGTTAAGGTTTTAGATTCACTTATTGATCAATGATAGGTATGAGAACCTGGACATCGTCAAAAGTGATAGTAGGAACTGAGTTAGAATCCAATTACTTCTTAAAAGTAATGTCTCTAACCTTATTTCTCCCCTCAAACTTAACATCCTCAAAAAATGTTGCAGTTCCCGTCTTAAAAAATTCTTTATTATGGGATCATAAAACTTATAGCCCCTAGATCGCTCAGAATAACCAATAAAGTAGTTGCTTACTGTTTTGGAGTCCAATTTCTTTTCATGTGGCCTATAAGGCTTTGCCTCAGCTGGACATCCCCAAATGTGAAAGTGCTTTAGACTAGGTTTTTGACCTGTCCAAAGCTCATAAGGTGTTTTTGCAACTGTTTTATTGGGTACTCTATTCAAAATATAAGTTGTTGTCTTTAATGCTTCTCTCCAGAGGGACACAGGTAAGGTAGAATGAACAATCATGCTCCTTACCATATCCTTAAGAGTCATGTTTCGTCTTTCGTCTACACCATTCATACCCGGTGATCCTGGCATGGTGTACTGTAAGACAATATCGCATTTCTCTAGGAATTTCAAAAATGGTTGTAATAACCGAATTTTGCCCGGCCCGGTACCCGTATAAGAAAGCCCAAAAACAAAACAAAATTAACAAGTTAAACAAAAGCCATGAAATGTCCATTTATAAAAAAGGGTCCATTAAACCCAATATTAAAACCAAGCCCAAAAAAAGCAACAAAAGTCCATTTACACAAGAACCAAGGGCCCAACATGCCCCTAAACCCATTTACAAAATAAACCCAAAAAAATACATAGCCTAAACGGCCCAATATGGCCCCCAAACCAAACCAAACAGAACCCCTAGTCTCCAGCCATGTGCCGCCACGACCTTTCAGCTGCCACACGCGCGTCTGCCGCACGCGCCCTGCACCGTTTCGATGACCCGCGCGCGACACACGCGCCGCTCCAAAGTCCAAGGCACCTTGCTCGCACGCTCCTGCCTCCTCAGCGCACCACGCCCACTGACGGTCAGTGCTCCCGAGGCGTTTCGCATGCACATCGCCCATCACCTGCAGAAACAAGAACAACAAGCAGAAAAACGACAGAAAACACAGAGGACAAAACAAAAAAGAAGCATGGAGCAAATTATAAAGAAAAAAATCAAGTTGTAGGGTTCGAAAAAAAAAGAAAAACTCAGTGAAAAGGGGGGACTGCTCATTCATTTTCGGCGGGGACGAACACGAAGAGAGGAATCAAAAAGAAAACAGAAGTCTTTAAGGTTGATTTGGTTTTTCATTCTCGTAGTTTACGGTCATTTGTTGCTATCTTCTTGTTATTTCAAAAGCTTTATAAACAAAAATCGAAATAAAAGAGGGATTTTTAGATTCGAAAAAATCAGAAAGCAAGAACGAAAGTCAGAAATAGAAAAGCTCGAACTTTTTTCTTAGATTCAAAGGTTGAGATCTCTGTCTTCGTTTTCTTTCATCTACTGCTTCTTATCATTGTTACTTAGTTTTGTTTTAAAATAAAAAAAAAACAAACGATTGAATAAAAGAAAGAAAAGCATACCTCTGTCGACGGAACCTTCCTTTTCCGGTACCGAATCGGTCTATAGGAGCAGGGGATTCGTGGTCTTCGTTGTTTGCTGGGAGGTTCTCTGCCTTTTCATTTTCTTCGAGAGAAATGAAGAAGCTTTGAGGTTATCGTTTTTTTTTCCTTCTGAATTTAGGGTGAACTAAAACAAAGCAGAAAATAGGGGATTTAAGGCTTTGAAGAAACGGGGTCGCTTTGTGAAAGGAGGGACCTGCACATTTCTAAATGGGAAATTTTCGTGGACAGACCCTCCCCTTCAGCAGCTCTGCTCAATCACGTCCCATTTCCTCCTTTTTGTTCCTTTAAATTTGGCCCTCAATTTTCATTTCATCTTCGACTTGGTCCTTGGATCTGTCGACTGGATGTGTGCATGGTATTTAGGGAACATTTGCCTATCTGGCCCCCTAGCGATTTCGCACCGTTCAGTTTGCTCCCGAATCGGCACTTGATTATTAGTTTTGTCTCAATTCCTAATTTCGCCCCTGGTTTTGTATAAGTTAATTTATGGAATTTTCAAACTTGTTTATTATCATTATTTAGTTCTCTTATATAATATTTTACCTTAACTTATTATATATTAACTATGTTTAAATTATTTTACAGTATCCACTCTAAATCGCTTTAAATACTATTTATTTTAGCCTTCTTTGAAATTGTTTTACCATTTGTTCTAAGTAGTCGCATATACTTACTTTTACTATTTGTTTAGAGTCATTTTTCATAAGGTATTCATTTTAAATCATTGTGTTCTGTTAACTTTCTTTTACTTTATTTTATTTTCGGATTGTTATTCATGATGTTTATTTCATTACTTTTCTATTATTAATGTCGATATTTTAAAGCATATTTTTTGGTTATTGCCATCGCGTATTTTTCTAATTTGGTTTATTCCATATCCTTTGTATTGTTGTCCACTCGATTTGTTCGACGCCCGCGTCTACTTATCCCATGCTCGATATTACGCTTTATTTTCCGTCATCGCATTGTGTATTAAACCCCAATATTTATCCCATGTAGGTCATTTCGTTCAATTTCAAACAATAAATGTATGCCTATACCCGTTGTACTTGTTATTATCCAAAAATAAAAGTTTCCAAATAAGGCAATATTCTATGTTTGGAAATTCAAGAGACCGTGCCCTATGTGTTGGGTTTCGGTTCTCTCGCTTGGCCAAAGATCGAATATCCTTTTGATAGTTTTGACGCATGAGTCTAGGAGATTAAGAGATAATCTTGGATTCGAATATTAAAATCGTCGTGTCCTATGTACTGGGTGTGATATTTTATTCTTTCGGAACGAGAAAATCATGAAGGTCAATTCGAAACAATTCAAATATTTCCGAAAGAGATCAAAATTTTAAATTCTTCCAAAATTTTCGAACTTTCGACGCGGGGACATTAATTAATCAATTTGGTACCAATTTTGGGCGTAACGAGGGTGCTAATCCTTCCTCGCACGTAACCGACTCCCGAACCTATTTTCTCAAATTTTCGCAGACCAAAAAAAAAACATCGTTTTAGTAAATCAAAATATTTTATTAAAACAAGGGTGATCCGATCACACCTAATAAAAGATCGGTGGCGACTCCCTATTTTCAGTCGATTCCCGTTTTGTAAAAAAAAAAAAATGGTTACGACAGCTTGGCGACTCCGCTGGGGAATTTGAGAGTCAGGCCGTAAATTGATTGATTTTTGTCCCTTCGATTGAAGAGTTGGAAAAACGTTTTAAAAAATCATGTTTCTCTTTGATGCATTCGTTTGCGTTATATTGTCGAGTTTTGTGAAATATTTTGGCATTGCATTGCATGACTGCGGTCACACCCTTAAGTGGGAGTGAGAAGCTACTCTTTCGTGAGGTTTTTACCTCCGTGCAAGATAGTGGATCACTTTCGGGATACATCCGTACCTATGTCTTCGTGAGATCTTTATCTCCGTGCTGCCATAGGGAAATGTATTCCCCTGAACTGAACTCGGTCTATATGAGCCTATAATGGGTGAAGATCGAGGAATCTGCCGGTTCAGGTACCCTCGCTTTAGAACCAAACCACATATAGAAAGACCTAGGAGCTCATCGTAGGTAGAACCGTGTGAACTTTAGTCGTCACCCTAAATAGGAGTTTAATCATTTTCTGTTTATATTCCTTTTCGTACTTGATACTAACTTGTCGTGTTTTGCTCTTGTTGCATGGCATTTCATCATAAAAAGGTGTTGATCCACATTCGGTTTCTAAATAGAAAAGCTTAACATGGAAAAGGGATTTCTCAATAGAGTGGAGGATAATGCGACAGTGCAGGTGTGGTCCGAAAGAGTACAGCAAGAAAAGGGGGATAGTCTGACAGTAGGGCATGAATCAGAGCTATGGGATTTTACCCGTATCAGCGCGGCTCAAAATGATCTACGAGAATTAAAGGAAATATGGAACTCATGGGGAAACGAGGACAAACAATTGCTCTACCATAACTACGGCGATCTACCCTACCTGCTTGATATCAAGGTAGACGAGTACCTACTCCGAGCTATTACCCAGTTCTGGAATCCCGCCTACAGTTGCTTCACTTTTGGAGAGGTGGATTTGGTGCCTACCGTGGAGGAGTATACAACTTTGTTTCGGTGCCCGAGATTTCAAACTGATAAGGCATATTCAAGGTTTGCAAATGTGCCGACATTCTCAAAAAGGTTAATGAACATCACTGGGATGAGCGAGCAATGGGTCACGACTCGGATTAAGCAAAAGGGAGATTGTAAGTGCATCCCTTGGAAACACTTAAGGGACTTGATCTTGGCACATCCTGATAAGAAGAAGAGGGTCGACGTCTTCGCTCTAAGTATCTATGGTTTGGTCGTCTTTCCCAAGGTGTTAGGACATATAGAGGATGCGGTTTCAGACCTATTCGATAAAATTGATAAGGGAGTTACACCCGTCCCCGCAGTCCTAGCTGAGACCTTCAGATCACTGAACGCTTGCCGAAGAGCCGGCGAAGGGAGGTTCGTGGGTTGTGCGCAGTTGTTGTTGTCTTGGTTTCATTGCCATTTTTGGAAGAGAGAGAAAACCTCATGCAAGATCTTTTTTGAGAACTACTCTCCTCTAGAGAAATTAGCAAGTACGCCAAGACGAGATGACCTATCTGGAGAGAAGTGGATGGCGGTTCTCCAAAACCTGCAAGGCAAAGATGTAGTATGGAAAGCTCCATGGATGATCACCGACGAGATCTTATATCGATGCGGAGGGTTCGACTGGGTCCCTCTACTCGGAATATGGGGAGCTGTTGGGTATGCCCCGCTACTAGTAATGAGGCAGTATCAATCGAGGCAGTTCATACCCGCGACACACGGACTAGCCCAATGTGAATTTTCGTACAAAGATGACAACTATAAGAAGAGAGTTCACGAAATATCAGATGCATGGACCCAAACTCGAAAAATGAAGAGACTCGCCATGGGGCCCACGGTGACCCCCGAGTACAATCAATGGTGGGCCAAAAGAATCAATGATAACATCCCAGGGCCAATCCAAGGAAATACTCGACCAATAGAGGAACAGCTGCAAGTAGTCCCAACTGAGTCAGAAATTATCAAGCAAGATTTCGAGAGAAAGAGCCGGGAATTGGGTAAAAGGATAGAGCAACTAGAAGAAGAAAAGATGCAGTTAGGACTAGATGTTGACATCCATAAGTTCGAGGCTGAAAAATTTTGAAAAGGGAAGAACAAAGCCGAAGAAGATTTGGATAGTTTAAAGGCGGACTACAAGAAGTTGCGCATGTCTATCAGAACCGCAGGTCTAGGTAAGACATCGGAGCAATGGCAGCAAGAAATTGAAGAAGAAAAATCCAAGACCGATCAGTGGAAGAGGAAATTTCAAGAGGCTCGGGTACGAGAGGACGCTTTGAGAAAGAACCTGTCAGAAAGCCAAAGCGAAAAGGAGAGGTCACGCTCCCAAGTAGCAGAATTAGAAAAGTCACTGCACCTCCACCGTAGTCGTAACTCAGTAGTTGAATTAAGAGCCAGTCAGAACAAAATCGAGGAGATGAGAGGGAAGATAGGGGAGCTCGAGACCGCACTGCAAAATAGCAAAAACCGAGTGGAGCTCCTTGAAGCCAATAATGAACATTGGAGGGAGCAGCTCCACCATTCCCAAGAGCAGATCAGAAACAGAGACTATGTAATGGGCGAGGCTGTGGTTCAAATCCGAGAGGTGGCCGACCACTTACAAGCCTTAGCAGCTCGAGCTGATGCGTTAAGCCTGATGTACGAGTCGGGGTCAAAGCGAGGCCAGAGTTTAGCTTGGCTTCTTAGGAAAGTTAAGGACTTAGGCACTAGGGCCAAGTCGTATATGTAATCATCCGTTCTATGAAAAGAAATTTGTTTTCTAGTAAAGTTTATCTAATGAAATCGAATTAAGTCAACACCTTTGTGCATTCATACCATGCATTCGCATTACATGCATTAGCATCATATCGCCTTAACCATTCACTAAACTTAAGTTCACATAATCCGCAGCTACGACATTACGAACCTGGAATCACATCATCCCTATAGGACACGCTTAAGAACTAGAGCTATGGACGCCGAACTCAATGAGAGGATTGAAAAGATGGAAAGAACCCAGAAAGAGCTGCAAGAACAGTTAGCCAAGGCACAGCAAGAAGCGAGGGACCAAATGATGAGGTCTCGCGAGGAATCGCGAGAACATAAGGATCAAATGGATAGAATGTTGAAGATGTTGACGGCCATGTCCAATGGACAAGGACTTGCGCAAAGTCCTGACATTACGGAGCCCCATTCGAGGGATAATCAAGATCCGCTCTATCCCCCAGGATCCACGCCACCTCACGCTCATGTAACGCAAAGAGGATATCCTCAAGGGAACCCAGTAGGCCTGGAGCAACGACCCGTCCCACCTACCCATCTGGGCGAAGGTATATACGTATCAAACGCTGGGGATAATTCTGCTCACCCGATGGTTCCGGATTTGGATGATCCGATGGAAATAGCTAGGTTAAAGAGGGATGGCCATGATGCCGAAGAAAAATATAAGAGTCTAGAAGAAAGACTCAAGGCCGTGGAAGGTACCGGAACCTTCTCTGCACTAAGTGCCAAAGAGCTTAGTTTGGTGCCTGATCTGGTTCTACCCCCAAAATTTAAGGTACCGGATTTTGAAAAGTATGAGGGAACGAGATGTCCAAAGGCACATCTTATCATGTTTTGCCGAAAGATGGCCGGACACTTGAATGAGGACAAGCTATTAATACACTGTTTCCAGGATAGCTTGATCGGAACAGCCCTCCGATGGTACGATCAGCTTAGCACAGAGAAGATACGGTCATGGAAGACCTGGCAACTGCATTCTGCGAACAATATAAGCATGTTACTGATGTGGCTCCCGATCGGATGACACTGCAAATGTTGGAAAAAAAGCCAACGGAGACCTTCAGACAATACGCTCAGAGATGGAGGGATCTCTCAGTCCAGGTCGAGCCCCCTTTAACTAAAAGTGAGGTAACGGTCCTTTTCATCAATACTTTGAGGGCGCCGTTCTACGAAAAACTGGTGGGAAGTGCCACGAAAGACTTCGCCGACCTCGTAATATCTGGCGAACTCATCGAAAACGGCATTAAATGTGGAAGAATGGAAGGCCCTGAGAGCTCTAAAAGACCAACACCTGCAAAGAAGAAAGACCCCGAAGCCCATATGGTGGGGACCGGGAGCTACTATGCTCCTAATCCATATCCGACTCAATCACGACCTCAGTTTCGCCTACCGTCAAGTTCATACTTTCCTCCACAAAGCCCTTACTATCAAGCCCCTCCTCCCTATCCCGTTTATGCCACCGACACTCAAAGACCATTCACTATAATCCCACCAAATACCATGTCTGCCCAAAATCAGCCAAAAAACGAACAAAGACCAGTAAGACCCAACCCCGATAGACCCCAGTTCACCCCCATTCCCGTGCCATACGGAGAATTGTGCCCGAAGCTACTGGAAAAGCAGTTAATCTCACCACATTACATGGCACCATTAAAGCCCCCATTCCCAAAGTGGTACGACCCCAACGCTAATTGCATGTACCACGCCGGGAATCAGGGACATTCTACAGATAACTGTTTAGCCTTTAAAAGAAGAGTTCAAGGCCTCATCGACGCCGGGATCTTGCGATTTGACGGTACCAACAATATGGCGAGAAACCCGCTACCTAATCACGCTACAGGGAACGTAAATATGGTGACACCGGAAGATGGGTGGCGAGCCAGAAGCTGTGTCTCTAGGATAAGGACACCTTTGGAGAAGGTCTGGGGAGTAATGATTGAGAAGGGCATGCTCGATAGGAATTTCAAGGAGGAAAATGCGAAGAGTCCAAGTTTCTGTGTCTTCCACGACATATCAGGACACTATGTCCAATCTTGCGAGGAGTTCAGAGAGCTGCTTCAAAGCATGATGGACAATAAAAAGGTGGAAATCTTCAATAAGATGGAAGAAACCGGTGGAAGAGATATATGTGCATCTGAGGGCCAATCGTCAGGCCCTCCCTACAGTGCCGATCGGCCTCTGATAATCTACTACGAGGCAAAGAAGAAAGAGAGGAAACCAAAAGTAATAATCCGAGTACCTTCCCCTTTCCCTTACACGGATAGTAAAGCGGTGCCATGGAAGTATGATTCCAACATCACCACACCTGAGGCTACAACTGGAAGCATCAGCGAGGTGGGGCATTTTACCCGCAGTGGGAGATGCTATTCCCCTGAGGTGGTTGAAATGAAGAAGAAAACCATTGGAACGAGCCAGAAAGGGAAGGCACCGATACCCGAGGCTGAGGGTGAGGGTGAAATACAATCTGAACGAGGAGTAAAGGAACCAGTGACCGAGGATGAAGCACGGGAATTTTTAAAGTTCATTAAGCACAGTGAATACAGTGTTGTGGAACAACTGAATAAACAACCAGCAAAAATCTCAGTATTATCCTTGTTGTTGAACTCAGAGCCACATCGAAACGCATTACTGACGGTGTTGAACCAAGCATATGTGCCAAGTAATGTACCCATTGAAAAACTCGATAGGTGGTTGAACAATTTAAACGCAGATAATTTCATTTCCTTCAGCGATGATGAAATACCACCTAATGGTAGGGGCTCTGTTAAAGCTTTGCACATCACAACTGAGTGCAAAGGATATATAATACCGCATGTGCTTATTGACAATGGGTCCGCGCTCAATGTCATGCCATTGGCTACATTATCCAGGACGCCCGTTGACATGTCTTACCTGAGGCCGTGCCATTCTGTGGTGAGGGCATTCGACGGAACACGGCGAGAAGTTATGGGAAAAATTGAGATCCCTCTGGAGGTAGGCCCGTGCACGTACAATGTGGAATTCCAAGTCATGGACATTGCTCCTTCATATAATTGCCTCCTAGGAAGGCCCTGGATCCACTCCGCAGGAGCGATCCCTTCATCTCTTCATCAGAAAATAAAGTTTATTATGGATAACCGCCTGATCACGATCGCCGGTGAAGAAGACATCGTCGCATCGCTATCTACTGACGCACCCTATATCGAGGCAAACAAAGATGTGCCAGAATGCTCCTTCCGTTCCTTCGAATTCATCAACGCTACATTTGTCGCCGAAGGAGATAGGACTCCCACACCCAAGCTGTCGAGAAACACCAAAATGGGGGTCAAGCTGACGGTAGGAAAAGGTGCCCGAGTAGGAAAGGGTTTAGGTAGATATCAACAAGGGATGGCTAGAGCGCTAAACCCTGTACACCACAAGCCTCCGTACGGCTTAGGATTCAAACCTGATGGATGGCAAAGAAGGAGACAACTGCAGAAAGATCAAGGAAAAAGGATCGCAAGAGCCTCGGGTCGGGAGGTAGAATGGGAGCCCATGACATACCCACCCTTAGCGAAAACTTTTACGTCCGCAGGGATGATGTACCCAGAGGGAGGTAGTTCACGAAACACGCTGCTATTAGTTGAGAGGGATCTCCAGAACTTCCACATAAACGTCATTGACAAAGTGGACGATGCGATGAAGGGCCTTTCAAAGATACGCCTCGGCCCTCCTGGATATGTGTTGAACAATTGGACCGCTGAGGATCTTCTTGTAGTTTCTAGGATCCCTCCAAAGTAATTCTCAATGACAACCTTCGTTATTCCTCTAAGTCGAAGGGGAATTTGTTATAAAAGTTTGTATCAGCTGTCTAACTTTTAAATGAACAATCAATGAAGATGCATTTCGTCACTGTCTCTCATTCCCATTAGCCTCATGTCTATTCCCTCTTTTCATGACCTGTCTTCATATATATATATACATTCATGTCGTAGAAGCACATTTTTGTTTCCAATACCTCGATATTTCTTTATAGTTTCTTTTTACTTGTCAGGTGCTCAGATAATGACAGCGTGAACAATCCTGCTACTGATCCTAAAATCGACTTTGAGCAAGTGATTTGTTTAGGAGAATTCGAAGCCGACGAGGATGCCGAAGATTTTGTCTCGACCCCTGACTTACTAAAGATGATAGAACAGGAGGATAAACAGATACTCCCCCACCAAGAATCTATCGAGACGGTGAACTTGGGAAATGAAGAAAAGAGGCAAGAAGTGAAAATTGGGACCTCCATCTCAGAGTCCACCAAACACGACTTGGTCACCCTGCTTCATGAATACAAAGACGTGTTTGCATGGTCATATCAGGACATGCCGGGTTTAAGCGAAGATGTAGTGGTCCACAGGCTCCCTGTGAAGCCAGAATCCAGGCCGATTCAGCAGAAGCTAAGACGGATGAGACCCAAAATGCTCTTAAAGATAAAAGAGGAAGTCAAAAAACAGTTCGACGCCGGCTTCTTACAAGTCTCCAAATATCCGGAATGGGTGGTTAATATAGTCCCAGTACCAAAGAAGGACGGCAAGGTGAGAATGTGTGTGGACTATCGCGATCTGAATCGAGCAAGCCCCAAGGATAATTTTCCCTTGCCACACATCGATACATTGGTAGATAACACGGCAAAACATTCATTATTTTCCTTTATGGATGGATTTTCGGGTTATAACCAAATAAAGATGGCCCCTGAGGACATGGAAAAAACTACATTCGTGACGATGTGGGGAACCTTCTGCTACAAGGTAATGCCATTCGGTTTGAAAAACGCTGGGGCAACATATCAAAGGGCAATGGTGATGCTGTTTCACGACATGATGCATAAAGAGATAGAAGTTTATGTCGACGATATGATAGCCAAATCTCGGGGAGAAGGAGAGCATGTTGGAAACCTCCGGAAATTGTTTGAAAGACTGAGAAAGTTTCAACTGAAGCTTAATCCGGCTAAGTGTACATTTGGAGTAACCGCGGGGAAACTACTGGGCTTTATCGTTAGCGAGAGAGGTATCGAGGTCGACCCCGACAAAATAAAGGCCATACAATACTTACCATCTCCGCGAACACAAAAAGAAGTCAGAGGGTTTCTAGGGAGATTAAACTACATCGCTCGGTTCATCGCCCAGCTTACCAACCAATGCGACCCAATTTTTCGACTTTTGCGAAAGCACAATCCTGGGGAATGGAATGAGGAATGCCAAGTTGCCTTCGACAAGATAAAGCAATATTTGTCTAACCCCCCTGTGCTAGTACCACCAACCCCCGGAAGACCATTGATATTGTACTTGACGGTGTTCGAAAGCTCAATGGGTTGTGTACTGGGGCAACATGACGAGGCGGGGAGAAAAGAAAGGGCGATCTATTACCTCAGTAAGAAGTTCACAGAGTATGAGGCAAAATACCCATCAATCAAAAAATTCTGTTGTGCTCTGGTTTGGGCAGCTCGAAGGCTTAGACAATATATGTTGTATCATACGACATGGTTAATCTCTAATTTGGACCCAATAAAGTACATGATGGAATCACCTGCACTCTCAGGAAGAATGGCGCGATGGCAGATCCTGCTATCGGAATACGACATCATCTATGTAAGCCAAAAGTCGATAAAAGGGAGCGCAATAGCCGACTTCCTAGCAGCCTGAACCACAGAAGAATACGAGCCATTAAGATTTGACTTCCCGGATGAAGATTTGATGTGCATCACAGAAAAAGAATGCGAATCGTCAAAAGAAGAGTCATGGAAAATGAGTTTCGACGGGGCATCAAATGCATTAGGACATGGGATCGGAGCAGTCTTGGTGTCACCAGAAGGGAGTCATTATCCATTCACTGCCCGATTAAACTTCTTCTGTACCAATAACATAGCGGAATACGAGGCTTGTATCATGGGGCTCCGCGCAGCTATTGAACGAGGCATCAAAATCCTAAAGGTATCAGGGGATTCAGCATTGGTGATTTACCAAATCCGTGGAGATTGGGAAGTGAGAGACTCAAAGTTGGTCAAATATCACGATCTTGTTATGGATCTGGTCAAAGAATTCGAAGAGGTGACCTTTAATTACTTCCCACGAGAGGAAAACCAATTGGCTGATGCCTTGGCCACCTTAGCTTCTATGTTCAAAGCGAATCGAGAAGCGGAAGTAATGCCTCTCCAGATGAGCATATATGAGGCCCCGGCGCATTGTTTTAGCGTTGAAAGAGAGGCGGATGGACGACCATGGTTCCATGATATCTTAGGATATATCAAACATCAAAGGTACCCAGAGCAAGCAAACGAGAACGACAAAAGAACAATCAGAAAAATAGCAGCAGGATTTGTTCTTGATGGGGACATCCTATACAAGAGAGGAAAAGATCAAGTGCTTCTAAGATGCGTGGATAATGTCGAAGCCAGAAAAATACTTGAAGAGGTGCATGAAGGAACTTGTGGAACACATGCCAACGGTTTCACCATGGCCAGGAAAATTATGAGACTCGGCTATTACTGGTTGACAATGGAAAGTGACTGTATCAGCTATGCACGAAGGTGTCACAAATGTCAAATTTATGGCGACAAAATTCATGCAGCACCTTCGCCCCTTCACGTGATGACCTCCCCGTGGCCCTTTTCCATGTGGGGCATGGATGTTATAGGTCCAATTTCCCCGAAGGCCTCTAACGGCCATCGATTCATCTTTGTGGTCATAGATTACTTCACAAAATGGGTTGAGGCCACTTCGTTTGCAAATGTGACAAAAACCGCGGTTTGCAAATTCTTGAAAAAGGAAATTATATGTCGATACGGGCTGCCTGAGAAAATCATCTCGGATAACGCTTTGAATCTGAACAATAAGATGATGAAGGAAGTATGCGAACAATTTCAAATAAAGCATCACAATTCCTCACCCTATCGCCCTAGAATGAACGGAGCGGTAGAAGCAGCCAATAAAAATATTAAGAAGATCATTGGAAAGATGACCGAGACATACAAAGACTGGCATGAGAAACTCCCGTTTGCTCTGTATGCATACCGTGCATGTGTGCGGACCTCCACAGGGGCAACTCCTTTTTCTCTAGTATATGGAATGGAAGCTGTACTACCCATCGAGGTGGAAATCCCTTCTTTACGAATCTTAATGGAGTCAAAACTCGAAGAATCAGAATGGGTACAAGCTCGATATGACCAATTGAATCTGATTGAGGAGAAGCGCTTAAAGGCAATTTGTCACGGACAAATGTACCAGAAGAGAATGATCACGGCTCACGACAAGAAGGTACGACCAAGAGAGTTTCGCGAAGGAGAGCTCGTGTTGAGAAAGATTCTCCCAATACAAAAAGATTCTCGAGGAAAATGGGCACCGAATTGGGAAGGACCCTATGTCGTAAAGAAGTCCTTCTCAGGTGGAGCTTTGATTCTCACTGAGATGGATGGGAAAGAGGTACCGAATCCAGTAAACTCGAATGCCGTGAAGAAGTACTACGCCTAAAAAAAAAATCAGGATGAGAACCCGAAAAGGGCGTCTTGATAAACAAAAGTGGGACGAAAACCTGAAAAGGCGTCCTAACGAAGGGGATTCACACATAAAGAGCAAGAACATTTGAACGGGGAGTCAAAGGGGCGAGTTTATAATATTTGAAGCGGACTCAGAAGCTCAGGGTCTTCTACGCAAGGAGCTTCACTCAAAGGGGGTTCAGGGTGAAGGAGCACGGAGAAGTTCATGTGTTAGATATCTAGAGCATTAGTGACAATTGAATCTACTTTCTTTTTATGTTTTCCTTATTGAATCATTCCTTGTCAATTCTCTTTCCTTATTGCTTCGAAATAAATACAAACATAAGGCATCTTTTCCACACCCACCTGGCCATTATCATGCATTTCGTGTTTGGTTCGTTTAAATGGTAAACAGTGAAATTACATACTTTGAACAAAAGAAACGTGAGCATTACCTGGACGGGAACCTGGTAAGTACAAGAAACCTCAAAGCAAAGACAAAAGTTCAACCAGGAGACAAAATGGGTGATATATGAGAGGTACAGACTACTAGTAAAACTTGAGCACTAGTACAAAAAACTGAAAGGAAGTCAAGAATCGAAGCATTGGGTGCAAGTCATCATAACAAGAGATACACGACAAACAAACCGAGAACGCATGGCATAATCATTACAGGCATAAGAGCATTTAAGACAAACACATGCATATCATGATAACATCAACATCCCGCATGACACATACAGGGACACCAATAAAGCAAGAAATCTTGATCGAATTCCACCAGATAACAGGTCTTGAAATTCTGATTTCAAAAATCAACTCATAATGCGAGAGGTGAGTTGAGCCTCGGGGCACGCCGAGGTATTTAATTTTTGTCTTTAAATTTCTGTTCAAAAGTCAACTCATAATGCCAGAGGTGAGTTGAGCCTCGGGGCACGCCGAGGTATTTAATTTCTGTCTTTAAATTTTTGTTCAAAAGTCAACTCATAATGCCAGAGGTGAGTTGAGCCTCGGGGCACGCCGAGGTATTTAATTTCTGTCTTTAAATTTCTGTTCAAAAATCAACTCATAATGCGAGAGGTGAGTTGAGCCTCGGGGCACACCGAGGTATTTAATTTCTGCTGTTCAAAAATCAACTCATCATGCGAGAAGTGAGTTGAGCCTCGGGGCACTCCGAGGTATTTAATTTCTGTCTTTGAATTTCTATTCAAAAATCAACTCATAATGCGAGAGGTGAGTTGGGCCTCGGGACACGCCGAGGTATTTAATTTCTATCTTTAAATTTCTGTCAAAAAAATCAACTCATAATGCGAGAAGTGAGTTGGGCCTCGGGACACGCTGAGGTATTTAAATTCCGTCTTTAAATTCTGTTCAAAAATCAACTCATAATGCGAGAAATGAGTTGGGCCTCGGGACACGCCAAGATATTTAATTTCTGTCTTTAAATTCCTGTTAAATCAAGTCATCATGCGAGAAGTGTGTTAAGCCTCGTCACTTACCGAGATATTCTCAAATTCTGTCATTAATTTCTATCTCAAAAAAAAAAAAGAAAAAAAGAAGTCTGTTCATGGTACGAGGACAAGGAAGCAACTCGAAAAGTTCGGATTTATTTCCTCAAGGTCTCAGTGGAGCGGTTGATAGATTGAAGCTACAAATCTCTTTGTGTCGTGAAGTCATGTTGAAGCAAATTGAAAAGGAACAAGATTGAGGAAAAGTGAATCGAAGCTACGAGTCATCTCGCAGAAGCAACGGTATAGTGGATCAAAGCAACAAGGTTTGAAGATGTTTGAGGAAGAAAAGCACCCGAAGAATCTATACCTGGCCAAGACCGGGCAAAATTGGTTCTTCTTTTGTCTTTGCTCTATTCCCGTTTCACGACAACGAGCAAAGAGGGGCAGCTGTAATAACTGAATTTTGCCCGGCCCGGTACCCGTATAAGAAAGCCCAAAAACAAAACAAAATTAACAAGTTAAACAAAAGCCATGAAATGTCCATTTATAAAAAAGGGTCCATTAAACCCAATATTAAAACCAAGCCCAAAAAAAGCAACAAAAGTCCATTTACACAAGAACCAAGGGCCCAACATGCCCCTAAACCCATTTACAAAATAAACCCAAAAAAATACATAGCCTAAACGGCCCAATATGGCCCCCAAACCAAACCAAACAGAACCCCTAGTCTCCAGCCATGCGCCGCCACGACCTTTCAGCTGCCACACGCGCGTCTGCCGCACGCGCCCTGCACCGTTTCGATGACCCGCGCGCGACACGCGCGCCGCTCCAAAGTCCAAGGCACCTTGCTCGCACGCTCCTGCCTCCTCAGCGCACCACGCCCACTGACGGTCAGTGCTCCCGAGGCGTTTCGCACGCACATCGCCCATCACCTGCAGAAACAAGAACAACAAGCAGAAAAACGACAGAAAACACAGAGGACAAAACAAAAAAGAAGCATGGAGCAAATTATAAAGAAAAAAATCAAGTTGTAGGGTTCGAAAAAAAAAAGAAAAACTCAGTGTAAAAGGGGGGACTGCTCCTTCATTTTCGGCGGGGACGAACACGAAGAGAGGAATCAAAAAGAAAACAGAAGTCTTTAAGGTTGATTTGGTTTTTCATTCTCGTAGTTTACGGTCATTTGTTGCTATCTTCTTGTTATTTCAAAAGCTTTATAAACAAAAATCGAAATAAAAGAGGGATTTTTAGATTCGAAAAAATCAGAAAGCAAGAACGAAAGTCAGAAATAGAAAAGCTCGAACTTTTTTCTTAGATTCAAAGGTTGAGATCTCTGTCTTCGTTTTCTTTCATCTACTGCTTCTTATCATTGTTACTTAGTTTTGTTTTAAAATAAAAAAAAAAACAAACGATTGAATAAAAGAAAGAAAAGCATACCTCTGTCGACGGAACCTCCCTTTTCCGGTACCGAATCGGTCTATAGGAGCAGGGGATTCGTGGTCTTCGTTGTTTGCTGGGAGGTTCTCTGCCTTTTCATTTTCTTCGAGAGAAATGAAGAAGCTTTGAGGTTATCGTTTTTTTTTTCCTTCTGAATTTAGGGTGAACTAAAACAAAGCAGAAAATAGGGGATTTAAGGCTTTGAAGAAACGGGGTCGCTTTGTGAAAGGAGGGACCTGCGCATTTCTAAATGGGAAATTTTCGTGGACAGACCCTCCCCTTCAGCAGCTCTGCTCAATCACGTCCCATTTCCTCCTTTTTGTTCCTTTAAATTTGGCCCTCAATTTTCATTTCATCTTCGACTTGGTCCTTGGATCTGTCGACTGGATGTGTGCATGGTATTTAGGGAACATTTGCCTATCTGGCCCCCTAGCGATTTCGCACAGTTCAGTTTGCTCCCGAATCGGCACTTGATTATTAGTTTTGTCTCAATTCCTAATTTCGCCCCTGGTTTTGTATAAGTTAATTTATGGAATTTTCAAACTTGTTTATTATCATTATTTAGTTCTCTTATATAATATTTTACCTTAACTTATTATATATTAACTATGTTTAAATTATTTTACAGTATCCACTCTAAATCGCTTTAAATACTATTTATTTTAGCCTTCTTTGAAATTGTTTTACCATTTGTTCTAACTAGTCGCATATACTTACTTTTACTATTTGTTTAGAGTCATTTTTCATAAGGTATTCATTTTAAATCATTGTGTTCTGTTAACTTTCTTTTACTTTATTTTATTTTCGGATTGTTATTCATGATGTTTATTTCATTACTTTTCTATTATTAATGTCGATATTTTAAAGCATATTTTTTGGTTATTGCCATCGCGTATTTTTCTAATTTGGTTTATTCCATATCCTTTGTATTGTTGTCCACTCGATTTGTTCGACGCCCGCGTCTACTTATCCCATGCTCGATATTACGCTTTATTTTCCGTCATCGCATTGTGTATTAAACCCCAATATTTATCCCATGTAGGTCATTTCGTTCAATTTCAAACAATAAATGTATGCCTATACCCGTTGTACTTGTTATTATCCAAAAATAAAAGTTTCCAAATAAGGCAATATTCTATGTTTGGAAATTCAAGAGACCGTGCCCTATGTGTTGGGTTTCGGTTCTCTCGCTTGGCCAAAGATCGAATATCCTTTTGATAGTTTTGACGCATGAGTCTAGGAGATTAAGAGATAATCTTGGATTCGAAGATTAAAATCGTCGTGTCCTATGTACTGGGTGTGATATTTTATTCTTTCGGAACGAGAAAATCATGAAGGTCAATTCGAAACAATTCAAATATTTCCGAAAGAGATCAAAATTTTAAATTCTTCCAAAATTTTCGAACTTTCGACGCGGGGACATTAATTAATCAATTTGGTACCAATTTTGGGCGTAACGAGGGTGCTAATCCTTCCTCGCACGTAACCGACTCCCGAACCTATTTTCTCAAATTTTCACAGACCAAAAAAAAAACATCGTTTTAGTAAATCAAAATATTTTATTAAAACAAGGGTGATCCGATCACACCTAATAAAAGATCGGTGGCGACTCCCTATTTTCAGTCGATTCCCGTTTTGTTAAAAAAAAATGGTTACGACAATGGTCTTGGATATTTTTCACTTAAGCCGTCATATCTACTGTAGTACTCACCACCACGGTCAGATCTGACGTTTTTAATCCTTTTATTAAGTTGATTCTCAAATTCAGCTTTATGAGCTTTGAACACGTCCAGAGATTGAGATTTCTCATGAATGAGATATAGGTACCCATAATGTGAGTAACCGTCTATGAATGTTATGAAATATTGTTGACCATTCCAGGATGTCGTAGGGAATGACCCACAAATATCTGTATGAATTAATTTTAAGATGTCCGAAGATCTGTTGGCACCCAATCTCTTGGTTTTGGTCTGTTTTCCCTTAATGCAATCGATACAAATATCAAAGTCTATAAAGTCAAGGGACTCTAAAATACCATCAGACACAAGGCATTCAACTTTAACTTTTGAGATATGACCTAAGCGCTTATGCCATAATGATGTTGAATATTCCTTATTTAATTTGCGTTTAATACCACGTGATTCCACATGCAAGGTTTCATTATAGGTTGCAATTGTTACTAGTAAATAAATCTTGTCATAAGTATTTAAATAACA
Organism: Gossypium australe; assembly: GCA_005393395.2. Lineage (NCBI taxonomy): Eukaryota > Viridiplantae > Streptophyta > Magnoliopsida > Malvales > Malvaceae > Gossypium > Gossypium australe. Next base: position 100,036,476 of record CM016625.1, on the reverse strand, counting down.
AGTTCCAACAACATTCGATTTTAAAGACAAATTAAATTGATTGTTTCCAAATGAAAAAGTAATATCCAAATTTGTCCAACGAAGAAACATAAATTAAATTCCGTCTAAATGATGGTACAATAAAAGTGTCTTTTAAATCATAATAAAAACCAGTTCCTAATAACAACATAAAATACTCAAACGCTTCCACTTTTACTGATTTTCCATCGTCCATGAAGATGTGTCTTTCACCATCACTTGGCTTTCGATAACTCAGGCAACCCTAATAGAAACACTTATGTGAGTAGTAGCACCAGAATCTATCCACCAAGTGTTTCTAGGTACTAAAGTTAAATTAATCTTAGAACAAACCAAATTAAGAATTATATCTTTCTTTGCACGCCAAGCATGATATTTGGTATAATATTTCTTTACGTGTCCAGACTTGTTACAAAAGAAACAACTCTCTGTAGCTTATTGTTAGTCTTGAAGCAGTATGGAACATCTCCATAATGTACTCCTTTACGTTTCCTTGACCCTTATACTGCATAGGCATCAAAGAAGTTAGAAGTGATGTCATCTCAACCTTATCGTTTTTAGCAAAACATTTCTCAATTTCATCAAGGAAACCTTTAGCCTGAGTAATCTCTTCAGATTCTGTGCCCCTAAAGGCTTCTGGAATGCTGAGTTTCATGATCATTAGACTCATGCGATTTGAATGATTCTACCTCTCAAAATCCCTCTTAACATCAGGGGTGCTTTCTGCAGTGAGAGGTGTGGGTTGTTCTTCCCTTAGTGCAAGGTCTATGTCTATACAGCCAAGCACTATAAGTAAGTGCCTTTTCCATTCCTTAAAATTAGTCCCATTAAGCATGGGTATAGAATTTATATTAGCAGATATTGTGGCAGCAGAAGATGAATTAACTGAATATAGAACAAATAAAAAAACAAGCTTAAATCAATATTCATAAGTAAACAATAAATTCAAGATAATGGCTAATCTCATCTCAAGATACCAAACACAACATTAATATCAAGTCTTTGGACAACAATATTAACAGTAAGCAATACTCTTGTTGTAGCAATAAAACATTGACAATAAATTATGTCAAACAATTAATTAATCTTTGGACTAACTAATTGCTCACATAAAATACATTATAATTGTCACACGTTTATCACCACACATGTCGTTGAAATTCTGCCAAATATTAACTTACCTTTGGGTCAATCAATAAATGCATGAATCACAAAAACTTATAATCATATTGATATTTCAAATAAACTAATCTACACAAAAGAGGTCATTTTAGCGGTATTTTGTTTCAACTAATCTATTTAAAATATTAGACATCCTTAATTAAAAGCCAAAATCTGAATTTATTTGTTTCAAAATATTTACTTTAATTTCATCTTTCAATCAAATTAAAAGATAATCATATATATTTATATAATTTTCCAAAACTAACATGTATTAAACCTATTAAAGCATCAATATATTATATATTTATATATAATAATATATATATATATATATATATATTAAAGAATTAAGTCATGCATATATGTTAACCTTTTTTTCTAACATCAAATTAAATTTCTTATACTATTAAAAAAAGATATAATGCTTTTAACAAAGTGACGAAACATGATTTTGCAAATATATATAACATATAGTAGCACAAATCACGAAGAAAGAAAACAATTGAATCGCAAGAAAAAGATTAAAACGCAAAAACTTTTGTAATTGAATCCATCAATTTGAAAATCACCCAAATTAAAAAATTAAAACAAAATCCTAAAATTTTAAGATGAATTCAAGATAATCAAGATCTTAAAAAAATTACTTTAATATAAACCTTCAAAGATCAATATATAAACTCATAAAATTTCATGAATCAATCATTCAAAAGAAGAATCTTAATCAATTCTCAATGATTCAATATGACGAGGCTCGGATGCCACTTGTTAGAGTTATAAAATAAATCAAAGATAAAACTTAATAAACCATAAATCAGGATCTTGTCATGTCAAATAATCAAGAACAAAACAAGAATAAAACTAGATGCAGAAGCGTACCTGAATCCATGAATTCCTTAAAATCAACGGATATTGAGGATTTGATATTCCAAATTATCACACAAAAATTCAGAGAATATTTGCTCTCTTTTCTAAGGATGTGATATTAGAAAATATATCTTGTGTGTAATTTGGGGCCCATAACCCTAATATTTATTATCTTAGCATATTAGTTTTAATTCCTAATTAGCCCATTATTAATTAGAATTTGATTAAAACTCAATTACTAGAGTATTTACACATATTTGACTCATACTTTATTTAATAATTAAAGTTCAATAAAATCTTAACCAAATTAAATTACTTTCAATTTAAGTTAACATGGAATTGTTTTTATTATATATGTAATGTTGATATTTTCTAACAATTAAATGAAAAGGATAAGTAGGCGTAGAAGGCTAGTAGTTCACTTTTAATGAAATACGTATATTCATTATAAACAAAAAGAAGATTATCCCAACTTTTTTTTATCATTTTCATTAAACAAAATTGGATGATTGATTGAAATGCGTATCCCATGCGTCTCTAAAACTGTGGGTGTTTTTCAATGTATTTTACAATATCATTACACTCTCACTCCAATGTTTAAAGCCCTGTTTTATGTTTAGGATAATCTTAATTTGAAACCCCCCAAAAATGAAATCTTTTTTTTTTTTTGTTGAGAAAATAGGTGCTAGAGTCTGTCTACTTGTACGTTGTTCCTTACAAGAGTTTCTTTCTTGCCAAACATGATTAGATATATTACCAGCTGTCCAAACATATTAGCATAATTTCTTTTGCAAAATTATAGGTGAACATATTCTATATATGTTTTAAGATTAATATATCATGATATGGGTACTTTCGTTAATTCAAGGAATGTAAGTTTGAGAATGCTGAAACGCATTATCTTTTTATTTATGAATTGGGGAGAGGCTATGAATAGTTCTAGGCTTTATTATGTCAAAAAGAACAGATATGATCAAAATCTATAAACATATTTTTTTAGAGTTCGTGGTTACTTTTTTAATAACATTATTTTTAGGGTTTAAATATAAATTTCCTTTTTTAAAAATGTAATGTATTTTATTATGATATTCAACATTTGTTTGGTAAATAAATTGCTAGATGATTGTTGCATATATTATGTTTTTGCCGTTGATCTTCTTTACAAAATCCGACTTATTATTGAATTTTGTGTTTGTAGAGTTTGATTTACTGATAAAATTGTATAAACGATTATATCTTATCAGTTAAATTATGATTTTGATTTTTCTATTATGCTTGATTTTGGGGTTTAATATTTATTTTTTAATTTAACATAATTTGATTATCCGCTTTTATGATGTAATTAAGATCAATTAGTTAAACATTATAAACTATTCGAATTAAAATGTTGACATGACTTGTTTATTAAAAACACTTTTTTTTAACCCATCACATTGACATGTGTTCTTTTGAGTGTGTGCTAAAAATGATGTTTTTAGGAAAAAAAATTATATAAACATTTTAATTGAAATAATTAACGGTATTAATTATTTGAATTAATGATAAAATTTGATATAATAGAGAGACTAAAATTAGAATTTCACTACTAATTCTTTACAACTTGTAATATATATGTTTGATTTTCTCTCTCCTTATTTATAGCCCTCATCAAGTTGTTAATTGGGAATTGATTGGATTTGGCCCTCATCAAGTTGTTAATTGGGAATTGATTGGATTTGAAACAATGTCATAAATGACAGTTGTAAACTTGATAATTTGAATCAATTTAAAAATAATAATCACATAATTAGATTTGATTAAATTAAAAATAAAGAAAAACCCAATTTTTATAAATTAAATTGAATTTTGCTCCCTTGATAAAATTGCTTGGTTGGGTTTTGGATAATGACTGCTGTCATGTCTTTGAGTGCCAATTGCCACAAAAGCAAAGCAATTTAAGCCTCTAATTATTAAGATTAAAGCACAAGTGGAAATTAATTATAAAAAAAAAAGCAAAAGTGGAAATAATTGGGATTAATTATTAATAAACTAATTCAAAAGCATCCTAATCAAATAATCCATTGAAAAAGAAAAATCACTCAATTATTAAAATCAATTGTTTTTTTCACTTGAACCCATACCCTCCTGCACTAACAATAATATTAATATCAATTGAGCTAAAATTTAATCTAACAATCAAACAATTAATTTAATAAATTAAATAACTTAAAATATTTATAAACAAAGGAAATTAAATTCTCACTTATTTCAACAATAAAAAAAGGAAGGTCCAATCCTGTTAAAATGGATAAGGTCTAGAATAAATTAGTGTCAAATGACCCATCATTGTTTTTGGTTGTCAATTATATGATTGATTTATAAATTGGATAAATTATAAACATAGTCATTTTTGTTTGACTTAGATTATATTTTAGTTATTTATGTTTGAAATATTACGTTTTAGTCACTTACACTATCGTTTTGTTACGAAGTGGTCACTCTGTCATTAAGCTCCGTTACCCCCTAATGACAATCCTACGTGACAGTCCAAATGAGTTTTAAATGCCAACTTGGATGTCCAACTCGGATGAGAATAGCTTTTTCAATCAAAATGAAAAAGAAAACTAAAAGAAAAAGGAGACAAACGATATTCTTTTCTAGCTCAAGGTGTAATTAATTTAAAAATTTCTAGTTCAATTTAACATTTAAAACCTATTTAGACTGCCACGTAGGGTTGTCGTTAGGGAGGTAATGAAGATTAATGGCAGAGTGACCACTTTGTAACAAAACGATAACGTAAGTGACTAAAATATAACATTTCAAACATAAATGACTGAAATAAAATTTAAGGCAAACAAAAGTGACTATTTTTATAATTTACCCTTATAAATTTTATAGAGAGAAAGAAAATATGAAAGAGAAAAATGAACTCTAACACCATGTGAAATCAATGAATCACTAATTTCTTAAGCGTAATTGATTAAATAAAATTTTAAAATATATTAAATATATATTAAATATTTCAAAATTGTATAAAAATAATTTTCTTTAACATTTGCTTTACAATAATTTGGGTTAAGATAACATTGGGTCAATATGAGTCAACTATTTCTTTAAAAATAATTTATCAATTGATTTGATTTGGATTATTTCATATTAAGTTGCTTTTAGATTAGGTAATTTTAGGTTCAAGTTCAAGTCATTTTCGAGTTCAATATATTGACTTCACTCGTCCAATCATGCTAGATTGAATTCAACTTTGAGTGAATCAGACTAAAATTTTTTTCCCAAAAGTTTATAAGCACAAAACGATCGAAGTATAAGTATAAATACATATATGGGTAATCATTTTATACAGAATCAATTTGTTATAGCATAAATAAAATAAGAACTAGAATAAAGAATCAAACTATTACAGTACAAATCAGAGAAAAGGCAAAAAAATTATTTAAAAAGGTCGAGATAATATTATAAAATTTGAAGAGGCCAAAGCTAAAAATCTTATACTAAAAACACTTACATCAAATTTTTAGTTTTTCAAAAAGTTAAAATTATAATTCTTTTATTTAATCGAAAATTAAAATTGATTAAATTAAATCTTTTAATTTTGAGGAAGGTGTATAAAACAATTTTTGCATTTAGCCCAAGGAGACCACAGCCCCTACTTGTCCACTTGCACAAACTAATATTTGGATCAATGCATATAATAGATTAATTAGCAGAACTAAAACTCATACTTAAATACTTCATTTTAATTGTACATGATAAATTTAAAATCCGAATATTATAAACCAGGCCTTCTTCCTTTGTTAGCTAAGCCAAAATTTCTTTAAATTTTAAACTTAAATTAAAATTAATAATATTCATGCCCAACACTAACCCGCAGCCAAGTTGTACTGACCCTTTTTAGAACAAGACATCATTATAAGTACGCCTTACCTGGGACTTATCAAAAAACAACTGTCACTTTTAAAAATGTTTGATAGAAGTGGATAAGATCCTCCATTCCTACTCTCTTCCACCTCCTCAAAAACTATCCATAAATGCTCTCAAGTCCCTTCATTCAGAAACTTCCCTTTTGTCTCATCTTCTTCACCAAAAACCCATCATATTTTTTGGCCTTAAATGGGTGCCAACATATCTGGTGGTGGTTCAATCGACGGCGATGAAACCGGTCCTCCATTAAGGCCAAGGCTCGATGACATACCAGAGAGCTGCGCCGCCTTGATTCTAGCAAGGTTAAACCCACCGGAGATTTGTAACTTGGCTCGTTTGAACAGGTCTTTTCGTAGTGCTTCATTGGCTGATTTCATATGGGAATCGAAATTGCCATCAAATTATAAGTTGATTGTGGAAAAAGTGTTTGTTGAAGAAGATAGAGATTTGATGAATTTGAAGAAGAAAGATGTTTATGCTAGGTTGACCAAGCCTATCCCTTTTGATGGTGGCACAAAGGTTTAAACATTCTTCCTTTTATCTCCATTTCAAGGTTATTGGCTGGATGAACCAGTTGGACCGAACGGGTATTGAGATAGAGAACAGAATAAAATCGGTTGATCTGATTGAACTTATGGATCGATTAGATCCTGAACCATTAGCCTGATCGGTTGGACTTTTAATCCTGCCATTTTTACGATGGGATTTGAGCTTTTAATGATCTAACAATGGCGAGTTTTTTTTTCTTTGGGTATTTGCAGGAGATATGGTTGGATAAGAACACAGGTGGGGTTTGTTTATCAATGTCTTCTAAGGCGTTGACAATTACAGGGATTGATGATCGGAGATATTGGAACCATATTTCCACCGAGGAATCTAGGTGTGTTTATCATTCAACTATTGTTCTTGTTAGGCACACGATGTTTGCAATTTAACTACATGTTTTATGTATGCTTCAAGCTAAATTTGAATATAGCAGGGAGGGCAAATTTGAATTATAAATTTTTAAGGCGAATATGAAAATTTACCACGGTATACTTTATAAATTTGTAACCTCTAAAGGGACCTTATAACAAATTTTATTAGTTTTGGGGACCTTATAACAATTTTAACAGTTTTTGGGGATTTAATCGGTTTTTTTGGGGGTGATATTTCTAACTCAAACCCTTCCCTTTAATTTGGTCTTCACTTGCAGGTATCGAACAGTAGCCTACCTCCAACAAACATGGTGGTTCGAAGTCGATGGAGAGCTCGAGTTTCAATTCCCTGCCGGGACATATTCCCTATTCTTTAGACTCCACCTCGGGAAATCCTCAAAAAGACTCGGCCGTCGGGTTTGCAACACCGAGCACGTCCACGGATGGGACATAAAACCTGTCCAATTCCAACTAACAACTTCGGACGGCCAACATGTCATATCTCGGTGTTATTTAGACAGTCCAGGGAGCTGGGTTCTCTACCATGTCGGAGATTTCATCGTTGAGAACTCTAATGCATTGACAAACATCAAATTTTCATCGACTCAAATTGATTGCACTCATACAAAAGGAGGCCTTTGTGTTGATGCTGCATTTATATACCCAAGTAGTGTAAGAAAAGAGGTTAAATTGTGTTCATGAGAAAATTAAGAGGTGTAAAACTGTAAATACTGTAAATCTAGGTTGTTTTTTGATAGCTCTAGATGTTGTGGTTATTATTATTTTCCTCAAACAATAACAAATTTTGCTGCAATGATTTTTTTTTTTTTTTTGTAATGTCACAATAGGAATTTGAAACTATGTTATTAATTGGTGGTGTTTGAATTAGAACTACTTGAATTGGTTTTATAGTATAAATGTATTGCATGATGATGTTCAAAGAAGATATGCTTTGTTAGGCAATCTGTCTGATGTGTCAGTTTTTTTTTCGATATTCAAAGCTTGAAGATGACATTATTAGTAAGAGAAGTAGTCACGAACTCAAATATAAATTGTAAAATAAACATAAAAAATCTAAAAAAAAAAATAAAATTGAGTTGGGTTGGACTCTTAAACGAAAAAAGCTCTCTCAATATTATTTTCCCTATCCACAAAAGTTGAACTTTTTATTGATGAACCCAACAAATGTTGCCTTCTGTTTAAATATAGAATAGAAATTCGATAAATGTATCATAGAGGCCCTGTACTAGGAGTTAGATTGCATTTTGCTCTTTTTACTCAAAAAATAGATAAATTAGTCTATATACGTTAGATCAAAGAGCAAACCGGTTCTTTCTATTAAAAATTTCATCCATTTCTATTGTTCAAAACTGGTGTGGCTAATATAATAATCAAACAGTTACACGTGATGTCCCACATGTTCCTTATGTTGACATTCAGGGACTAGTTTTTTTTTTTTTAACCAATAGGACCAATTTTTAATAGTAAAAAGATATGGACTATGTTAACATAAGGACCAATTTACGTTTTGATTTGATGTACAATGACTAATTTTTCTCATTTTTTTTTAAGTAGAAAAAGTAAGATACAATCCAAGTCTTAGTACAAGGACCTTCATGATACTTTTACTTAGAAATCCTTATCTTTTTCTCCATAGGTTATATAAACCTTGCAATTAGCATGCATGTTAGAGAGTGTATTTTTATGTTAATTATGACTCTTTTTTTTAATATTAAGTTCTCTTTGAATGGACAATGTGATTAGCTCTGATGAGAGTAAAAATTGTGGTAACGATATTGTAACAATGAACTTGGATATTATAGTGATAAGATGAACACCGATTGTGATTGATGGAGTATGTACTTTGATTCACGTCAACCGTGACAGTGAGATAAAAAAAGAAAATAACAATTAAGGACATTAAATTAAAATGTATATGTATAATAAATATCAAAATATTTTACAAATTATATTTAAATTAAATAATAAAATAAATATATAACTTATAATTATGAAAAAAATATAAATAAAAATTATTTTTATTACAATTAAATTATAAAATAATATATAAGATTATGTTATGTATATTAAATAAAAGAAAATCTATACCAAAAATAATAAAGGAAAGATGAAAAGGGAAAAAAGAATAATTACTCCTATTTTGTGTTCAAGTTGTTTAGATTGAAGCCATTTTGTGTTGGAATCATTCGGTTTTGTAAGATTAAGTGATCTTTGATTCAAGTCTTTTTAAAGTAGGATGATTTTGGGATTGAATTGATTTTCTATCGTCATTTTAAGTTAAATCAAGTTTAGTGTCTGTTTGCTTTATTGAAAATTGCTTCTGAAAAATAACTTTTAGAAAAATTGATTTATTTTCCTGAAAAAGTTAATACTTTCTAATGTTTGGATAAATCTGTGTAAAATATTTTTTTTTGTTTGATAGATTTCTTAAAAATATTTCATAAACATGTTTTTAATGAAACAAACATTCCTTTGAGTTTTTTTTATTTAATTGAGTTTATTTTATATCTATAAATTTATATTTTATATATTTTTTGCATATATTAAAAATATTTTGTTAAATTTAGGTTCATTACAACGTTATTTTTTAGTTACATGACTACCAAGTGAGTATTTTTTATTTACAAATGTGACATCAACAAAATTGACCAAAAAAAAAACAATGTCAACAATTGGACTTGATTTTCAAATCTAAAAAGTAGAATGACTAAATTATTGAAAATAAAAGTATAGAGACTAAATTGCAAATTTGTGAAGAGTGCATAGACTTATGATATATTTTAATCTTTATACTACAAAACATTTATTATTAATATATTTATAATTGTAATAAATATTTATTATTAAAATATTAAAATTGAATATTTTCAATAATATGTGAAGAATGGTATTTAAAATTATTATTTTTAAGATAAAATTAAAATAATAAATAATTTAATAATTTATATTAATAATTTATTATATGACTAATTATAAATAATTAAATATGTATGTTTAATAATATTGAAAAATATATATTTTATATTAATATTTTAAAAATAAAAATTATTATTAATATAATAATGTTAAACTTGATTTAAATTAATATTTATATAAAAATAAAATTGCATATAGAAGAGCTCTTTTTTAAAAAATGACTTACACTTTTCAAAAGGGTAAGTCATTTTACAAGAAAAATAGCTTATTTTATATTGACATGCAGAAAACATTTTCTGTAAAATATTTTACATATATCTATAATTGTAACAAATATTTATTATTAAAGTATCAATATTAAATATTTTTCGAAGAATATTATTTAAAATTATTATTAAAATAAAATTAAAATATAAATAATTTATTAAAATAATAAATATATTAATAATTTATTATATGATTAGATATAGATAAATAAAAAATATTATATAATAATATTAAGCTTGACTCAATTTTTATATAAAAATAAAATTATTCGTAAATGAGCTCTTTTTTTAAAATAATTAACACTTTTCAAGATGATAGGTCATTTTATAGGGAAAAAAATTATTTTTAGTTGGCTAAACTATTTTTCATGAAACAAATACAGAAAAATACAAAAAAAACTGTTCGAAAGCCATTTGTAGTGAAACAAACAGAGCCTAAACCCACCCAAATCATTGAGAAACTGCAAATGCATAATAAGAAAGCAAGAATCAAGCTATGATTATAATAATAATAATAATTAGTAAGAACTTGGGTTTTATTTATATATGGAGAAGGTTGTGTCGATTTGAGAAAAGTGAGTAGAAGAGAGTTAAAGAATCTTGTTAGGAGAGAAGATGCCTTGTCCATTTTTTTTCCTTGTGTTAGAAGCAAGAGTTGCAGAATCGGAACCCACATCAATTACCTTAGGAGGCTTGAGTGGTTATATATATATATATATATATATATATTTATGAACTAGTTTTGTTTCATATAGACAATGAAACTTATATGTTACATGCAAGAAAAGGAGGTGAACAAAAAGAGAAACAAATGGAAAATCTCATTATACAAAAAAGGAGAGACCTTTTTTTCTTCTTCCTATTACTTTCGGACGAAAAAGCTTCTAAGTTTTCCTCTTTCTAATCTCTCAAGTAGCTTCTTAGCACCAGGGGTTTCCATCTCCGAAAGCTTCTTGAGATACCCGATTGATCCGTATGAGATCATAAGCTTCTTGCATTTCTTACTTGATGAAAGGGACGATAGGCATGAAACAGCGTACTTCTTTGCGGTGTTTTGAGGGCTTGGATCGAGCAACTGTACCAGATTCGGCACAGTTTTATCGTCCTTTTTGAATTCTCTGCAATTGTGAGAGACGGTTACCAAGCTCGAAAGGGCTTGAGCGGCTACCTCTCGAGCGCTGTTTGAATTAGCCTCGAGCATTCTAACAAGAAGAGTGATGCAGCCGGATTCGCCGACCAGTTTTTTCATTTCACTCGAAGTGCAAACTCGGCAAATGGTCGATGCAGCGGCTTGTTGTGCGCCTAATGATCCGGATTTAAGCACGTGAACTAACCGAGGGAGGAAATCGTGTGACATCAGGACATCGGTTGAAACCGAGCTAACCAAATTCCTCAAGGCTGCAACTGCGGGTTCTTGTGGCAAAGGACCATCGAGGTATACCAATAGGCTTCGAATTCCGTCCTCCAAAATAACAGACCGCCTCAGATTCTCATTGCTGGCTGTAAGATTCTGTAAACACTCGGCAGCATGTTCTTTCGAACCCAACAAAATCCCGCAATCGAGGAGATTAATCATGACCTTTATTATACCTTCCTTGGTTAGTATTTGTCGAACCTCGGGAACAGTTGATATGTTTTTTAAAGTACTAGCAGCTGCAGTCTGTAAAACAGAATCTCCAATCTGGCTGATTTCGATCAATGGTCGAACCCCACCATGTCCAACGATTGCTCGGGCCGTTTCTTCATCCATCGATAACCTTTGCAATGAAATTGTTGCTTTCTCTTTACCAACTGTGCTACCGGATTCAACAAGCCGTATGAGAGGTGGCAAAACACCTTCAGAAACAAGCCAACTCTCGCAACTCCCGGATTCCGCAATTGAACAGATTACAGTCACTGTCTTTTCTCGTATACGAGGTGAAGTCGCAGTTAACAACTGAACTAAAGCAGCTACGTTACTCCGTCCGATAACTGATAATACACTCTTTTCATCCTCTTTCATTACCTCAACAAGGGTATCAACAGCTTTATGCTTTGCTTCTAAGTGCCCGATTTGAAGCCGTGCAAACAATTCCTTTATACGACAACGTCCTGCAGTCTCCAATTCCGGCAATGTAGCTTCACCGAGTACACAGGTCTTGATAAGAAGTCTGATATCCCGTAAATTAAGATCCAATTTCCCCAATAACGCATCGAGATCACTCTGCATCTTAAGCTTACCTGTATACTTCTCCTTCAAACATAAATCTGCCAATTCAATAGCTTCCTTTACCGTCATCGAAACATCCTGAAGTTGTTCCTTACAAAGACCGTTCTTTGAAAAGAACGGATGGCTCGACAAGTCCGATAAACACGACGGAATCTGCTCCAATTTCGAAACTATCATCTTCCACCTACTAAGAAACCCCTTCACCTCCCTTGCCTTAACAAGTGCCATAGGAACAAGCTCTCGAGCGTATGACAACGATTCCTCGGCCGATCGAACATCGATTGAAACCCCTTTTCCAATACCTTCTCCCATGGTTTGAATCCGAATTAATCGAAAACCGATCACCAAAGCAACATCAAGTGAAATTCATAGAAAGCTTCACAAAGGACCTCCATGAACCAAATATGATATTTTTATCAAAACAAGTGTAGCAGTTGGCAAATCACACAAAGCTTGTTTACATAAGTACCTAAAAATAAGTTCATGCTTTTACCAAGTGATCATTAAATGCCAACTAAAAAAATATCCATTGATACTGACAAAACCATAAGATATATACTTTACTTTTTTACTACCAAGAAAGATTGCAGTTTCATAGAGAAGCCATCAATGAATATAATTTAGAGGGCAAATTAGTAATGAAAAAGAAAAAGATCAAAATCCCAACTTTATTTTGGTAAAGATCTTAAACCCAAAGGTGAGGATATTTTTTTATTCTTAGTTGCAATACCAATTTTAACCCCAAGAATAGATTTTTTAGACTTTTGAGCTATAGAAAGAGACTTCCTTTGAAAGAGAAGATAAGCCATTGGAGAGAGTCACTATCCAAAGATGTGATTTTTTTTTCCAACTTAAGAAAATTCAAAGCAATAAATTTTGGAAACGAAATATACCTCAAATTGGAGACTCGGATACTCCCAAGATTTGTCCTTTTCTTACATTAACAAGCAATGAGGCTGTGTAGCTTAATCCTCAAATTTCTTTTTTTTTTCCCCCAGAAAATGCTTCAAAGAATCAGTAACAGACCGCTGTAAAGACCCTTTCTATTTTACAGGCAGTAATACTTCTAAGTTGGGTTTTAAACTATGAAGATGAATACCAGATCAATATATATTTTTTAAAAAGAACCCAGGAAGAAAACAAATGAAAGACACTTTTTTTTTTATTATTGAAAGTATTGAGCTTAATAACAGCAGAACCGGACAGAAACTGTAGCAACGCTATTAAAAAAAAGTGATAATATATTATTTGGCCCTAAATTTTTACATAGTTGATTTTTTTTTGTCTAGTCCGTATTTGAATTTGTTTTCCGTCAATTAGATTAGTCTCTCTACAATTCACACAGTTAGTTTTTGTTGACGTGATATTTTTTAACCAATCTGATGATGTCACGTGATGGTTTCTCATAATCTAAGTGGCAAACATGATTTGTGTTTTTATTTTTATTTTTAATTTATGTATGCTAAGTCACACACTGAGAAATTAGTATATAACACCGTTAAATTGAATAGTAATGTCACGTTAACACAATTAATAATATTAGTGTATAAATATACTAATCTGATTGACAGAATATAAATTCAAAAACTAATTAGGTTGAAAATAATTTAAAGATGAACTAGGCTCAAATGAAAAAGTTTAGGGATGAAAATTATGTATTAACTAAAAAAAACCAAACATGCTTCTAACTCTCGCAAGAATTTTGTTTTTTCATATATCAGACATGAATGTCTAAATGTCGAGCAACTTTGATGGCTTGTACGGTTGTGATTATGGCTGGTATCAGAGGATTCGACCGTTGGGATTGGATGAAAATTTTGAATTTGTGTTTTGTTTTAGTTAATGTGGTGATTTAAAGAATCACAGCCGATTAAGTAATTGTATTTATTAAATTATCTGAATTTGAAATTGTTAAAATTTTTAAATTCATTTATTATTTATAAGTTTTTTATAATAAATTAAATTCAAATTAAATATTATAATTAGTTGAATATTTGAATATTTGAAAATTTCAATTTTAAAATTTTAAAAAAATAAATTTGAATATGTTAAAGTTCTTTATATATAATTAAAATTATAAATATTTTGTAATAAGTGAATTTGGATCATTCCCATTATCTAAATAAGTAATGTAGATTTGAATAATGAGTATCTGAGGCATTTATCCGCATCGATTTCAATCAGATAAATCCGAACACAAATATTATTCTAACCTGTTAAACGAATCAGATAATTATGAATACCCGAATTCGGATCCTAGTCTTATGTGAGGTGGGGACGAAAAGACTTTTTGTTGGAAAAAATTATCTTGTATTGTTTTATTTTCTTTAATGGGAGAGGAGGGAATGATAGGATTTAAATCCATGTCATCAAAATGTCAAGACAATAACTTTAATCATTATTACAGACAAGTCTAGCAATTATCATATTTTATTGATGAATGTGTTACCTAGTTGTGACAAGGGTTTCATAATTTTTCTTTTGTATAATCAAGGTATCATTCATATATATTTTACGGTTTATGAAAATTAATCCTTTTCGAGATATGTAGTTGTCCTTGTAAGAAGACAAAGGGTTTATATTGTTTTAAGTTATTAATTGATATTTAATTTTAGATTCAAACCCTAAACAATTCCTACCTATTTAGATATTTAGAGTATTCATTACAAAATTACTTTGAAATGTATTTAATTTAAGTAATAAATGTACAATAATCCTATTAGTTTTTGTCTAAATATAAAAACGTGATTTCTCTAATTCAATTTAATTTTGAACAATTTCATTATAGGTTCTGATCATATATGCTCTTTTTGATACAATGCCTAGAACTACCCATAGTCCTTCTTTAACCCATAAATAGAAGGATAATACGCTTCAGCGTATTCGAACCTACGTCCTCTTACATTGACAACAATATTCATCTAATAGAGCTAAGACTCAATCGGCTATTATTGTGAAACTTAAATTTGACCTATATATATTCATTAAATCAAGCTTTATTCTAAAATTAACCTCAAATTATACCATTTTTCACACTTATACACTTGAACTATCAATTTTATCTCATTTCACTTAAAAATTGTAGTTGGAATCGTAATTTGAGATAAAAATAAATTAAATTGGACTAAAAAAATTAGTTATGTAAATGGAAATTTTTAAAATTTTAGGATTAATTTTTATTTAAAAAAAAAAAAACCTGCCTAGGATGCTTAAAAGTGAATACCGCGTGGTAGGCTTTAGCGTCGGTCTAGCCACGATGTGATGCTGTCGTTTGTCGACTATTCTATAAAACTCAAGAATTTGCCTCTCCGTTTTCTCCTTTAATTTCTTCTTTTTGTCTTTTCTTACTGTTTTCCAATTTTGTTCGTATATACCCACCAACTCTGTACTTTTTCTGTGATGAGTAAAATTTGATTCAAATATGTATGTCAATAATTTTTTACTAAATCGAAGTAAGTTGATAGTTTATTGGTTATAATTTTTATTAATTTTTAATTGACATTTAAATCAACCTTTTATTATATTTGGAAGGAAATGAAAGCAAAATTAAAATAGATTTAATTGAATAAACTTGATATTGAGTTGATTTGATTAAATTGATTAAAATTTTTAAATTTTAAAATTAAATTGCAGGAACTCAATTAATTGTATAGAAAACAGCAAAAGAAGAGGGTGCTCCACAAATCCAAGAAGGCAGCTTTTTTGTTTTTTATTTTAAGAAAAAGTCTAGGGTTTTGTAAATATAATACTTTTTTAAGATTATTTCATATATTATTTAGAACATCAAATTAAATTTTAGAGATTTATAAGGCTTTTTTACTCAAATATTTTAAAATAAAATAAAAAATTTGAAAATGGTATCCCACCCCGATTAATTATGGAAATGGGTTGTTTTGGGGGTGGAGGGTGGTGCAGAGGCGGCACCACCTATTTTTTTTTACAGTGACAAAAATCAGTTAACCAAAAAAAATATTATATTGATGGAGGATAACTAATAGGCGGCACCAAAATAACCCGTATAACCCCACCAAAATAACCCGTATAACCCAACACAACCCAAAAATTGGTGGTGTCTATCTGACAGGCGGCACTAAAGGAAGCAGTCTCACCTCTACTTTGTATTTTTTTCTGTTCTTTTTTTGAAAATAGAAAATATTGCTGTTTGTGATTAAAATAGTGTTAATGTTTCCTCTTTTTCTACTTTGGACTCTGACGCTGAATTATCTACTTTGGGCTCTATGAATTTGCTTTTTAAACGCATGGAAACTTTAGACACCCTCAACTTTCTCTTTGACTCCTTTCTTGCGAGCGTTTTAGGAATGAAATCATTTTCAGCAGCCTTTGAACTAGAAATTTGGTGTTGAATTTCAAACTGAAGCTCACAAAGTGCTTCAGCCATGCTTAAAGTTCTTGAAAACCTATAAAATGCAGGGGGTACTCTTATACAAAGTGCTTCAGCCATGCTTAAAGTTCTTGAAAACCTAAAAAATTCAATGGTGATAAAGGGATAATATATAAAAGTACATACTGGCAGTTACAGAGAAGAATGCACTTGACCATGTCTTCAAACAGAGTAGGGGATCTGAAAACTCTCCCTGTTAGGATTGACCCGATTAAGCAACAAGAAAAATAGCGGAATAAATTGAGAAATTGAACACACACAAATTTAATGTGGAAAAACCACGGGCAAAGATAATTTTACTATAATGGCAAAAGAACGAAGAGTACAAAAGATGAAGATAAAAACTAAACCCCGAAAACCCGAAAATAAAGAACCCTCAAAACGTAAACACAAAATTCTCTAAATGTGTTATGAGTTCTAATATCTAATGGGTGTATTTTCTAATGTTGTAAAAGAGCCATTTATAGGCTAAATTCATAGGTCAAATAATAATAAAATAATCTAAACTAATCAGTGTTTGATTGAAACAAATAAACAGAGTTTAACTAGAAGATTACTTCTCAAATTTGACTGAAATAGGAGTCATACTTAACAAATCTCCACCTTGACTCATATTTCCACAATGTCATCTTTGCCAAAGCCCGCCACAAGCCTATCTTGAACCATACAGGGAATTAACTGAGTCGAATCTGTGCTTAGAAATTGGAAGACTTTTAGCCTTCGACTTGTACACTGCCAAATAAAAACTAACCCGAGTTTGATTTTCACGAACACAGTGCCCTAACTTTTCAAAACCTACATCCAAAAGAGAACCTCTCTTCAACGAAACGGTCATACCTTTTTCCCTCATATGACCAAGTTACCTCCGCTCTAAATGAGTTGACTTCGACTCTGTAACGGACGAGGGACGTCCGATTTCACCGGTCACTGTAGAACCTTCCAAAATATAAAGACTGCCAGTTCTTTTACCTTTTAACAAAATGAGAGCTCCACAAGATACTTTAATGCCACTCGACTCGATGTTGATTTTGCATCCTTTCAAGTCTAAAATACTCAAGGAGATGTGATTCTTTCGTAAATCAGGTACATACCTGACATCTGAGAGTGTCCTAATCGTCCCATCGTGTATCCTAATTTTAACAGTACCAATACCAATTACCTTACTAGATGAACCGTTTCCCATGCACACAACTCCACCTTCAACCGAACTGTATGTGGAGAACCATTCTCTATTGGGACACATGTGGAAAGAACATCCCGAATCTAGGATCTACTCAGACGTGAGCTTGGAGTTATCGCTCGTAGACACTAATAAGAAATCATCACCGCATTCATCGACCAAATTAGTACCAGCTACATCTTCCTCGTTACTCTCAACAACTCTTTTTTTCGCAATTTATAACAATCTGCTTTGACGCGACCTAACTTTTTACAATAGCAACACCTTTTGTCTCGTTTCTTTGATGCTATCAAAATGGAAGTTTGCCTATCTGCCTTGCTATCCAAATGAAGCTCATTGTCGAGTTTGTCTCTACTCAACAAATGACCCTTCACATCTTCGAACGAGAGTTTGTCTCTGCCATAAATCAGGGTCTCCCTGAAAGACTTGTATGAAGGGGGTAAAGACACAATAATAGCATAGCCTGATCTTCATCGTCAATGTGAACCTCAACATTCTTTAAATCATTTAAAAGAGTAATAAATTAACTGATGCGATCTCTAAGAAGCTCACCTTCGTTCATGCGAAACGTAAATAGACGTTGTTTCAACACTAAACGGTTAGCCAGAGACTTAGTCGCATAAAGAGTTTTTAACCTTTTCCATAAGGCAGATGAGGTCTTCTCCATCAATACCTCCTGCAATACCGTATTCGCGAGGCACAACTGGATTGCAGACAAAGCCTTTTCATCAAGCTCTTCCCATTCTGTTTTATTTAGATTCTCAGGCTTTTTTCCGGTAACAATCTTTTTCAAACCGGATTGAACTAAAATTGCCATCATTCGAACTTGCCACAGATTAAAATTTGTCTCACCATTTAACTTCTCAATTTCAAACCTTGTTGCTACCATATCTGAATGGGCTGATCTATGAAAATTGAACTAGCTTTGATACCACTTGTTAGGATTGACCCGATTAAGCAACAAGAAAAATAGCGGAATAAATTGAGAAATTGAACACACACAAATTTAACATGAAAAAACCACAAGCAAAGATAATTTTACTATAATGGCAAAAGAACGAATAGTACAAAAGATGGAGATAAAAACTAAACCCCGAAAACCCAAAAACAAAGAACCCTTAAAACGTAAACACAAAATTCTCTAAATGTGTTATGAGTTCTAATATCTAATGGGTGTATTTTCTAAGATTGTAAAAGAGCCTATTTATAGGTTAAATTCATTGGTTAAATAATAATAAAATAATCTAAACTAATCAGTGTTTGATTGAAACAAATAAACAGAGTTTAAGTAGAAGATTACTTCTCAAATTTGACTGAAATAGGAGTCATTCTTAACACTCCCACTGAAACTCCTCAAATACTCAATTGCTTCTTCTTCTCCATGTAATGCTTCTACAATACTACGAAACTCTCTCACCTTGTTTTCCTCGGGCTCCGACAACCGCAACATTCTAGACACTTGGTTTAAAAGAGAGTGGCGGTGCGGTAGAGAGAGGGAGGATACACCGTAAACGCGGAGGTAGAGAGTGGAAGAAGAAGAAGTGGGTGGCTGAGAGATGCGGACGGTGACTGTAAGAGGAGGAGAAGTGAGACGTAAAGGGCGAGAGAAGGAGCAGGAGATTGGATCCCAGTGGTTAAGGGCCAACATGAATAACCCATGGTTGCATATTGCCTTCTGTAGCTCGAATCCTTCCGCTGCTTCGCCTAGTGGTAGCTCTACCAACAGGCTGCTACTGCCATTCCCATTCTCCTCCTACTCCTTCACCATTTCTTTTTCTGTATTTTAATCACAAACAGTAATATTTTCTATTTTAAAAAAAAAAGAACAGAAAAAAATACAAAGCAGAGGTGAGACTGCTTCCTTTGGTGCTGCTTGTCAGGTAGGCACCACCAATTTTTGGGTTGTGTTGGGTTATACGAGTTATTTTGGTGCCTCCTATTAGTTATCCTCCATCAATATAATATTTTTTTGGTTAACTGATTTTTGTCACTGTCAGAAAAAATGGGTGGTGCCGCCTTTGCACCACCCTCCACCCCCCCAAAACAACCCATTCCCGTAATTAATCGGGGTGGGATACCATTTTCGAATTTTTTATTTTATTTTATAATATTTGGGTAAAAAAGCCGATTTATAAATTCCCTTTTGGACTGTAATTTCTTTTAGATTAAAAACATTATTCTAATAGCAATATTTACAATTCTCGATAGATAAGTATTATTATAATGACAACATCACATATTAATCATGAAAAAATGTTCGAGAATCAAAATAATTTTATTCATTAAAACAAAATAAATAATTATAAATCATGGATTTTTTATTTATCTTACTTTATTAAAACAGAATTAAGAACACTCATTCTTTCTCTTCTTTGTTTTCTTTTCACTGTGTAATTGAAGTATGAGGATGAAAGAATTTGGATAATCTTTACTTTCTAATTTATTTTCTTATTAATTTTTTAAAAAAAAATTAGAATAGAAAGCAAGATGGTAAGGTTATTAAAATTAATCAATTTATGTATTACGTATTTGTTTTTATGATTGAAATAATTTTAATAACCCTAATCTTTTACTTTCTATTCCAACTTTTTCTCAAAAAAAAAATTAAATATGAAAGTAAAGATTATCCAAAAAATTTTCACACTAAGAATTCAATTACATGGTGATAGAAAAAGAAGAAGGAGAAATTGGGTGTTGTTAGTTTTATTTTAATAAGGTAAGATAAATACAAAATTTAAGACTTAGTGTAACAACTCGAAATTCAGTGTTACCGAAAAATGCGATTCTAAAACCCCATTTCTGTAAACTGACTCCGTAAATATTAAAATATGAATATTTATGGAGTTAGTATAAAAAAATATTAATGTTTGGTCCATCAATTTTGTCAATTAAATACTTAATTTAGGTGTAGAGACTAAATTGTAAAAGTCCAATCGTTATAGATTTTTAGTTGGCCAAAGACATAGGGACTTAAATTGCAATTAGACAAAGATCCAAAATGGTAATTAAACCATTATTAGGTAAATGTTAGTGGGAGACAGGGCAATGTTAGTGGGAGACATGGCTATCTCCATTAAGTAATGTTAAGATTATATTATGTTAACTAATAATGAAATTATTAAGTTAATTAGCCATTAATCCATGTTTAAATAACAAATGAGTGGAAAGAAAGAGAATGTGTTCATCTTCTCCTTCCTTCCAAAACCGATTCTCCAAGTTAAGAAAAGAGAAAAATCATCCAAGGGTTTCAAGTATTCGACCATCAATAAAAGGTAAAAAATTTAAGTCATTTCTTTGAATTTTTTTTATAGATTTGAGGTCATGGGAGCTTGATTTAGTTACTCATGTACTAATTCGTAAAACTGTTAAAGTTTTTGAAAGTTCCCATTGTTGATTTCTTGAGGAATTAGGCTTGAAATTGATAGATTTTAAGCTTAGATGGTAAAAAGGACTAGATTATAACATTTAATTGTTAGTTTTGTACATAGGGACTAAAATGAATAAAATGTAAAACTATTATAAAATTTTGGTAGAAATAGAAAGTAAAGGGTCCCTACTGAATGTATGTGAAGTCGGATTTTAAATCGAGGTTAAAAATATGAAGTTATGGCTATTTCGAATTCAGGGGCTAAATTGAATAAAATGTAAAATTTTAAGGGTATAAAAATAAGATTATATTGGTTCATTCATGTCATGACATAATATGAAAATGCTTGGTATTAATGAATTGTATAAAATAATTGTATAGATCAAGAATTGGATCAAAGTAGAAGTAATCGAGAAAAAACTAAAATTGTTGATTAGTCCTTGAAGAATCAACTTGTTTAGTGTTTGGAACAGGTAAGTCCATATGGTATTTATTATTTTAGGATGTTATGTATTTGGTTTGATATATATATTTGAATATATCATTAATTAGATAAAATTACCTAACCGAAATCCACTTCTCTTTTAACATTATTCCTTAAATATTTAATAAAAATATTTACGAGTCCGATTTATGAAATCAAAATTTCAAAACTATACTATTTTACATCACTGATTTTCGAGTCGTTATAAATAACATTCTTAATAGTGGCAGCTCGGGTGTTCTTTTTAAGTTCAATGTGAACAGTGCTGATGTTAAGATACGATGCGATGGCGAGGTTGATTGTGACTGGCGAGAGTAGTTCGCTAATGAAGGTACTATACCGACAAGGGTATTCGTGGAGGTACCTTATATATCATGCACTTTTTTTTTTCAAGCAAGAGCTTCTGATACACAAAATGACTTAAAATGCTAGTAACACTAAAATTTAAACCATGTGGCATTTTTAATCTACCAAAACCAAACATGTGGATTTAAAAAGGTGTAAGTTAAAAAATGTAATTTCATATTTGATTGTTTTTATAATTAGTAAAAACATTTAGGTTTAATTAATGATTAGATTTGAATTAAGGTATAATTAATGACGAGAATTTTTCATGTTGCTCCTTAATTAGTTGATGATCAGATATAGATAAATAGATGTTTTTTACTATTCAACTTTGATTTTGTTGTTAGCTTGTAATTGATGCTATTTATATATTGTTAAAAAAAAAACTAAATTGGAAAATACAAAAAAAAAAAAAAATCAATACCAAACTCAATCATTAAACATAAAATTCAATTATATATTTGCTTTCAAAAATTAATTGACCACTTCCAACAAAATACAATGTTATATAATAATATTATTTTGTAAGTAATTATTATATATAAATTAATTGACCAATTCGATTTATAGTGGGTCGGCTCCAATTGCTTATCCCACTATCTTAGTATACCTCAATTAAGGACTTCCCGATTCACCATACTTGAATTGATACTTTTCAAGGAGAAGGTATAATGTTTGCAACCTTTATCTTTTTCACAAGGTTAAGAAATGAAATAAAAATGATAAAAAAGTTTAACAATAAATACCTAAGAGATGTGTACAAGAGAAAATGAGAAAACGAAGAATTTGAGGCTTTTTTCTTTATTTTTATGTTGGGATGTTCATCTCTTATATCTTGAAATGTTCTTGATGTGTATATATAACAAGGGAAAATTTTGCTGTTGGGGATAATTTCTAATTGTTGGAAGCATTGTACACAGACTTGTATCAATACAACTCACAAGATGTATGGGTAGAAGTAGACTTGTATGGTTATAGACAAAGGTGGACTTGTATGGGTAGAAGTCCCCAGAGTTTCACAATTTTGCTTACTAACTTAGTTTTATTGATGCAACTAGGTTAAGGTACCGATACTACGTCCTAGACTTGTATAAAATGAGCTTGAAACATTTAAAAATATTTTAGATTGACTCAAAAGCATTTAGATGAATTGGAACACATTTAAAACAAGTTTTTGAGTACTTTTACAAGTCTTTGAAATGTTTTGAAAATGTTTAACAAAATTTTCAATAATTATTTTCACCAAATGACTTAGGAAATATAAATAAAAATTTATCTTAAATGTTGTTATATAAAAAGTTTGGGACATCAAACCTAACAACTATTACCCTGCACCATCGCTCTTCCTCTTCTACAAAAGCAACTCCAATAGCAGTTCTCAGCACATTCACGATGTGGAATCACCCTAAACCACTCACTCCAAAACCACGCATCAACCAATGTTTAATCACTGAACTAGTTGTTGAATCAGTCAGACCACCGGATTCCTAGTTCAACTGTTTTGATCGTCTATTCAACAATAATTAAAAATAATTAAAAATTATACAAGTTAATAACAAAATAAAAATTTACAAAATCAATTTAAGTAGTCCAACTGCTGTTTTTTATCCGATTTTTGATTTTTTACTAGGTTTTAGCTATTTACTCAAAAATAGATTTAACTTTTATATTTGAACTTATCTATTAATCAATTTTTTATTGAACTAATCCAATTGACTAATTCAGTTCAATTCAAAAAAAATCACAAGATAACTACAAAATAAATAAATATGATTTTTTTAACCTAGTGATGATTTCTTTCATCATACAAAGAAATATCTATTACTAGATAACTGCAAACATAATACCATGTTCAATCCAGTTACAAAACTTAATAATTGACAACCTTAATATATGTTTTTTTAAATTTACCAATTAAGCCATTGTTTTTAGCTAGAGATTAATTAGAGTGATTAAGACTGACAGACCCATCCATGTAAATGTGGTGAAATTAACCTCAAAACAACTCAACATGCTGTTGATTTGTCCTTTTTGTTGTTTTCTTAATAATGTTCTTAGCCCTTAGATAGTTTATTACAGGCATGCAATAAGAATTGGTAAAGTCAGGCATTTGATAATTTTAAACATGTTACTAATATAATATAACAAAATGATTAAAATATTATATCAATCGAGATAAGATGTAAAAAATAATAAAAATTTAAAAAATACGTTAGGAGTATTATTTTTTCGTCATGTTTTATTATACGAGTTAACATTAAATTAATTTCAATTTCTAATTTTTAACCATTCATATGACTTATTTTTGGAAAAGAGAATGAATATTTCTTGCTTATTTTGAAGAATTTTTTTTGTTGTTGTTGTTACCTTAAGTTGTCTATTTGCTTAAAATGAAAATAGAAATGGAGTGTCAGACTGCAATTGTCACTACGGCTTTGCACTGTGCAAACAAAAACTCAAAGAACACAAAGACTTGTTTACGCAGTTCGGTTTCCTTGCGTCCGTGAAGCTTAGCTCAGTGAGTAATTCCACTATCTTTAATCCACAATATAACAAGTGATTCAAACTCTATCCCTCCCCATGTAACAACTCGATTTTGGGGCTAGTAGGAATAGTGATTTCGGAACTACTAATCCGAGACTAGAGAAATTATTTTTTAATAATTTTATTTGTGTTATATCATGATTATATGGGTGCATGAAAATTTTGGTGATTGCATGTTTAATTGTGAAAAAGGACTAAATCGCATAAAGTGCGAAAGTTTTATTTTACAAGCTAGAGGTGTCTAATAGCTATAGAATATTAAATTGGAGGTCCTTAAAGTGCAATTAGGCCATTAGGAAAGTGATGGCCGGCCATAGGGGACAAATTAGAGGCATGGTCAATGGTTAGGTGAGTTGGTGACTTAATTGAATAAAATAAGAGAAAAATAAGAAAGCTATCATCTTTTCCTATTCCTATTCCTTCTTCCACCAAAATTTTTAGCAAGAAATAGAGGTTTTGAGGGTAAAACTTTCAGCCAAGCTATCCTCTTGCAAGTAAGTGATTTTAGAGGCCTTTCTTGATAATTTTTGTACTTTTGGAACCCCTAAAGCTTAAGCTAGCAAATGAGGGGACTATTTTGCAAAAAGGTTGAAAGTTTAGGGATTTTCCATGTGAGTGCTTATGTTGTTTGCTGAGTTTTTAGGGAAGAAAATGAATTATGGTTGTTAAATAAACAACTTTTGTGAAAGGTGTTTCCATGAAAACACCTAAAATGACCTTTTTTGTAAAGGTTGTAAATTGAGTAGTAAATGCATGAAATGATTGGTATTGTGAATTGTTATAAGAGTGATAAATGTTCAGCTGGACTTGTTTAATGAGGAAATTTGATGAAAAATGACTTACGAGCCTAAGGGCAAAATCGTAATTTTGCCAAAGTATAAGGGCAAAACGGTCATTTTTGCCAAAGTAGAAATTTTGAAGTGTCTTGATTTATGTAGTGATTAAATGAGTAAATTTTATTATTATAGATCAAGAAGAACGCGGAATCAACCTTGACCGGGGAAAAGGCAAGGTTTCAGACTAAACCGCAAATTAACATATTTTGCACCGAGGTAAGTTTATGTGTAAATGATACATCCCTATTATATATGTTTTAATTATTAATGCAGTGTGTGGATGTACTTGATTATTGGTGAGAATTATTGAAATAGTAGAAAATGTGAAAATTCTCGGATGAACCTTCGGAAGAGAAATATGGGTACGGATGAATATTCGTAAATATGTAAATTTTTAGTGGGCTGTGCGCGATACCACCTTGTTTATTAACGATGGTTGAGTGCGATACCATTGTAATTATCATTGTTGGTGGGCTGTGTGTGATACCACCCTATTATTGATTAATGGTGGGCTGTGTACGAAACCATCGGGTATCTTGTATCATTCCGACTGGTTCATCGAGAAACTTGACTAAATGAAATTATATGTGGCTTTGTGGTGATTAGTGCAGGGCATAAGTACAAGTAAATGTGAGTAATGTATACGATATGTGGTTGGGATGTGGTAAGAGTTGGGATGAGTAAGCATGATTATGAGAATATGAATTGTTCTTACATAATATGTAATGTTTTTTATTGATTAGCATATGGTATAATGCTTATTGTTTACATATAGACTTACTAAGCTTAAAGCTTACTCCCTTCTCTTTTCCCTTGTTTTATAATATCGAAGAGCCAGCTCGAGATACGGAGATAAGCAAAGGATCACCCACACTATCAGAACATCTTGGTATAGTTAGACTTAGCATTTTGAGTATGGCATGTATAGGACTAGACTTAGTTGAATGTCATATTGTTTTGGCCAAATGTGTTGGCTCAATCAAAGATGAACTCTCTTGTATAAGGCCATAGTTGATGGCTCTTTCTTATTAATCTATGAAAAGATGAGGCTATTCATGAATGTGCAAGATGCATGATTGGTTTACTTAGTTTAATTATGCATGAATGGGTTGAAGGTTTAGTGTGATGTATGTTTGTATGAGTTGGGGTGATAGAAAGAGCTTGGTAAATAGCCTTGCTTTTGTCCACACGGGTAGACACACGGACGCGTGTCTAGGCCGCGTGTGGCACACGATCAGCCTCATGGGCGTGTGGTTAGGCCGTGTGTCCCCATGCAAGCTAGGTTTGCAAGTCAGTATGCTTAGTAGTAACCACACGGGCAGAGACACGGCCGTGTGTCTCAACCGTGTGGGAGGCACGGCCATGGACATGGGTGTGTGCCCAGGCCGTGTGATGTCTGCACCTGAAATTAGGAATTTAATTCGCCACACGGGCGAAGGACACGGGCGTATGCCTTGGCCGTGTGACATTTATGGGGTGATGACATCAGAAGCAGAATGCTAAAATTTGTGCACACTGGCTAAGACACGGGTGTGTTGAGGCCGTGTGAGGGACATGAGCCATGGACACGGGCGTGTGTCCGGCCTTGTGAAAACCCCTGTAGGTTCGAATTGAAAAATAAATCCACACGGGTGTAGAACACGGGCCTGTGATATGCCACACGGGCGTATCCCATCCTCCACACGGGCGTGTGGACTGTTTAATGAAAATTTCCTTAAGTCTTTTGGGATCTTTTAAAAAGTTCGATTTGATCCCGAACCATTCCTAAAGTGTGTTTTAGGCCTCATAGGCTTGTTTAAGAGATGTTACAAAAAGTTTTAATTTCGAGTGGAAAGTCATGTCTCAGTATTGCATAACCTTTAGTGTATAAGTATGGTAATGCCTCGTACCCTGTTCAGGCGTCGAATACGGGTAAGGGGTGTTACACCCCAAGTATAGAGATCTCACCTTTGTACCTAAAGACTAGAACACTCACTTTCAAATCTTCTCCCTGAGAACTTGGGTAGTAAACACTCAACAATATTTATAATAATTGTTTGCACTCTCTCACAAAACAGTTCCTTGAATAAACAGATTAGAATGCACTCGATATGCTCTCATACATTCAATTTTGGCTTGCTAACATAGAATCTAAGTGAATACACAGTAACTCCTTAAAAATATCTATTACATCAATGACAATCAAAATAAAATCACTCAAAGATATGCTCTCCAAAATCAACAATACTATCTCAATTATATCTCCACATTCCAAGGACTTAATCAATTAATCCAATCCAATCTTCAAATGACAATGATTGGTTTTCATAGATGAACCAAAATATCTTCAATAAAACAACACATTGACAAATTTGAAGATTTTCTTCATTAAATTGTGAAACTAAATAAGACAAGTTTTTTAACCACATCAGTGATAATCTGTAGTTGGCATTATCGAATGCCACTCAGAAACTTTGAGTCATCTTACCTCAACATTTTTTATAAAATTTTTTACTTATATTTCTAATTTCAAGTTTAAATTTATACGGACTATTCTTTATTCTATATCTAACTATTACAATAAATGTGTACTAAATGAACTTTTTCTTTGTATTATTACATTAATAACCAAACGTGGCATTTGAGCTTAACATACAAAGAAATGGGTATGTTAGCAAAAGCTGACATGACCCATACTCAACATGTATACTTTTATCTTATCGATTTTGAATGTAATAATCACATGAACATATTAATATTACCCAAGATGGAGTTTAATGTTTCTTAAATAAGATTTTTTTGTTCAAGTTTAGTAGATAAAGAAAAGTTAAGGGTGAAGCTAGAGGGTAAGCACTGACTTTGCCCCAAAAAAAAAAATTCTTTTAGTCTCTTTAGTATTTGCAAATTTGCAAAGTTTAAAGTTAATTTAATGGTAAAATTATATTTCAGCCCTTATTAAATTTTAAAATTTAATTATGCTCTTTCCAAAAATTAAAAAAATTATAGTTTAATCCCTTGAAATTTGTAAAAGTTTACATTAATACAATGATGAAATTACATTTTTAGCTTTCTAAAAGATTTATAATTCAAATTCACCCCTCCAAAAAAAAAAAACAATGTTGGATTTAAGATTTTAATTTGACTCAACTCTAGATTTAGTCAGAGCCAAATGTAACCACCGAATACTAAAGGATTAAAGAAAAAAACCATGATCAGAGAAAAGTTTCATTGCAAACTTGATTTGTTACAAGAAGATCACTTCACTTATGATTGGTTTTTGCACTAAACTAAAATTGTTACAATGCCATTTGACAAGGCCTTAGGCCCTAATTAGCCCCTTTTTTTGCCAGCTATATTCAAACCACACTATAACCTTTCTTGTGTTATATAAAAAAGCTTCATTTGGATAATCAATGGAAAAACTCTTACATCCCATCATCCATGTTTTTTTAAGGCAACTATACAAACTTTAATTAACTTAAAAACCTTTTTTTTAATTATGATAACTTGATCCACTAAAAGTTGGAGGAACCACAACAGATGAAGAAACTTTAAACCTCTTGCTCCTCGAACCATGATTATCATCATCATAATCACCACTAATTAATCTCGAACTAATATTATTATGATGATGATGATCTGGACTATCAATCCACCCCATCATTTCATCACTAAATCCATGATGATCACGAAAGCTAACTTCACCAATATCCGACCCATCCGAATCCAACCCATGTTGTCGAAACCCGATCCACTCGTTACTACAATCCGAAACACTAGAACTATCCCAAGACAATGGTGGTTGTGGTGGCGGCGGCGGCGGTGGTTCGTTTCCTATACGTGGTACAACTATACTCGGTTGTACCACTTTGTGTATATTCTGGTCCTGGTTATTGTGGTACTGGTTGTTTCTAAAATGAAATATGCTAGCGAAAGTAAAATGATCACTCACCCTACTTTTCGTCGACTTGTTCTCACCATTCCTAGCCATGATGCTTTGTAAGTTCTTGCTCAACTTAGCTTTCAACGAAGAGAACGCGCTTAGTCCGTGTTGTCGGCCGTTAGAACAGGAAATAACCGGTTGTGTCGACGAGTTGTTAACCGATGCAAAGTTGGTTCGAGCATTTTCACCACGGAGAGCACGAGCTGCTTCGTCGTAAGCTCGAGCAGCTTCTTCAGGAGTGTCGTAAGTGCCTAGCCATAATCTAACACGTTGAGATGAGTCTTTTATCTCCGCCACCCATCGTCCCGATGGCCTTTGCCTTACACCAACGAACCTTCGAGTTGGTTTGGTTAGTGGTTGAGCCATGGTAGTGGTGGTGTTGTCGGTGTTGGTGATGACAGTGGTTGTTTTGGTTGTTGATTCTGGTCCTGCCATTAACACGCACAAAAAGACCTTGAAACTAATTTTACAATTGTTTAAGAAATTTGGAACCCTTATGATTCAATCAAAGTCTACTTAAATAACTGCATGATATATATATATATATATATATATATATATATAATGTGTGTATATAAAAAGGTGGCACCAAAATAGTGATGTAAGGGTAAAGTATATACCCATCTCCATTATTAGGTTTCTTTTGTTTTGCTATTGGATTTTTTTAATCTCCCAATTGTGTTTGCCAATTGCTTTCGGCTTTGCTCAAAGTTCAACTTGGCCAACAATTTGATTACATACAAAAAAGGGTTAAATTATGGTTTTGGTACTTTTACTATACTAAACTTGAGGATTTAAATTTTTTTTAGCCTAACATAGTTTAATCATTTAATGTTATTAGTTAGTTTAAATTGTTAATAATGTTAACTATTCTGGTTAAGATGTTGATGTAGAATTTTTAGAAAAAGAAAGAGAAAACATAATTAAGAGTTTGTTTAGAATTGTTTTTGGCGTCAACAAATGCTTTTGGCATTGTTATAAGAACCAGACTAGGAACAAATGGGAGTACCAATTTGGAATACTAGGGTAGACCGATTGACTTGCGAACCAATTGAATCGTGTGATTTGATCGGTTGAACCAATTCTCTCTTTTTTAAATATTTTTTTATTTTTAAATAATAATTCTATTAAACCAACCAAATTGGTTAGACCGAAAATAGGTGGTATGATCGGTTCAACCACCAGTCTGATTTCAAAAGCAATGCTAAAACAAAGCATTTTTGTGCATTTGGAATCAAACTAAGAAGCTGCTTAATAGGTATTTTTCAAAAGCATTTTTCAACCATATTTTTTGAGCATACTTTTTCGACAACAACAATGCTAAAATAATCTTCAATCAACTAAACAACAAGCTAATTAAAAAAGAAATTGTGTATTCAAATCTTCAATTAATATCTATAAAAAGAATACCATTTTAGCAAGGATGACTAGCCAAAATAAACTAACTAACAACATTATAAAAAATCAAAAAATAGAAAAATCAAATCATACGAAATTAAAGTATATGATTTAAACCCTAAATTGTAGCATAATAAAAAGGACCAAAACCATAATTCAACCACATTATTTTTTAATATCTCCAAGGATCGAATTACTATAAAAAAAATTCCCAAGTTTTAACGTTTTATAATTTATGAATAATGTAAAAATCAAACTAATATAAGCCGTAAATGAAGTGAAGTAAAACGGTTTAAGAATAGAAAATTACATAGGGAATATGACAAGAAAATTGGGCGGTCCATTAATTAAAAAAAAATATTCGTGGGGAAAGCTAAGTTTAATTAACAGTGACGTGGAGGTTAACTATTGGCATTTAGCAGTTGGTAATAGAATGATTAGTGGGGATAATGCCTTAGCTCCGTACCGTGTCCTTTGTGTTGGTTGTATTTATTTTTCCTAACCCCATTTTACATTTGCTTCTTCCTTAATTAATATTATTAATCCCTTCTTCATTAATTTCTTCAATTATATGACCCTTGGATTATCACTATAGTCATCCAATCCCGAGTTTGAGTTATCAATTGAATTTTTATTCAATTGGTATAAATATTATTTTTAATATAAAAAAATATAAATTTTAATATCTTAAAACGTATTATTCTCTTATTTATATATTAGAGAGAGACTATGAATCAATTTAAGCATTGTATTGAAATCTATGACATTCAATTTTTTTTTTTAAAATTCATAAATATCTAATTAAGATTCCATTAAACTCAATTCCTCGAAGGAAGGAAGGAAGGGGATCTGTCTTTTAGCAGGTGGATTTTTGGCCATCATGACACATGTGGAATGACACGTGGCGTGTTCCACGTGTGCCTCCATATCACTTTCTGCCAATGGGCTTTCGGGGTTTCTTTGATTACAAAAATCAACTTTTCGATGAGATGTTGACAATTACTTTAGTTCAAAATCCCTTTTCCATTAATAATGTTTTTATTATTTTGCTATTAATTTTTTTAAAAAAAATAAAGAGTAAGAGAAAATGTTATTCAAAGATGGAATTTAAAATTGGTCTCATTTGAGATTTCTATGTTAGTTTAATATAACTTAATTCCTATACTTTTATAATGCAATAGTGAATTGGAGTTGATAACATTATGAACTATTTCCATTAATAATGGTAGGGGTAATACATAGCGCTATACACCAATAGTAATCAACCCGAAGTTTAGATAAGATCCAGATCATCTATCTGTGTCTCGATCAAGTCCCACCAAATAGATGTACCCGAGGTGTATAGTGAGAGGACAGCCAGGGAAGCTCACGGTATCAGCTCACATGAGTCGAGGGGAACCAGCTTGCAAATATCCAAGAGTTCACACGTAGGGGACCGCGAGATCTAGCATGGAGCTGGTACGGTGTAATAAGACCATTTTGCCCAGGCTCGTAAAACAAACCAAAAAAATAATAAAATAAATAAAAACTAATGTTTTTACAGTCCATTTACAATAAATGGGCTTAAAGCCCAAACCCAAATGCAAGACCCGTTACACCCTAACCCAACAGACTACCCAGCAACCTAGACCTAGCCCAACTGACCTACGGGGCCCAAAAGGCCCAAGTCCTAAATCAGAAACTAAGGGTTCTGAAACCCTAAGCTTCCCTCGCACCGCAAGCAGTCTCAACACTGCCAAGCGCCGCGCCGCCTTCATCGCCGGGAATCACGCCCCATCTTCGCCGAGGACCTGCAAAAGAGGCAAAGAACGCAGCAAAATGTAAAGAAAAATGGCACAAGATTTTACATTTATTTCCCGATTCCATTTTTGGGTTATAAATAACCCCAAAGAAATTTGTAAAAGGGGACACGCATAGAAAATATACAAAATACAAAAAAAAAAAAATAGAGGTGATTTTCGAATGATTTCTTTTTCATTTTCATTTTTGTTTCGAATACTGTAATTTTTATTTTTTTATCTTATTTTTTTACTGTATAATATATATATTAAAATAAAAAAAAAGAAAATTTTACCTATTCTCTGAATTTCGGCCACCGTGCGACGGCAGCCATCGGCGAAAGTGATTGTTCGTAGCCATCGCCGGTAATCGGGCCAAAAGAGAGAATTCAGAGGAAAAGTTTAGTTTTTTTTTTAAACTGAAAAGAGAATGTTTGTTTTTTTTAAATTTTTGGGCCTTATATACACATCAAAAACGACGTCGTTTTAGGCCATGCGTTTAGGCGCTGAAACGGCGTCGTTTGGCCCAGGATCCGCGTGCAGTCAACCCGACCCAGGGAGGATCTGCGCATTTCTGTGAAATGGGATAATTGCGCATAAGGCCTTTCCGCTTTTTCAGACTATTTCAATTAAATTTTTTTTATTTTTAAATTTGGCCCAATTATTTCGTATTTGATTCACTTTGGTCTTTGTTAAAACGCGGCGCTTAGGAGGACTGGAATATTGCTCGGTTAGTCCTTCCCTTTTTAGGCGCGTCACATCCGGGTCCTAATTCGATTTTTTTTAATTTGGCTTTTAAATTTTATTTCCTTCTTAATTCAGTCCTCATTCAATTTAGCCGCATATTTAGTGTTTCGTTTATTGTTTTTTTTTTACTTTTTGAATGTTTATTTATTTATTTATTATCACTATTGCCATTATTATTATTATTATTATTATTATTATTATTATTATTATTATTATTATTATTATTATTATTATTAACATTGTTATTGCTATTCTTATTATTTCTATTTTTTATCATTTGTTTCTTAGTATACTATTATTTACTATTATTACTATTATCATTTTTGTAATATTATTAGTATTTTACTTTTATTACTAATGCTATTATTTTTTATTTAATTGACTTTATTATTATTTTTCTTACATTCATTATTATTATTATTTATTATTATTATTTTTACTACTATTATTTATATATATATTGTTATTACTATAATTATATTTATTACTATTATTATTATTTTATTTTTAATTATTATATATAGTATTTATTCATTTACTGATTTACCATTTGCTATTATTTTCTTTTGTTCATCTATTCATTTTTTATTATTATCTTAGATTGTTGATTTTAAATTCTATTTTATTGTATTCTATTTTTGCTTTTATTTTTGTTATTTACATTATTATCCTTGTTTTATTCTATTATATATTTGTATTATAATTCATCTTCTATTCTATTACGACCATATCACACTTTATTTGAGGCATTACAATTTTTGTTTCAAAATAAGCAAATACTCTGCATTCTAGGATTCGAAAGAAATCGTACCCTAACTTATTGGGTTTTGATTTTTCTTTTCGAGTCCAAAGAACTTGTTACTTCCTTTTTTTTTTTTAAAAAAACAGTTAAATAAAAACTTATTTTCGAGAATTCAAAATTGTCATGTCCTAACTCATTGGATATGACGTTTTGTTATCTCGGGAAAAGGATTTCAGAAAATAAGGCAATGTTTCGTGTTTAGAAGTTCGAGAAATTGTGCCCTAACGTGATGGGTTTCGGTTTTTCGTTCGTCCAAATAACTAAATATCCTTTTAATGAATTTTTTAAATCATGAGATGATTTTGGTTACGAGGGTTTAAAACATCACGTCCTAACGTGCTGGATGTGATGTTTGTATGCTTTCGTAACAAAGGAATCTCCAATTCCAACTCAAATTGTTCAAACTTTTAAAGAAATCATGTTTTCAAATCTTTTCGGATTTTCGACATTAGGGCAATGACTAATCAATCTGGTACCAATTTTGGGCATTACGAGGGTGCTAATCCTTCCTCTTACGTAACCGACTCCCGAACCTGTTTTCTTGAATTTCGTAGGCCAAAATTAATGTTTTGAAATAAAAATATTTTATAAGGTGATCTGATCACACATAAGCGAAAAAAAGATCGGTGGCGACTCCATTTTTATTTTAAAGTCGATCCCCATTTTTTTTATCAACTCTAAAAATTGTTTCGACATACGACACACGTGCCTAACATGCCTAAGGTCTGTTTACAATGTCAGTCCTATGAATAGTATGGTTAAGTCATGAACAGTGGAGTCAAATCATGAATAGTGATTGTCGAAACCATTTTTTTGACAAGTCGACTTTTATTAAAAAAAACGAAAAAATGGGAGTCGCCACCAATCTTTTTTATGAGATGTGATCGGATCACCTCGTGATTTGATCGTTCTAATAAGAGGTTTGATTTATTAAAATAATGTTTTTCGGTCTACGAAAATCGAGAAAATGGGTTTGGGAGTCGGTTACGCATGAGGAAGGGTTATCACCCTCGTTACACTGAAAATTGGTACCTAATTGATTATTTGATGTCTTTATGTCGAAAGCTGAAAACTCGAAAAGAATTTAAACCACGATCCCTTTTTGCATTATATCATTTTGCTTACAAATTGCTTGAATAAATCAAAATAAACATTAAAGACCCACTCGTTTCAAGATAATAAAATCTCGTATCCCGTAAGTTAGGAAACGAAATTTCAAATCTTCGAGCATAAGCTTGCCTTTGTTTCTTATTTGAAATCTCATAGATTTCAAAATTTAAAAGGATATTCAGTTATTTAGGTTTAATGAAGAAATCGAAACCCCGTAAGTTACGGTACGTTTCTCAAACTTCCCAAATACCAAACATTTCCTATTTTGAAAATTTATTTTGAATAATAATAGGTATAAGGTTTAAACAATATACTTATTTTGTTTAAATATAATATATTAATAAATAAATATATCCAAACTTAATATGTAGTATGATGATAAACGGAACATTTTAATGATACGAACGTAATTGTGGTAATAACAATAATATTAATGATCAATTGTAATATTAATAAAATAAATGATGAAATCTTTAAAAAAAATGGAAAATGCATGATAAAAAAAAACTAACATTAAGAATAATAAAAATAATATAGCAACAAAAAAAGGGGCAAAAATAAAAGAAATAAAAATGATATTAAAAATAATGACAATAATAATAACAACAAATATGCACAAGTAAAAAGAATAATAAATGGATTAAATAAAATAATATTTATAAAAAATAAAATCTATAAATAATCGACATAAAATAAATGGGGATCAAATTGGAATTAAAGCAAAATCGTGAGTCTAAATTATAATAGATAAATAATAAAAAAATAACTAAATTGAGACTAAAATAAAGTTAAATGGCCAGATTTAAAAAGAAAAAAGAAATTGGGGTCTAAATGTAACGCGCGTAAAAATAGGGGGACCAATTGGGAAATTATTCCCTGTTCCCAAAACACAGCGTTTTAGGGCCAAATCGAGGGATTAAATTGAAAACAGAATAAAACTAATGAGGTAAAATTAAAAAGAAAAAAGGAGTTGATTGTAAACCACTTAAAAAGCGGAAGGACCAAAAAGCGCAATAAGACCACTTTACAAAAACAAGCGGATCCCCTTGGAGCGGGTCGGGTCTCGCGCGAGTCGTGCCCAAAACGGCGCCGTTTTGGTGCTAATAGCCCATATGTGAAATGACGTCGTTTCCATACATTATGTAAACCAAATTTTTGCTAAAAAAATCATTTTTTTCTCTTCTCCAAAAAAAAAAAAAGAATCAAATCCTCTCAACCCTTTTCCTTTCTCCGGTCCGGCCTAGGGTTTCGGTCGTCGAACCGCCAGCGACGGCGCCGTCGTCCACGGCGGCCAGAAAAATAAAAAAATCCTCTCCTTCCTTTTTTCGTGTAGAACTTTGATTTAGAGTCAAAAACACCGCATTAAAACCCTAACTCCCAAAAAAAGGAAAAAAACCCTTCGACTTTCGGCGTTCTCTGCCGTGGCCTTGGCCGAATTCCCAGGGATTCGACGGCCTTCCGTACCAAAGGAGATACCGACGGTGGCGAGGAGACCAATCGATAGGTAAGTGTTTTCTTTTTATTCATTATTTTTTTATTTTTTCGAATCAAAATAAAAAAGTAAGTCACCTTTTTTTCTTTTTGACAAATCTTTCATTTTTTTATTTGATTTCTTCGTAACAAAATTGTCCCCTACAATCTGTGTTTCATTGTGGCTTTATAGCCAAATACAAAAATCGCTATTGTTTCCTTTACTATTTGCTTTTCTGTTCTGCTTTGCTTCGTGTTCTTTTTTTTTGTGTTCTTTGCAGGCGTTGACGGAGGCCGGGAAAGGTGTTTTTGCCATTCTCCTGTAAGGCAGCAGAAGGGGTGCCAAGGGGCCCTGGGACGAAGCGCCTCGGGAAGAGGTGCGGGCTGCGCGCCCGAAGGAGGCAAGTGGCGCATTAGGGTTAGGGTTTTTTTTTTTTTGAAAATGTTTTAACATTTTGGGTCACTAGACCCTGTTTAGGTTGGGTTGTAACTGGACTTTTAAATTGGACTGGTATTTTTTATTTTTCTATTTATTTTTTGTTTTTGTGTGTCATTAGGCTCGGGGAAAAATGGCCCGTTACAGCTGCCCCTCTTTGCTCATTGACGTGTAGCAGGAATGGAGCAAAGACTTTAAAAAGGGCCAATTTTATCTAGTCTCGTCGAACCTCAGCTTTTTGGTGTTCATCTTCTTTAAGTAGCCTCTTTCTAACCCACTGCAACTTTAGGGGTATAAGATTTGCTATCTTCAATCTGCTCCACAGCGACTTCGGGGAGAGAAGATTTGAAGCTTCACTCCACTGCAACTTCAGGGAGGGAAGGTTTGTAACTTGTAGCTTTAGTCTATTCTACTGTAAGTTCAGGGAGACAAGACTTGCTATGGTAGATCTAATCCGACCTACTGCAACTTCAGAGGTATAGGACTTGTCGCTTCGATCTACTCCACTGCAACTTTAGGGAGATAAGATTTGTAGCTAGTAGCTTTAAGGCATTCCACTGCGACTTTAGAGATAAGGTTTATAGCTTTAATCTATTCTACTGCAATTTCAGAGAGGTAAGATTTGTTATATTTAATCTATTCCACTACAACTTCAGGGAGATAAGATTTGTAGCTTTAATCTGTTCCACTACAACTTCAGGGAAATAAGGTTTGCTACGATGACTGCTCCACTGCAACTTCAGGGAGATGATATCTGCTCCACTGCAACTTCAAGGAGATAAGATCTTCTATCTTTAGTCTGCTCCACTGCAACTTCAAGGAGATAAGCCTTGCTATGATAGGTTTAATCCGACCTACTACAACTTCAGAGGTATAGGATTTGTCGCTTTAATCCACTCCACTGTAATTTCAAGGAGATAGGATTAGTAGCTTCAATCTACTTCGCTGTAACTTCAGAGAGATAAGATTTTGCTATCTTCGATCTACTCCACAGCAACTTCAGGAAGATAAGATCTACAACTTCATTTCGCTTCACTGCAACTTTAGGGAGATGAGATTTGTGATTTTTAGTCTACTCTACTGTAACTTTAGGGATACAGGATTTTTGGTTTCACTGATCTGTTGCACCATTCCCTGGGGAACATGACCTGTAAAATCCATTTCATGGGTCTATTTATGTCTAGTGATTAGGATATCAGGATCGGAATGAATCAAGTGATCCTAACTTGATGTGTTTGAATGATATTTGCATGAATGCAGAATGTCATTTTTCAAGAATGACCCCTTTTTAATGATTAGGTTGTCATTTCTCGATATTTATCAAGGTTCTATTACTGATGTGTTACCATGCCTTCTTGTCCAGCCGGTATCTTTAACAGAAAATCCAAATGAATAGTCACCATTTAGACTATTTTTCTCAAATGTTTCCAACCCTTAAGTTTGGCTAGTTCTGAATAGTGGTCCTGTTTTCATATCCTTGTACTATTTTAGAAAACATTTCAGAGTAATATGTAGAACTCCCTTTATTTGAATATTATTAGTCTATTAATCGTTATTTTAATGTAAAAATGCTTCAAAAAGATTGTAGTAATGGAAAAGATCGAAGTTTATTAGGAGCAAGGCTCGAAATGAATGAATTAATCAAAATAGCAAATTTGCTTAAATACAAAGTGAATAAGATGAAAACAGGTGCCCCGTATATTGTGGCATGAGCTTCTTCGCACTAATTTCTTGAGGGCCCTTTTGAACTCGATGTGTGTTGCGGAGATCCAAAATATTCTGTTGATGTCCCAAGATGAAGCATCTCTTCTTATTGTTCATTCAGGGATAACCAGACTATCACATGCCCCATCTTTGATCAAGATTTGAATTGCCCTTTTCTTGGGTTTTCAATTCAAAACCCCTTTGATCTCAAGGTCCCCTTTGCGAGTTTTCACCTTGGCCTCCCCCCCTTTTTTTAGGCGAAATACTTCTTGAATGAGTCTAAATTCATAGGATTGGGCAAGCTTTTGCCATCCATCTCAATCAGAATCAACTCTCCTCTAGAAAATGCCTTCTTTACCACATAAGGTCCTTCCTAATTTGACATCCATTTCCCTTTGAAATCTTTTTGAATGGGCAAGATCTTTTTCAATACTAGGTCCCCCTCATAGAATTCTCTGGGTCGAACCTTTTTTTTATAAGCTCGCATCATTCGCTTCTAGTACATCTGACTATGATGGATGGCTTTCAACCTTTTCTCTTCAATCAAGTTTAGCTGATCATATCGGGATTGGATCCATTCTGCTTCATCCAACTTCAATTCTGCTAAAACTCAGAGAGAAGGAATCTCGACTTCAATGGGTAAGACCGGCTCTATTCCATAAACCAAAGAGAAAGACGTTACCCTGGTTGAGGTCTTGACAGATATTCGATGGCATAGATGGCAAATGGTAACTTCTCATGCCAATCTTTATAAGTCTCAATCATTTTCTCCGCGATTTTCTTAATGTTCTTATTGGTTGCCTCCACTGCACCATTCATTTTTGGGCGATATGGTGAAGAGTTGTGGTGTTTGATCTTGAACTGACTACAGACTTCTGGTATTGTGTTGTTGTTCAAATTTAGTGCATTGTCTGATATGATCCTTTCTGGCATTCCATATTGACATATGATCTCCTTCTTTAAGAACTTGCTGACTGCCGACTTCGTGACATTGGCATATGAAGTAGCCTCTACCCACTTTGTAAAATAATCGATGACCATGAAGATGAATCGATTCCCGTTAGAAGCTTTGGGTGAAATTGGCCCAATGACGTCTATGCCCTACATAGAGAAAGGCCATAGAGAAGTCATAACATGAAGATGTGAGGGAGGTACATGAATTTTATCTCCGTAAATTTGACACTTGTGGCACTTCTTGGCATAACTGATGCAATCTCCTTCCATGGTGGACCAATAATACTCGAATCTCATGATCTGTCTGGCCATCGTAAAACCATTGGCATGTGTTTTGTAGACACCCTCGTGGACTTCTTCTAAGATTTGCTTAGTCTCGACAGAATCTACACATCTTAGTAGCACTTGATCTTTTCTCCTTTTATATAGGATCTCCCCATCTAAGACATAGCCATTGGCCAACCTTCTCAACAACCTTTTATCATTCTCAGTTGCTTGGTCAGGTTATTCACGATTCTTCACATATCGCAGTATATCGTGGTACAAAGGGTGATCGTCCTTTTCTTCTCCCTCAACGTTGTAACAATGAGCCGGAGCCTCATAAATACTCATCTGGATAGGTTTTACGTCCTCTTATTTGTTCACTTTGATCATGGAAGCTAAAGTAGCCAAGGCATCAGCTATCTAGTTTTTATCTCGTGGGAGATAGCAGAAGGTGATATCATCAAACTCCTCAATTAATTCAAGAACCAGCCTTCGATAATTGATCAATTTGGGGTCTCTTGTCTCCTATTCACCTTTGAGCTGATAGATTACTAATGCAGAATCCTTATATACCTCTAGTATTTTGATCTTGCGTTCTATGGCTGCACGGATGCCCATGATGCATGCTTCGTATTCTGCCATGTTATTTGTGCAATCAAAATCCAATTTACTAGTAAAAGGATAATGATCTCCGTTTGGGGATACCAGGACTGTCCCGATTACGTTACCCATAGCGTTAGAGGCCCTATCGAAGTTTAGTTTCTAGGGATGTTATAATTGAGGACCTTCTTCAGTGGTTGCAACATACATCAGATCTTTATTTGAGAAATCAAAATTCAAAGGCTCATAATCTTCTAGAGCTCTACTAGCTAGAAAATTTGCTATTGCACTCCCTTTTACCGCATTCTGGTTCACATAGAATATATCAAATTCAGAAAGTAGAATTTGCCATCGAGTCATTTTTCCATTCAAAGTAGTCGACTCCATCATGTACTTTAGAGGGTCCAGTTTTGAGATGAGCGAATTGTGTGGTACAACATGTACTGTCTCAGTCTGCGGGTTGTCCAAATTAAGGCACAATGCAACTTCTCGATTGGAGAATATCTTGTTTCACGTTCAGTAAACTTCTTACTGAGGTAGTATATTGCTCTTTCTTTTCTCCTTAACTCATCATGTTGGCCAAGCACACATCCCATGGAATTCTCAAATACTGCCAAGTACAGTATCAGAGGCTTATCTAGGCTAGGTGGCATCAGCACTAAGGTATTGGACAAGTAATGTTTGACCTTTTCGAAAGTTTTCTGACATTCCTTATCCCATACACCTCGATTGTGTTTCTTAAGGAGACGAAATATGGGGTCACATTTCTCGGTCAGTTGTGAAATGAACTGGGCGATATAATTTAATCTCCCCCAGAAACCCCGGACCTCCTTTTGAGTGCGTGACAGTGGCAACTCCTGTATAACCTTGACTTTGTCCAGGTCGGTTTCGATCCTCTTTTCACTGACTACAAATCCTAGTAGTTTTCCTGACCTAGCCTCGAAGGTACATTTTGATAGATTGAGTTTTAGTTAGAATTTTCTCAATCTCAAGAACAATCCCCTCAAGACTTGTATATGCTCAATTTTTGTCCAGGATTTTGCGATCATGTCATCGACATAAACCTCGATCATGTCATGAAACAAGGTTACCATGACTCTTTGATATGTTGCTCCCGTATTTTTCGATCCAAATGGCATCACCTTATAGCAAAATGTTCCTCACATGGTAACGAATGTGGTTTTCTCCATGTATTCAGGATGTATCTTTATCTGGTTGTATCTCGAGAAACCATCCATAAAGGAGAACAGTGAGTAACCTGCCGTGTTGTCCACTAAGGTGTCGATATGAGGCAATGGGAAATTGTCATTCAAGCTGGCTTTGTTTAAATCCCTAGTCTACACACATTCGTACTTTCCCATCTTTTTTAGGGACGGGCACGATATTGGCTACCCATTCTGAGTATTTAAGCACTCGTAAAAAACCAGTATCGAATTGTTTCTTAACTTCCTCTTTTATTTTTAGTAAAACACCGGGCCTCATCCTTCGGAGCTTCTGTTGAATCAGCTTGCACTCTTCCTTTATGAGGAGCCGGTGTGCCACGATATCAGTACTTAACCCGGGCATGTCTTGGTATGACCATGTGAAGATATCCTTAAATTTTTGGAGTAATTCAATGAGGTCTTGCTTCGTCTCTGCGATAATGCAAGCTCCTATTTTCACATCTTTTTCCTCTCCTAGGCTCACAATTTCCACTGACTCTTTATGAGGCAAGATTTGTTTCTCAACTTGTTCTACCATCCTCAACAAATCAGGAGATAGGTTACAGTCTTGATCATCTTCAAAATCTTGAGAATCTTCCATGCACATATCTTGTTTAAAAGGAGGTTCTGAGTCAGTAGCAATGTCGCTTATATCATTGATATCCGGAGACCTGTTATAGGGATGAAGAAAAATCCAAAGTACAAAAGAATCTAAGAATAATTATTTGTATGGTATGATTATGAACGAAATGAAAAGAATAAAAGAATATTTGCTCAAAATGCTACGCAAAAATGCACTTTATTGAAATAAGGATTTTGGACATAAGCTTAATTCACAAAGGATTCTTATTGCTCATAGGCTTAGAGCAATAAGCATGTTTTGAACATTACTTTGTATTAGCTCTAAAAACTACAGGAATCTTTTCCGCAGTCCAGTTGTTCACAACAGTTCCAGGTACATAGGGGCAGATGTATGATAAATTTTTCTCCCCAAATTTTTTCTTCGGATATGGCGTCGATGTTCAGATTTTCCAACATTTCTTTTGGTCGTGAAATGATAACCACTAGGTGGTTGACTTTATAGACATTCTTTGTTGACCCTTCTTCTGAGGTGTATATATCTCCTTCTTCTGAGCCCTTGGCATATCCAAAGAATTCTAGCTCCTTATTATCCATCAGATTTTGCACTAGAATCCTAAACTCAATGCACTCTTGGATTTCATGACCCTCCTTAGCATGGAACTTACAGTAGTCCCTTATCCCTTCAGGTCTATCTTCTGAATCCTATTTGATTAATCCTCTCTCTACCATTTTCTTCCAAACCCATTTTAGTGGGGTTTTCAATTCTGCTATGTTTATCTTGGTTCTCTTTCCTCCACTCTCGATTATCACATTTACCTCTTTATCAGAATGACTGGGTAACGGATTTCTTGCCACATTAGGTTCCGATGGATCATCGAACTTCACAATGCCCATATTGATGAACCTTTCAATTAACTTTTTAAACGCAGTGCAGTTCTCGATTGAGTGTCTTGTGATTCTCGTGTGGTACTCGCATTGAGCATTTGCGTCGTACCATTTGGGGAATGGAGGTTGCGTAGGTTTCAGGTAGAAAGGGGATACCACGTGTGCATCAAATAGATTCTAATACAGCTCCCTATATGTCATCGGGATAGACCTGAACTGGAGCTTTTTGTATTTGACCTTGGGTTGGATTCTTTCCTTGGGGGGCCTTGATGGCTAGTAGTTACTGTCCTTGGTGGGCCTACCGTGATTGGTTTTGAATAGCCCTTGTTATATATGCTTGCATTATTCACTTCATTTTCCTTCTTCTTCGGGGCTAATCTTTTGGCGCTTTCCTCCGCATCTATCTTACCGCTTCTCACTGCATTTTCAATCATTTCATCGGACATTACCATGTTCGAAAAGCTCTTCGTAACACTCCCCAACATATGGTTGATAAATGGGATTTCAAGGTGTTAATGAAAAGCATCGTGGTTTCCTTCTCCAAAAGAGGTGGCTGGACTTGCATTGCCACCTCTCTCCATCTTTGGTCATACTGCCTGAAGCTCTCATTCTACTTCTTCTCCATATTCTGCAGCGTGATTCTGTTGGGTGTCATGTCCGTCACATGACTATATTGCTTCATGAAAGCTTGTGCTAAGTCTTTGCACGAATTGATTTTGGCACAACTCAGCTGGTTGTACCATTTAGCTGCTGACTCAGTCAGACTGTCTTGGAAGCAATGGATCAACAGTTGATCATTATTGACATATCCTGTCATCTTTCCACAGAACATAGTAATGTGAGCTTTAAGACAACTAGTCCCGTTGTACTTTTCAAACTCTGGATTTTTGAACTTAGGAGGGAGTACTAAATTTGGGACCAAACTCAGGTCCTTCGCATCGATTCCGCAATGGTAATCAGTGTTTTCCATTGCTCTGAATTTTTCTTCTAGCCATCTGCATCAATTCTCAAGTTGCTTTGGCAGCTCTACTCTTGCTTTTTCCATTTCTGCCATATCATCTAGATCCAGAACAATGGGATTGGTTGGGCTATCCCCTGAATTGGAACCTAAGTGATAAACCATAATTTACACATATTTTAACCCCATGCTTGGCTTAATTTTGGATGATTTTCCATTGAATTTGATGAATTCGATGATCCTAATCTCTTAATTTCATGTTTTATACTCAGGAGAGCTTAGAGAGTCGAAAAGAACGAAAAACGGGCCAAAAAGGAAAAAAAGGGCCTACACGGCCTGGTCCACTGCACACGGGTGGACTACACGGCCGTGTGTGACAAGTAGGATCAAAAACGGCTGGACTATCGACCACGAACATGTCATTGCCGAAACTAAGATGAATTTTATTCAGAATAGGATACTTGTGGGCCAAGTAAGGCATCTCAAAGCCTATATAAACACC
Source organism: Gossypium australe (assembly GCA_005393395.2). Taxonomy (NCBI): domain Eukaryota; kingdom Viridiplantae; phylum Streptophyta; class Magnoliopsida; order Malvales; family Malvaceae; genus Gossypium; species Gossypium australe. The sequence continues at coordinate 99,991,714 of CM016625.1, read as the reverse complement.
CTAGGGGGCAACCTAAAAGAAGAGTTCAACAGGACGTCGAATAGACGCCGAGTAGAAGGCAGAAGATACTCCAAGGCAGCCATCGGGAACAGCTTAGGAGAAGGATCTCCATCAAGACTGAGGATCTCCCATCAAGTTCTTTAGAAGTTTTTGGGTTTTTTTATGTTTTGTTGTTTTCCCTATTCTAATATGTTTCCCCTCATTAGTATGAATCCCTCAAATACCTGAGGGGATAAAACCTAAGACAGATCTTATTATTATTTGATTTATGAGATAAATACTTGTGCTTATTCTTAATTGTGAGTTCTTATTCTTTTTTGATAATTCAGGTTATTGATTCAAGTCGAATGTGCTTATTCAGTGGAGCAAAAGTCCCTGTCTAAGAGTAGATCAACACAATTAAGCGGAGTTGATTGAAACCCTAGAAATAGGGCGACAAAAATCTGCCGGAATAGGGTCAAACCTAATAAGGGAATCCATAGATCGAGTTAATGCGACGATAGGGGTTTTAATTAGAAAGAGATTTCAATTAATCAACCTAGAGTCAGTTGTTTTTAGTCTTGAAAGAGATATTAACATAAATCAGGGATTTCTACAGATTAAGCCAAGTGAATAAATCGCATGAATCAAAAGTAATAAGTGAAGTCTAGGTGGATTCTTCCTTAGGTATTGCCTATCTCATATAAAGTTGTCTAAAAGTATTTTCCCAATTTACTCTCTGTCGCGTTTATAGTTAGTTAAATTAGTTCGTTAATTTTAGATTAAAACTAAATCCCCTTAATTATTAGGCTAGATAATAAAAAGATAGTAATTACTAGTACTCTTGGTCCTTGAGGATACGATATTCTAGACTCACCACAGCTATACTACTGTTCGATAGGTGCGCTTGCCTTTGTCGAAATAATAGTTAGTTTCGAGCTCATCAAGTTTTTGACGCCGTTGCTGGGGACTAAGATATTAGGAAAACTAATTTTTTATTACTTTAGCCATTTTATTTATTTGCAATTTATATTTATTTTATTTTTAACTTTGCTAACTTTTCTTTTATTTGCTTTTGGCAGGTAATTTTAATTCATGACTAGAAGGAACCCGTCAGGACCATTACTTTTTGGCAGTGATATAGAAGGTACCGTTCGCAGAAATCGTAGGGAAAAAAGGTGAAGCCTACAATACATAAAAGAAGAGCTAGAGGACGATACTAATACTACTGAGGAGATGGCTGATAATAATCCGCTACCTCATTTGGTTGCCGCAAACCTGGTGAATCAAAATCCTACCCGTCGTATTATGTATGATTATGCTAAACCTAATTTAACAGGAACTGAATCAAGTATTGTTAAACCTGCTATTGCTGCAAATAATTTTAAACTGAAACCTAACACTATACAGATGATTCAGCAATTTGTTCAGTTTGATGGTTTGCAGGATGAGGATCCAAACAATCACTTGGCAAATTTTTTGGAATTTTGCGATACTTTCAAAATCAATGGCGTTTCTGATGATGCCATTCGCCTTCGATTTTTTCCCTTCTCGTTGAGGAGCAAATCTAAACAGTGGTTGAACTCTTTACCACGAGGATCAATCACTACATGGGAACAAATGGCCGAAAATTTTTTACTTAACTATTTTTCGCCGGCTAAAATGGCTAAGTTGAGGAATGATATCTCTTCTTTTGTGCAGATGGATCTAGAGACACTTTACAATGCATGGGAGAGATACAGGGATTTACTAAGAAGATGCCCTCACCATGGGTTACCCTTGTGGCTACAGGTTCAAACCTTTTACAATGGTGTGAACCTCTCAACTAGGCAGTTGATTGATTCAGCAGCCGGTGGAACCCTAAATAACAAGACCCCTGAAGCGGCTTATGAGTTTATAGAGGAAATGTCACTAAATAACTATCAGTGGCAAGTTACAAGGACAAAGCCAACGAAAGCCGCCAGTGTTTTCAACCTCGACGCAGTAACCATGCTATCAAATCAGGTAGAACTTTTAAGTAAGAATATTGATGGTTTGTATAGTTCTTCGTAGATATATCCAGTGATGTAGTGTGATACGAATGGAGGAGGAATGAACAACATAGAATATCTGTCCTACAACCCTGGCATAGAAAGCGAAGAGATGAACTATATGGGGAATAATTCTAGACCTCAAAATAACCCTTATAGTCACACTTACAATCTAGGTTGGAGGAACCACCCAAATTTCTCATGGGGTGGCCAAGGAAATCAGAGACAACAACCCCCTACAGGCTTTCAACATCAACCCTACCCACAAGAGAAAAAGCCGAACCTTGAGGAGATGCTAACAAAGTTCATCGCGGTGTCAGAGGCACGCTTCCAAAACACCTAAATAGCACTTAAAAATCAACATGCATCAATTCAAGGGCTCGTGAACCAGTTAGGACAGCTTGCTAAGCTGATCTCGAAACGACCACAAGGTAGTTTGCCAAGCAACACTGAAACTAACCCAAAGGAGCAACTTCAAGCCATAACAGCTCACAATAGTGAAGGGTTAGATGAACCAGAATTGAGGCAAGAGAACGTGGTAGAGGAAGGTAAGGTTGAGGTAAGTCATGATAAACCAAAACTGATAATTACAGAGTACCAACCTCGTGTGCCATACCCCAATGCGATGAAGAAAGACCACACAGATGAACAATTCAGTAAATTTCTTAAACTTCTAAAGAAATTACATATTAACTTACCACTTCTTGAGGCTTTTTCGCAGATGCCCAATTCAAGAAAATTTTTAAAAGAGATTCTGACCAATAAATGGAAGTCAGACGAGGCGTCGCATATGGAGCTAAATGTAGTGTGCTCAGCAATCTTACGAAATAAACTACCACGAAAATTAAAAGATCTAGGGAGTTTTACAATTTCGTGCTTAATTGGTAGTTTATCTGTTGATAATGCTTTAGCTGATTTAGGGGCAAGCATAAATGTTATGCCTTATAAAATGTTTAAACAACTAGGTCTTGGGAAACCCAAACAAACTAGGATGAGTATTTAATTAGCTAATAAAACTATTAGAATTCTTAGGGGTATAATTGAAGATGTACTAATGAAAATTGACAAATTCATATTCCCAGTAGACTTTGTTGTTTTAGACATGGATGAGGACAACAATATTCCTTTAATTTTAGGGAGACCCTTTTTAGCAACTGCTAGAACTAAAATTGATGTTGGTACATGTGAACTCACCCTTCGTGTAGGTGACGAAACGACCACTCTTCAGGCTCTTGACTTGGCTAGAACATAGAGTAATAAAGGTGAAAAAATAAATTCTATTAATGACCATTTGGTTCAACCTTCTTTACAGGAAACACCATGAAACTACATAACTGAGCTAGATCCTAGACCTCGTGCTAACAAGGAAATAACTCATGAGGAACGAAGGCTTCAGATCGATGAACTAGACGAATGCAAGACACATTTTAAAGAGAAACTAAAAACACATGAAGCAAAAACGAGGCAACTCCATGTCAAATTTAAAGATGGGACATACCAATTTCAGATCGGGGATCAGGTATTGTTGGATAAGACAGACTCTCGAATCGCCACTTCAGACCTTAATACAAATGAAGAAATCCCTTTTAAGGTACTCAATATCTTCCCATACGGAACAGTCGAGGTAACTAATCCTAAGTTCGGCACTTTTAAGGTAAACAATACTCGACTCAAACTATATAGTATTCACAGAACTGATAGCAGGGGAGAGGAGTTTCAACTCCTCAAACCACTATGATTATGCGAATGAGAGGTAAGTCTAGCTTAAGACTTTAAACGAGCGCTTCTTGGGAGGCAACCCGAGTACTAACCCCATTAATTTTCATATTTTTTTGATTTTTAGCACCTAACTACAAACTAACAAAATAAATAAAACGCAAGTTTCCCTACCACACGGCCTTGCATAGGGCGTGGCCATGGCCGTGTGGACACCACGAGTAAGTACATTAGCGTGGACAACAATTTTCCCAAAACACGAGTTGCGATAAAATGCCACGGCCGTGCGATACGGCCGTGTGACCTAACACGCCCATGGCACACGGGCGTGGGAAGCAACAGATCCCTGACTCTTATTTAAAACCCCCTTCTTCTCACTTTCTCCCCAAATTCTTTTTCTCCCAAGCCCTAACCACCACATCCCTTTCTTTTTCTATTATCTTTCTCCTTTCAGTTTCCTTTCCCCTTTTCCCTCATTTTTACACCACCATCCCCATGTCAAAGAAGCGAAAGGACCCTAGCAAAGTCTCCCCGTGCGAGATTGATCTACATAAGTTCATGCCGGCCACTTCATTTATTCGACAGGACAAGGACCTTTGAGTCCATTTATTTTTTCTTTTTCTTTTCTTTTCATTTTTCTTTTCCTTCCATTTATCTTTCTTGTCTTTAATTTATTTTATTCTATTTTGATTTCTTTAATTTAGGTTCAAGGGGCTGTTAAGGAACGACCACACCATCACCGGAGTCTCCTGCACTCCTAACCAACTCTACACCATTTCTTTTCTTTGACTCCATCCAAAATTTAGGAAGTTTCACTTCTCTCCATCTCTTATGCTTTTCTTACTATATTATCATTTTTATCTTTTTACATTGAGGACAATGTAAATCTTAAGTGTGGGGAGGTGTCAACAATACTCATTTTAGAAACTTCCTGAATTATGCTTTGTTCTTAAGTAACTTTATCATATTTACTATTAGAATGAAACTTTTATTGATTTATGATTTTCATTGATATGTTTCAGATTAAGTCATAGGTAATTGTGCATTGATGTTTTAAACTTAAAGATATTAGAGAATCAAGCATGATAAGTCTATTTTCAGAATTAAAATTTATTAGGTTGTTTCCCTAAATCTTAAATATTACTTTGAAGTTTGAAATTTACAAGGTTGACATCAAAAACCATAATTTTTGTGAGATTTTGAACCTTTTAGAGCATATTTTTTTCTTGCTTACTTTATTGATTATAAGTGTGTCAAAATTGATTTGTTATTCTAGAACTTGTTTCGATTATACATGTCGAGACCACACTTTTGATTTGATATACTGAGATGATAAAGGCACCTAGGTTTTAACCCACTTACTCCATAAAAGCCTACCCTCATAATTAACCCCTAATAAACCCTTTTTAGCCTAATAAATCGTTTCTTGACTCACCCATTAATATTAACCTAAAACCAAATTTTTAAAATTCCTTTAATCTTTTGACGTCCCTTTTTGTCGAGATTTGATTTGAGTAGTTGCCTAACTATGTTCTCTATTTCAGTTGTTAAAGTTCTTTCTTTTCATTACTTGTTCTTATTCTTAAAAAAAAAAGAAAGAAAAAGTTGAAGATTTCTTCATTAGTGATTATGAGCTTGAACAGTTAATTTCACATCTTCAGAAGAAGCTCGTTTTATTAGTGATAAGTTAAATCGATGTAATTATTAAGTATTAGTTCATTGTTTCTAGTTAGGTAATTTATCAATTCGATCTCGATTCTAACCTTCTAATTCAGCCTATATCCACACCTTTAACCCAAGCCCCATTACAACCCTTTAAAGACCTTTTGATTTGTGTATCATCTCATTTTATAGTGGTGGAGATTTGATTTTCATGCAAGCCTATGGGATTAACTCTTCATGTTTGACTTTTGAGTGATTAATTTGAACCTTAAACACCTTGAGTGATTTGAGTGAATCTTTAGTGAGGATTTTAATTCTTGTCGATTTTGAATTAGAGATAATTATTTAGGTAAGGGGAAACAACTATGTTTTCGTGCTATAAAAATTTATGACTTAGATTGTTTGAATCTTTAGTAATCTTTCAGTTAAATTATCAATGTATGAATTATCCATGAATTATGATGAAACATTATTGATAAGGATTATAAATTGAGAAAGTTAATTTTAATGATGAGCTGAGATTTTGCTTGAGGACAAGCAAAGGCTTAAGTGTGGGGATATTTGATAAACCATAATTTACACATATTTTAACCCCATGCTTGGCTTAATTTTGGATGATTTTTCATTGAATTTGATGAATTCGATGCTCCTAATATCTTAATTTCATGTTTTATACTCAGGAGAGCTTAGGGAGTCGAAAAGAACGAGAAACGGGCAAAAAAATGACAAAATGGGCCTACATGGCCTGGTCCACTGCACACGGGCAGACCACACGGCCGTGTGTGACAAGCAGGATCGAACACAACCTGGACTATTGACCACAGACGTGTGACACGGGCATGTCCCTGCTGAAACTAGGATGAATTCTATTCGGAATTGGATACTTGTGGGCCAAGTAAGGCATCTCAAGGCCTATATAAACAGCCTAGGGGGCAACCTAAAAGGAGAGTTTGACAGGATGTCGAATAGACGCCGAGTAGAAGGCAGAAGATACTCCAAGACAGCCGTCGGGAACAGCATAGGAGAAAGATCTCCATCAAGACTGAGGATCTCCCATCAAGTTCTTTAGAAGTTTTTGGGTTTTTTTATGTTTTGTTGTTTTCCCTATTCTAATATGTTTCCCCTCATTAGTATGAACTAAATCCCACAAATACCTGAGAAGATGAAACCTAAGACAGATCTTATTATTATTTGATTTATGAGATAAATACTTGTGCTTATTCTTAATTGTGAGTTCTTATTCTTGTTTGATAATTCGGGTTATTGATTCAAGTCGAATGTGCTTATTCAGTGGAGCAAAAGTCCCTGTCTAAGAGTAGATCAACACAATTAAGCGGAGTTGATTGCAACCCTAGAAATAAGGCGACAAAAATCTACCGGATTAGGGTCAAACCTAATAAGGGAATCCATAGATCGAGTTAATGCGACAATAGGGGTTTTAATTAGAAAGAGATTTCAATTAATTAACCTAGAGTCAGTTGTTTTTAGTCTTCAAAGAGATATTAACATAAATCAGGGATTTTTACGAATTAAGCCAAGTGAATAAATCGCATGAATCAAAAGTAATAAGTTAAGTCTAGGTGGATTCTTCCTTAGGTATTGCCTTTCTCATATAAAGTTGTCTAAAATTATTTTCCCAATTTACTCTCTGTCGCGTTCATAGTTAGTTAAATTAGTTAGTTAATTTTAGATTAAAAAATAAATCCCCTTAATTATTAGGCTAGATAATAAAAGGATAGTAATTACTAGTACTCTTGATCCTTGAGGATATGATATTCCGGACTCACCACAGCTATACTACTGTTCGATAGGTGCGCTTGCCTTTGTTGAAATAATAGTTAGTTTCGAGCTCCATCACTAAGCCTGTTTGGTAGTTCATTGGCGCCGATGTACCGACTTGATACTGTTGGGGTCTGGGTACCCTTGTGGGTACACATTTGATTGTGCCTGAACATTTATCGGGGTAAAACCCGGGGGTAAGTAGGGTTCTCATTATCATCCCTTGAGTTAACCACGGTGCTCTTCCCTTTTTTGAGTCCTCCAGCCATCAACTGCGTTAATTGGCTTATCATGCTTCTTTGGGATTCCAGTATCTGATCCCTCATATCCTATTGTACTTATGCTAACTGTTCTTGCAGTAGTGCTTGCAACTGGTCTTGCATCTCTTTTTGAATCTGTTCTAGTCTTTTCAATCTTTGGTCCATCACTTTGGTTTTGGCGCAAGTATTGTAACGATATTCGGTTGGTTGGCTTTTGTTGGTTTCCAGATTAACTGAAATAATTTTGATTAATTAGGGACCTTTCATGAAATTTAATGCATGTGATGCAATGTAATGCAAATGCATGGAATGAATGCAAAAAGAGGTATTGACTTCAATTCTACTAGAACAACTTTACTATAAAGCAGATTTCTTTACATAAAACGGATTACAGATACGACTTTGCCCTAATACTTAAAGCCTTAATCTCCCCAAGAAGCCAAGTTAACTCCTAACCTCGATCCAATTCTGATTCACTTCAAACTTAGCATGTCAGCTTGAACTGCTAGGGTTTGCAAATGATTGGCCACCTTTTATATTTGAGCCACTAATTCTTTCAATGGAGAGTAGTTCTCAGAGAATACTCGATAAGAAACCTTCTCTACCCTCCAAAAGTGGCTATGAAACCATGCTGACAGAAGTTGCGCACACCCGATGAATCTACTTTCACCTCTTCTCCGGTATGCATTCAAAGATCTGAAAGTTTCAGCCAAGATTGCCGGGACTGGTGTGACCCTTTTATCAAGCCAGTCAAACAAATCTACAACTGTCTCATCTACATGTCCTAGTGCTTTAGGGAAGATTACTAACCTGTATATATTTAAGGCGAAGATATCGACCTTTTCTTTGTGTCCTGATACGCCAAAATCAGATCTTGTAAACTTTTTCAAGAGATATATTTTCTTTCTCCTTCTTGCTTGATCCAAGCCGCGACCCATTGCTCACTCATCCCCGTGATGCTCATTAGTTTCTTTAGGAAAGTCCGGGATATTGGCGGCTCTAGAGTAAACCTTGTTAGTTTGAATCCTCGGGCATCGAAGGAAAATGGTATACTCCTCCATAGTAGGTACCAAATCCACTTTTTCAAAAGTAAAACAGTTGTAGACGGGATTCCAAAATTGAGCCAGAGCTCGAAACAAATGCTTCTCCACTTTGATATCGAGTAGATAGGGCAAATCACCATAATTATAGTAAAATAGCTGCTTGATTTCATCATCCCATTGGATCCATATCTCTTTCATTCTTGGAGATTGTTCTAGGTCACGTTGATACGAGTGAAGTCCCACAATTCTGATACGTACCACTTCGTCAGACTATCACCTTTCTCTAGTTATGTCCTCTCGGACCATATTCAGACAGTCGCGTTACCTTCCACTTTATCAAGAAATCCGTTCTCCATGACAAGCTCTCTATTTAGTAATCAAACGTAAATCAACACCCTTTTTTATGATGAAAATGCCATGCAATCACAGTCAAAGCAAAACAAACAAGTCAGTATACAAAGCAAGAATTTAAAGTAAGCAAGAAATAATAAATAAAGCGCCTATTTGGGTAACCACTAGGGTTTGGTGCGGTTCTACCTAGGGTAAGCTCTTAGGGCTCATTATATGTGGTTCGGTTCTAAAGTAAGGGTACATTAACCGGCAGATTCCTCAATCCTCACCCATTATAGGCTCATACGGACTGAGTTCAGCTCAGGGGAATACATTTCCCTATGGATATATGAAGATGAAAATCTCACAAAGACATAGGTACAGATGTATCCTCAAAGCAATCTGCTATCCTATACGGAAGTGAAGACCTCACGAAGGAATAGTTTCTCACTCCCACTAAAAAGGGTAAAAATTGACCGATTATGCGATGCAATATGAGGAGATACATTTAAAAGACTCGAACCAATAAAGCAACAATATTGAAATGATGCAGATGCAACGAAAGGATCGTAAATTTAAACCAAATTATCAATTTTCAATAAAAAGACAAGAAATAATCAAATTGTGGCTTGACTCTTATTTAGTTCCCCAGCGGAGTCGCCAAGCTATCGAAACCATTTTTTTGATAGGTTGACTTTTATTAAAATAACGAAAAAAAGAGAGCCGCCACCAATCTTTTTTATGAGGTGTGGTCGGATCACCTTATGATTTGATCATTTTAATAAGAGGTTTGATTTATTAAAACAATGTTTTTCAGTCTACGAAAATCCAGAAAATGGGCTTGGGAGTCGGTTACGCATGAGGAAGGGTTAGCACCCTCATTACGCCCAAAATTGGTACCTAATTGATTATTTGATGTCTTTATGTCGAAATTTGAAAACTCAAAAAAAAAAAAAAAATTAAACCACGTTTCCTTTTTGCATTATATCATTTTGCTTACAAATTGCTTGAATAAATTAAAATAAACGTTAAAGACCCATTCGTTTCGAGATAATAAAATCTCGTATCCCATAAGTTAGGGACATTTCAAATCTTTAAGCATAAGCTTGCCTTTGTTTCTTATTTGAAATCTCATAAATTTCAAAATTTAAAAGGATATTCGGTTATTTAGGTTTAATGAGGAAATCGAAACCCCATAAGTTAGGGTACGTTTCTCAAACTTCCCAAATACCAAACATTTCCTATTTTGAAAATTTATTTTCAATAATAATAGGTATAAGGTTTAAACAATATACTTATTTTGTTTAAATATAATATATTAATAAATAAATATATCCAAACTTAATGTGTAGTATGATGATAAACAGAACATTTTAATGATACGAACGTAATTGTGGTAATAACAATAATATTAATGATCAAATTGTAATATTAATAAAATAAATGATGAAATCTTAAAAAAAACAAAATAAAATGGAAAATGCATGATAATAATAATAAAAACTAAATAAAACTAACATTAAGAATAATAAAAATAATATAGCAACAAAAAAAGGGGCAAAAATAAAAGAAATAAAAATGATATTAAAAATAATGACAATAATAATAACAAATATGCACAAGTAAAAAGAATAATAAATGGATTAAATAAAATAATATATATATAAAATAAAATCTATAAATAATCGAAATAAAATAAATGGGGATCAAATTGGAATTAAAGCAAAATTGCAGGTCTAAATTATAATAGATAAATAATAAAAAATAACTAAATTGAGACTAAAATAAAGTTAAATGGCTAGATTTAAAAAGAAAAAAGAAATCGGGGTCTCAATGTAACGCGCGTAAAAATATGGGTCTAATTGGGAAATTATTCTCTGTTCTCAAAACTCAACGTTTTAGGGCCAAATCGAGGGATTAAATTGAAAACAGAATAAAACTAACAATGTAAAATTGAAAAGGAAAAAGGAGTTGATTGTAAACCACTTAAAAAGTGGAAGGACCAAAAGCGCAATAAGACTGCTTTACAAAAAAAGCGGATCCCCCTAGAGCAGGTCAGGTCGCACGCGGGTCGTGTCCAAAACTGCGCCGTTTTGGCTGTAATAGCCCATATGTGAAACGACGTCATTTCCATACATTATATAAACCAAAATTTTGCTAAAAAAATCATTTTTCTTCTCTTCTCCAAAAAAAAAGAATAAAATCCTCTCAACCCTCTCCCTTTCTCCGGTATGGCCTAGCTCCGGCCTAGGGTTCCGGTCGCCGGACTGCCGTGGCGGCTGCCGGTAGTCGGCGATGGAGCTGCCGTCTACTGCGGCAGGAAAAATAAAAAAATCCTCTCCTTCATTTTTTCGTGTAGAACTCCGATTTGGAGTCGAAAATACCGCATTAAAACCCTTACTCCCAAAAAAAGGAAAAGCCCTTCACCTTCCGGCATTCTCCATCGTGGCCTTGGCCAAATCCTCAGGGATTCGACGGCCTTCCATACTAGAAGAGATACCGACGATGGCGAGGAAACCGATCGACAGGTAACTGTTTTCTTTTTATTTTTTTTTTATTTTTTCGAATCAAAATAAAAGAGTAAGTCACCTTTTTCTTTTTGACAAATCTTTCTTTTCTTTTCTTTTTTTTATTTGATTTCTTCGTAAAAAAATGGTCCTGTACAATCTGTGTTTCATTGTGGCTTTATAGCCAAATACAAAAATCGCTACTGTTTCCTTTACTGTTTGCTTTTCTGTTCTGCTCTGCTTCGTGTTCTTTTTTTGTGTTCTTTTGCAGGCGTCGACGGAGGTCGGGAAAGGTGTTTTTTCCATTCTCGTGTAAGGCAGCAGAGGGGGTGCCAAGGGGCCTTGGGACCGAGGCGCGGGCGGCGCACCCGAGGGAGGCGAGCGACGCATTAGGGATAGGTTTTTTTTTTCTTAAAAATGTTTTAACATTTTGGGCCACTGGGCCCTGTTTAGGTTGGGTTGTAACTGGACTTTTAAATTGGACTGGTATTTTTTTATTTTTCTGTTTATTTTTTGTTTTTGTGTGTCATTGGGCACGGGCAAAAATGGCCCGTTACAGTGATAACATGTATAAATACTCGAATATTTCCTTTAATGTTACACACAGAAAATTACTCAACACATAGGCTACTTCAAATCTCACAAGGATCATATTGAAACTACATAGATCGAATTTTAATCATACACGTACTTACTGTATGGAGAGTTCGGATCTAACATGTTAAAAAAAAAAGTCTTCTTAAATTTTATTGACATTGTATTTTTAACACAGTATCCAAACTGTTCGTGTGTATTTAAAAATATGTTTGCAGTTTAATCCATGTGTTTTAAACATATTCCACTTAGATCTAAACTGACATTTAACATCTCAATTGACAGCTAAATTGATAGAATTTTATGATTGATACAATTTTGATATTTTAAGAATTTAATTAAAATATTTCAAAATTTAAAGACCAATTTAAAATATAAATAATAATTTGACAAAATTTAAAAAACTAAATTAACAATTAAATCTTAAATTTCAATATAATAAATAAATCAAAACCACATTTTTTTAATTACCAACTTTTTTTTGGCATAATTTCAATAACCCGTGGAATCCAAATTTAAAAATGTTTTTCATTTAAGGCATGGTTAATTATAAACTACTATATCGTTTGGAACCCTGAGCCTAAGGCCTTCAATGGTGCTCGGAGTTCCAAGGAAGGCCTTAGGCCAACGTGTTCGATGTCTAACAGTTTTTCAGAGTGGCTCATATACCGGAAGCAGATAAAGTTAGCATTACTTCCATGTATCTTGTGGGTGATGAAAAAACTATGGTGGAAACCCAGAGTTGAGGATTCTTCACGCCAACCTATCACCGATTGGCCAGAGATGAAACAAGAGCTGAGAAAGATGTTTTTGCCGTGTAATGTCCAATGGCTAGCAAGAGACTGATTAAGGCGTTTGAGGCAAACAAACGGGTTCAGTTAGAGAGTAAGTATATGAAGAGCTTCCAATCTCTGATGCTCGAAGTGGGTAGTATAAGTGAGGAAGAAAAGCTTTACAACTTTATGCTGGATTTCAGTTGTAGGTTCAGAACGCACTGAGGAGGGAGAAAGTGAATAACCTCGCTTCAGCTATCACGGTAGCAGAGAGTTTAATAAAACATGTTGACATGATAATTAATTAATTAATTTTTTTTGTCTGTTTTTCACCGTTGGTTAGCATAAAACTTTGAACACCTTCCCGATGAAATCAATACAAGAATTCGTCCTCTATTAATAAAAAGAATAAAAGAAAATATAGTTATAATTCGGGTTTTAAGTTGATTTGATAAAAATTAATTTTTAATATTTTTATATTGAGTTTTCACGATTTTGTTAATTGGATAATTAGTATTAGTTATAATTTTTTTTAATTTTGTATTTAATTAATTGTAAAATATAGTATGATGATTGTATTGTTTTTTTTATTTTTAAAGTTAATTTTATGAAAACTAATTGTTAATATTATTAGTAAATTATGAATTTTCATCAAATCAACCTTAAAACCTATATTAAATATTAAATATATAATTTTTACGAAATACAAATATCATATTAGAAATAAAACACAATGGCTTTCTAAAGTAAAAGCAAAAGCAAAAACCTTAAACTCTTTGCCCCGGTTTGATATATTTATTTCTTTAAGCCTTTTAAGTTTTTTTTTTATAAATTTTAGTTAATAAACTGGAAATTTTCTATTTTGGCCTTTTAAATTTTTAATTTCAACCTTCCACTATAAAATTCCTGCTTTTTAGTCATCCCAGGCAAATATACCTGATTGACATATTCAATTTCTTCTCCCACTTGTTAATTATTATATTTCTTAATTAAATACAAGTTGATGGCCAAAATAATAATACCAATTACAAGTTTAAAAAGGTGTATCGTTTGTTTATCTAAATGGACTGAATAAAAAATACTCAAATCCGGATTGATTTAAACTTGAAGTTTACCCAAATATAAAATAATCAAAAATTTTAAAACTTGAATTAATTCGATTCAAATCCAATGGAATTGGCCGAATTGAGTTATATACATATTTCTCACAAGGTTATGGAAATTTATATACAAAATAAAATCCCAGCAGCCACCCTTTGTTGGCTACGAAGAAGAATCTAATGCAAAAAAACCTTGATTCTTTCAATAAAATTTCACGTATTCATGTCTGGATTTGTAGAAGATGATGAGCATTGAGGACTTTGTAATGTAATCATTGACCTAAATGTTGCAGCTCTCATTTGTTTTGTTTCACCAATGTCCTGCAATGGTAAACGACAGACAGGACAAGTGGATTGTTTTCTTAGCCATAGGTCAATGCAAGAGAGATGAAAGTTGTGGCCACATTTAGGCATGATTCTCAGCACTTGTTTCTCTTCGTAGTCGCCTAAACATATGGAGCATCTGTATAAACAAGACCAAATGCAGACAACCTTAATGGAATGTAATAAAATGAATGTTCCATTGTTGAAATGTAATGGAATGTAAAGGGTGGTTGTACTTACTGTGTATCTTCAATGGAAGTGACTGTCTCACTGTTGAACCTTAAGGCGGGTATTGTAGCTACTACAACTGGTTCAAGCCCTCTAATCTGTTCTTCTGCCTGAAAAAAAGGGAAAGTGAAAAACCCGAAGCTCTATCAGGTCTAGCGGCTATTTGTAGAAACCTTTTTCCCCTACCCATTAGATTGGTGTTGATACATAAATGAGGTGGTGATGTCTTACGACGGCTCAACCGTACGATAGTTGGAGATGGGTAGAAAATGGTTAGAGGAATGGTGGTGGTTCGATTAGGCTGGAAAGTTGGGTATTTTTGGATTACCTAACGTCTTTACTTGTCTCGAGGTATCATGTGACGTTACACTTGGGGCATTTGTAGGTAGGTGACTTATCCTAACTGATCTAGATAGAGTAACACATAGATAGAAGGATCAATGAGTCGGATCTGCTTGATATGATGGCCTCTTAAAAAGGTTAAAATTTCAATTTAATTATTTTGAAAACTATTAAAATATAAATTAATACAAAGGTGAAATCTTCTGCTAACAAGAATGTAAAGAAAACTTAGGACTAATTCACTCGATATATATTGTTTTCTATATTAATTGGTTCTATGACAACATCAAAAGCAATCAAGTGAACATTTCCATGGCACAAATTGACAAATTTGTTCTTTTTCAGAAAAAAAGTTTCAGTTGAGGGAATGAAATGTACCTGTTGAAGATCAATCTCGGACTGTGTGTGAAACATTTGTCTAGATTGAGACCCTCGAATCCTCCCACAAATTATTCTTGAACAAATAAACACAATAAAAATAACACTCGTTGCAAAAGCAATAGCAGTTGTGATCAAATTCATGCCTGAACTCATCATCTTTTTAACTGTCCTGTTTCTAAAAAAAGAAGAAAGAAAACAGCTCCCGAAAACCAACCAATATACAGTGACAAATTCAAGACCAAACAAAAAACCAGATTAACATACAAATAAAGAAAGACAGAAACTAACAACAAAGACCCAAATCAGGATTTTACCAGAAAAAGACATGTTTGAAGGCAAAACTGGGGAAAAAGTCAGTTTCTGGCACCAAAATTCCAAGAGAATTGATTATAATAAAAAAGAAAACTGGATACAATATATATATATATATATATATATATATATAACACATTTATTCAGATTATTTTATAAGATTGTTTGTTTCAATTTCAAGGTATATAATCGCATGGTCTGCTGCTTTATTATCAATAGAATTTGTCTAAAAAATTTGGGTTATATATCAAGATTAAACTACCAAACTGTATTATGTGAGCTAATAAATATTTAATGCAGGAGTGATGGCTAAAAAACATAACTACTCAAGTATCAAATTAAACATTGAAATTGAATTCAAGTGTTTAAGTGGGATACGAGAAAATATCAAATTGAAAAAAAACTTAGGTGCCGAAGTGTACATTGAAGTCAAACTCAGGTACAAAATTGAATTATACATCATTTGGTTCTTGATTTCCACTTCAGTGTTCGATTTGATACTTTATGTGTTTCATTTTGTTATCAAATTTTAATGTTCAATTTGATATTCAGACCAAATCATATCATGTGACTCAATGAATATTTGACACATGTTCTCTAAACACATAGTTACTTAATTGGGACAAAAAATAACTCAACTATATATCAAATTGAATATTAAAATCAAACTCAGATAACAATTGAAACAAAGGAAAACTTAAATATCAAAATGAAAAAAAGAAACGTTCAAATCAAATCTAAATACTAAATCTAATATTAAACCAAACTCATATATCAAATAATACATTAATTTTTTTTCCATTTGTAAAAATGTTGCTTTGCTTACTAATGAGTGTTTTCATTTTCTATATATTATTACAAATGCTTACCTTGCTCAACACGCCCCATTTTCCTTACAATATTCATTAATTTCCACCATACATCCCACTTTGCAATTATTTTAGATCTTTTTTTTTTGCTTAAATCAAAGTCTTGATCATTTGATTACTACATGCATGTTGTCATTAAATATATATATATATATATATGATTAATAGTTGACTTTCCCTTTGCACCAAATTCTCTGTGAACAAGTTGAAAATTGATGGGTCTACCATAACCATGATCTTCCATTGCTGAAAAGGGACTTTAACCATTAAGATTGTCTTGAACCAGACCAATATTGATATAACCATGTTGTTCTGCAACTGACGTTGTTTGCGTTGTGTCTGTAAAACGATGAAACCCATTTCTTGGACTGAATTCAGACAAGGCATGATGCGATGCTGCTTGTTATACAGTGGAGCTTATGGTGTTCTGAACTGCTTCTTGTTGGCGTTTCAATGAGAGACGATGTTTCTGCAAAATCAACATTAAAGTAGATCTTATTGCGGATTAGATTGATTGGGTAAGAATTTAAAGAAAGGGATTAAACTAGTTGAATCGTGAATAAAAACTGATTGAATCAATGAAAAAAACAGTTTATCTCTAAACTCACTAATCAATCCGAGTAGCCCAAATCCTAAAAAAAAAAAAAAACATACAAATTTAATAAAAATATAAATAAAAAAACAGCCCTAAACTCACCAACCAACCACCCCAAATTCAACTTAAATCCAAAAAAGTGGAAATACATTCAAGGTGTTTAAACTATTAGTAAATTTATGTTTTGATTACTAAATCTCAAAAAAATGGTCATTGAACTATTTAAAAATTTTCATTCAAGTCATTGGCTGTTAAAATCGTTGTGGTATGGCTTTTTTTGTTTGCAACATATTGATTTTCGAATCATTACTAGCAGCTCGCTTGTTGGACTTTATATGTATAGATAAAAAACTCAATAGCCCAATGACTTAGATAAATTTTCTTGAATAGTTTAGTGACTTAAATGAAAACTTTTGAATAGTTTCGATTACCATTTTGTATCTTTTCAAATAGTTTAGTGGCCTAAGATGTAATTTACCTAAAAAATAAAAGTATTTTTTTAAATATTAGATTGATCAAATCAACTGTCAAATCAATTGAATCGAGTGAATCAAAATCTGATAACTTGACTGGTTCAATCACCAAACTGATTTTGAAGCATGATATTGCTTGTAGCAATATAATTGAATGGAATTGAATGGGACCAATTAAAGTAATTAAATTTAATAATACAAAGAAGGATTTACATTGTATTGATAAGAACAAACCTGCAAATGGCTTGAAACATTTTCTTTCCTCAATCCAGGGACATTCATAAGCTGAAGTATTTTCTTTGGATAAGCTAACAAAAAACAAAGAAGATGATAATTATAGAAACCAGCTGTCATTATAATCAATAGTTCAATATAGAATTGTTGAGGCATTTGGAGTCAATGAATCATTCAATGGCTTGGAATTTGTCCAAAAGTCGGGTCGGGTTTTATATCCCACGAAAAGCTTAAATATTTGACATAGTGAGTTTAATAGCATGGGAGTGCCTTGTTTAATCAAGTTGTGCGTGATGCACAACTATCTACCAAGGGGATGAGAGCATCCGCACTTGGTAAATTTTGAACTATTGCCCTTTAGTGGTAGCATATGTGCCCTTAATTGCTTATTTAAGGGTTAATGTGCTCATGGGCCGAGTCGGGTTTAAGTATGAACTTAACACACTTTAAGCTTGTCCAAGTTTGGTCCAACTCAAAACATGGGCCTAAAATTTTGCCTAAACCCAACTATATTTGTAAATGGCTAATCTAAGCCTATTTTAGGTCGACCCATATTGTTTTCTTTGAAGTTTCTAAAAATATTTATATTACTTTTACCTATGTACAACACACACAACCTGATCTAATGCGACACTTTTGCTTTATTGAATTTATTGCCTTAGGCACTCGGGCTCGCAAAGTTGAGAGACAAAACCTCAACTTGACTTTGAGAAAATTCTAATTCATTAAGGGTATGTTGACTCCAAATATACGACACTTTGAAACTTTTTCCGAAAAGAGTAGACTTGTAACAAGTGTAAAAAATCAAATTTATAGAATTCTAGTCTAGAAACATACCTTCGCTACCAAGCATGTCAATAGCTTGGAGGAACCTATTGTGTAGCTCATTAGTCCAAATTAGCTTTGGCTTCTTTAGAGTTGAAGAGCCTTGATCATAATTATCTCCCTCCTTATCATTCTCTACTTCGAGTGGTCGTTTCCTTTTCTCATCCCGACGATTCCACCTCCCATCAACGACAACACCCAACGCACTCTCCATTGATGGTACCTCCTTGATACAACTTTTAGCTTCAACAATCGGTACATTAATTTCCCATCCCTTAATTAATGTAAATTGCCATAGGTTCTTAATGTCATCCATGGTGATTGGTTTCTCAAGGTGCAACGTTGCACCTTTGAAGAGGCTACCTAGCACGGCGTTTCGGTCATAATCGGTCGACATGACTGCATAATAGATGCCATAAAAAAGTTCATATAAATTAATAAAAGGGTTAATATTTGATACATTGACAGTGTACTTTTTTTTATTCCACAATCAACTTCAAAAAATTTCCATATGTCTCTTTTTTTAAATACTTTTTTTTAATATTTTACTATACCCCTATAAGGCACTTGTCAATCCTTTGAACTTACTTGTAGAGTCTAAAAACTTCATTGACAGTGTATCAAATATTAATTCTTAATAAAAACAGGTAATTAAAATGCAAGTACTTACTAATAATAGGAAGGCTAGATATGTTCCTTATGGTCTCAAGTAGCTCATATTTATCCATATCATGGAGGCAAGCTTCTGTTAGGACAAGGTCAATTTTATGTTGTTGATCACGTATGATGCAAAGTGCATCAGTTGCTCGTTTAGTTGTCACCACTGTAAAGGGACAAAAAGGTTTTAGTACATAAAGTGATTAATAAGTTGCATAAGGATGACAAGGGGTCAGTTTTTTGCAAAGTTTTTAAGACCAGATTGGTGGTCGAATCGATTAGGCCATCGGTTCACCGATTGGATCAAATCGATGGGTCCAATTGAACCAATTAAAAAACATTAAAATTTTATAAAAAAAACCTTTGTTTAACTAATTCGTATTGGTTTGAGGTTCAACTGGTCAAATGGTCTCCAAATAGATACCTCAACCGGTTCTTGGTCCAATCGGTTTGATTCAAACGTCATTGATTTTTTATTACCTTGACCCTAACTCGATTTTTTATCTAAGAGTGTGTTTTTAGTTAAAATTTTAATACTTGAACTCGATTTAGAAAAAAAGAAATTCCTTGACTTTTAACTAACCTATCCTGAAATATTAAAAATTTTAATTATATTGATTTAGTCCTTGTACTTAAAAAGTTAAAAAAGTCGTACTACTTTTTTTATTTAAAAATCTCGATTCAATCAATAAAATCGTAATTATTATTTTTTTCATTTTATCAACTTGGAAATTTAATGAGGCTATCCTTATATGACATGGCATATGATTGATAGAAAATAAACTTGTTAATAGAAACTACTTCATAATGATAATGATTGGACTAGGATTTTTAAATTGAAAAAGTAGGAGGATTGAATTTTTAACTTCTAAAGTATACGAACCAAATCTGAAATTCTATACAAGGACTAAAAGCACATTTTAACCTTAAATAGAATACATATTATGAAATCTAAAAATAGATTTTAATTATAAGTAATTGAAATATATAAAAAATAGTTAAAATGTTAAAAAGGGTATTTTAGTAAATTTATCTAGTAAGACAATGCATGTTTGAGCTAAACCCGACCCGAACTAAAAAAAGAATTTAGTTGAAAATCCATCGGCATTGTCCCCAAACCTTTCTTTTGACGTTCATATTAGGTTGTGGGGAAACTCAATGTATTTAGACTAATTTACCATCCTTAGGGGCGAATTTAAGGGGTAGGTAGCCGCCTTGGCCCCCCCAAAAGGAAAATTGTAAATTTAGTCTTCTCATAAATAATGAAATCACAAAATAGTATATCGTAAAACTGCACTTTAGCCCTACAATTGAAAAAAAAAATTGGTCCCTTAAAATGGTCCTTTAAATGATAAAATTATATTTTGACCTCTAAAAAATTTATAATTAAATTTCAACCACTCCTAAGAAACATTTCTAGATTTCCCCTCTTAAACTAGCGTGTCCAAACGTCTACCTAATTCAGGATCAAAGAAGAGATGTATGCTTGATCTAAACCCGATTCGACCTGAACTAAAAACTTTTGAACAAAAGCCCACCCACCCAATCTCATCCCCAAACTCAATTTCAAAAGAAGAAAAAAAATCTCCCAATATGGTCAGGTAAGGTCAAAACCCGACGGATTCGTATTATTTTGTCATCCCTAACCTAATATATCAAATAATTTAAGTTCTAAGAAGTGATGAAAGAAATCACCTTTATAGCCAAAGCTTCTAAGCATCTTTGATAGGATAATGAGACATGTTGAATCACCATCTACAAGCAAAACAGTAACACCTGCATATACATTGTCCATGTTGGATTCATATGAGATAGCCATTTTTTAAGTTGAAGCACTCACATGTACTAGCTTGAGATGCTTATATATTACAAAATTTTGAGTTTTTAGGATTGTTTTTGGACATGTGATTTATACACTTGCCATATATAGTGTATAATCAGTTTCCATATTAAGAGATTGAAAAAATTATATCAAATGAAGAATTACTTTGACTCAATTTTTTATTTTTAATTAAACTTAATTTGACTCATTAATGTGTTAAGAATATTTCCATAAAAGTTCTTTTGACTAAGTTAAAAAAAGGAAATTTATACTCATTTCGGATTTTTGAAATTTAATTTCTTTGATTTTAATTTTAGGAATTTAGTCATTGTACTTATTTGAATAAAATCCATGTGAAAATAGAATGTCGATAATGACAATGTATCGTAAAGAAAAGAGAAAGAAAAATAAAGAACCACAAATTTTTACGTGGAAACCCTTTCGGGAAAATAACCACGGGTAGAGAAGAAGATAATTTACTATGTCAAATTCGAATTAATACAAGAGGAGAAGACTATATCTACTTATAGGTTTGTAAAACCATATTCTAATAGAAGGAGTGTAGTAAGGTTGAAACACCTTATTCTAATCAATATCAAATAGATGAAGTGTAATAAGGTTGAAAAACCTTATACTAAAATAAAATAAAAGAAGTGTAGTTCTATATGGATTTTACTTTTATTTTATTTTACCACTGTATTTTATTTTAATAAGGATTCGAGTCACTCAATTCTAACAATCTCCACCTTGACATGAATTCTCAATGAACAAGTTCTTCATCACGGACTCTCAACGAACAAGTTCTCCACCTCTTCTATAAAACCTTTTAAGGGTTTAACTTCAACAATGAACACCAACCAAGTCTAAGCAATGCTCAAACTTGGCTATGAGAAGTGACTTAGTCATCATATCTACAGGATTTTCATGAGTACTAATTTTACTCACAACAATATCACCACGAGCAATAATATCACGAACAAAATGATACTGAATATCAATGTGCTTTGTTCTCTCATGAAACATTTGATCTTTTATAAGAAAAATGACACTCTGACTATCACAAGATACTGTATTGATTTGAAGGTCTTCATTGAGTTCACTGAAGAGTCCCTTCAACCAAATGGCTTCTTTACAAGTCTCAGTAATCGCCATGGACTCAGCTTCAGTGGTAGACAAAGCGACTATAGTTTGCAAAGTGGCTTTCCAACTAATTGCACAACCTCCGATTGTAAAGACATAACCTGTGAGAGATCTTCTTCTATCAAGGTCTCCAGCAAAATCAACATCAACATACCCAATAACTCCATCTCTAATTCTTCCAAATTGTAAGCAAACATTAGTAGTACCTCGTAAGTATCTTAAAATCCACTAAACTACTTTCCAGTGTTCTTTACTGGGATTCGCCATGTATCTGCTGACTGCATTGACTGCATATGATAAATTTGGATGTAAATAAACCATAGCATACACGAGAGATCCCACTGCACTAGAATATGGAACATGTGACATGTACTCAATCTCATTATTTGATTGTAGAGACAAAGCCGATGAAAGTCTGAAATAGGCTGCTAAATGAGTAGTAACAGGTTTAGCACTTTACATATTGAACCTGCAAAGAACTTTCTCAATGTACCCCTTCTGACTTAGGAACAATTTACTTGCTTTTATATATCTAAGAATCTCCATACCAAGTATCTTCTTTACTGGTCTCAAATTTTTTATCTCAAATTCTTCACTTAGTTGGGCTTTGACCTTTCTTATCTCTTTTTTATCTTTCGCTGCTATCAACATGTCATCAACATAAAGGAGTAGATACACAAAAGAACCATCACCGTTTTTCTTAAAGTAAACACAACTATCAAAGCTACTTCTTTTGAAATCATGAGAAGTCATAAAGGAATCAAACCTCTTGTACCACTGTCTTGGTGACTGTTTCAAATCATAAAGGGATTTTTTCATCAAGCAAACATAGTCCTCTTTTTTTGAGACTGTAAAACCCTCTGGTTGTTTCATGTAAATATCCTCCTTAATTTTTCCATGCAAAAATGCAGTTTTTACATCTAACTGCTTAAGCTCCAAATCATGCATGACTACAATATCAAACAAAGTTCGAATCAAACTATGCTTCACAACTAGGGAGAACACATCTGTGAAGTCCACTCTTGGAATTTGACTGTAACCCTTTGCAAAGCCTTGCTTTATATTTGGTTTCTTCAACTCTTGGAGTCCTTTCTTTCTTTTTAAACACCCATTTACAACGAACAACCTTTTTACCTTTAAGAAGTTTCACAAGATCCCATGTTCTGTTTTTATGGAGTGATTCCATCTCCTCTTGCATAGCAAACATCCATTTTTCTAAGTCTTCACAGCTAACCGCCTTAGAATAATTAGATGGCTCTTGGTTTGCATCTATATCTTCAGCCACATTTAAAGCATAAGCAGCTAGATCAGTCTCGTCATGCTTCTTTAGAGGTTTAATCTCTCTTCTAGTTCTGTTCTTGGTGATAGAGTATTGTGGTGAAGAAACAACTCTATTCTGAATTTCTGTACTGGTTTGAGGAGTCGCCTCTGTTGTAGATTCTGAATCAATCTGATGCTCCACCTACTTTTGATGTTCTGTATTGGAAGAGTCTTTAAGAGATAAGTTAGGTAGCATAGCAGTTTCATAAAAAACATCTCTGCTAGTCACAGCTTTTCTATTTTTAGGACACCACAACTTATACCCTTTTATACTAGCTTTATAACCAAGAAAAACACAGTTAATGGATATCGATTCCAATTTTCCATTATCAACATGAGCATACGCATTACATTCAAAGATCTTTAAATCAAAATAATCAGCAGGATTACCAGACCATACCTCTTGTGGAGTCTTTTTCTCAATGGCAATGGATGGAGATTGGTTGATCAAAAAACATGCAGTAGAGGCTGCTTCGGCCCAAAACGACTTCGGTAAGTTAGCATTCGACAACATACATCAAACTTTTTTCATGATTGTTCTGTTCATTCGTTTTGCAATGCTGTTTCGTTGTAGAGTATGATGAATTGTCAAGTGTCTCACGATCCCTTCTGACTTGCATAGTTCATTAAACTCATCAGAACAGAACTCTAAGCCATTGCCTGTGCGAAGGTTTTTTTATTTATTTTCCCGTCTTTTTTTCAATCATAGTTTTCCAAGACTTAAATGCAGAAAACACATCATTTTTCTACTTCAAGAAAAACGCCCAAACTTTTCTAGAAAAATCATCAATAAGTGTTAGTATATAATTAGCTCCACCTCTCGAAGACACTCTGGATGGCCCCCATAGATCAGAATGAATATACTCCAATGTTCCCTTCGTGTTATGGACTCCTCTGGTGAATCGAACTCTCTTTTACTTCCCAAAAACGCAGTGCTCATAAACATTTAGTTTGCAAATTTCTTACCCATCAAGAAGTCCTCTTTTGCTCAATTATGCCATGCCATTCTCACTCATATGCCCTAGGCATATATGCTAAAGTCTAGTAACATCATAATCTGACAAGGAAGAGGAAGCGACAACTGCATCACCAGTAACAGTCGAACCCTGCAAAACATATAACTTGACAGTCTTTCTCTGCCCTGTCATCACAACGAGGGAACCTTCAGAAATCTTCAAAACCCTACTTTTAGCTGTGTATTTATATCATTTTGAATCAAGAGTACTCAACGAAATTAAATTTCTTTTCAATTTTGGAACATGTCGTATGTCAGTAAGTGTTCTGACAACTCCGTCAAACATATTAAATTAAATCGTTCCAACACCTGGATTTTACACAAAGCATTATTTCTCATCAAAACAACACCTTCAGACACTGTTTCGTAAGTTCTAAACCAATCCCGATTGGGACTCATGTGGAAGGTGCAACCCAAATCAAGGATACACTCCTCGTTCACTTTAAAATTGTTGACAGAAGTGACTAGAAGTTCACCATCGCTGTAGTCTTCTACAACATCAGTTTCACCGAATTTTTCTGGTTGTTTCCCCTTTTGATTCGCAGCCTCCCTTTTGATCTTGTTTTATAGCTTATAGCACTCAGATTTAATGTGCCCATTCTTCTTACAGGAGTTACAAGTTTTACCTCTGTTTGAAGACTTTGATCTGCCCTTAGATTTACTGCGAGGATTTCGTTCCTGTGTCCTTTTACGATCATCATCAACATTCCGATCTTATCTCCCATGAACAATGAGATCTTCTCCCTGAGAGTCGGGTTTAACTACAAGATGCTTCATCTTATCATATAAGGTCAAAGAATCATAAACCTTATCAACTGTAAGAGACTCGCGGCTATATAAAATCGTGTTTCTAAAGGTTGAATAAGACGGGGTTAACGAACAAAGTAGAATCAACCCTAGATCTTCCTTATCATACTGAACCTCCATGGCCTCCAAGTTTGAGAGAATTTATTTAAACACTGTTAAGTGTTCGTGTAAAGACGTGCCTTCCTCCAAATAATGAGCATAAAGACGCTGCTTCATATGCAGCTTGCTTGTTAGAGTTTTCCACATACATATTTGTTCCAGCCTCTTCCATAAAGCAGTGACAGTCTTTTCCTTCATCACATCCTACAAAACTTCGTTAGAAAAATGCAGATGTAACTGTGTTAACACCTTTCGATCTTTACGCCTCTTCTCTTCCTCCGTTAATATCGAAGGCATCTTATCTATCCCCAGCAGGGCATCCTCTAAGTCCATCTGTGAAAGAGCTACTTGCATCTTTATTTGCCACAAAACGAATTTGGTGTTGCGATCCAACAACGGAATTTCATACTTCAAAGATGCCATTACCGTGATTGAGATGAATAACCCGGAAGCTCTAATACCAGTTTATGAAAAATAGAACGTCGATAATGACAATGTATCGTAAAGAAAAAAGAAAGAAAAATAAAGAACACACAGATTTTTACGTGGAAACTTTTTTGGGAAAAAAACCACTGGCAGAGAAGAAAATAATTCACTATGTCAAATTCGAATTAATACAAGAGGAGTAGACTATGTCTATTTATAGGCTTGTAAAACTATATTCTAATAGAAGGAGTGTAAGGTTGAAACACCTTATTCTAATTAATATCAAATAGATGAAGTGTAATAAGGTTGAAAAACCTTATTCTAAAATATAATAAAAGAAGTGTAGTTCTATATGGATTTTACTTTTATTTTATTTTACCATTGTATTTTGTTTTAATAAGGATTCGGGTCACTCAATTCTAACAATCCAATTGATAGGTTATTAAATTTGGGTTTTGAACATTAAAATGCAACATATTAAAATTTAATGGAAATACATTACTAAGTTGTCAGATTTGAACTTCAATTTTCAAATTAGATAAATAGGTGGACATAATTCATGAAAAATAAAAGTAGAACAATTAAATTTCAAATGTTTGAAGTTTATTGGATTGAGAGCATAATTAAACTATTTATATTTTATATTTCAAGTGTACCCAATAAGTGGTTAGAGGAAGTAATTTTGGACTTCTTTCTAATGTATTTGGATTAATTTAGAATTTTGAAGTTATCGTTATTGGGAGAGTTTTACTTAAATACTACCTTAGTCCAAACAAAATTAATTTCATATGGTAAAACAGAGGAATATATATGTGATTATAAAAAGAATTAGTTATCAAAATAATATTGAATTGTTATAAAAAATTGAATAGTTTTGAATGAAACTTTCGGATAGTTTAGTGAACATTTTATTACTTTATAAAATTAAGTGACCAAAATGTAAATTTACTAATAGTTTCTTGACATTCAGTATAATTGACTCATAATAATACTACATTGTTTTTTTAATTTTGTTTTTTTTGTTGTAAAAAAACATTAAATAATTATCAAGAAAAAAAATAATTACTAACTAAGATTAAATAATAATTATTAGAAATTTGAATCTTTGGTAGGGATTACAAGCTCATTGATCCATTGCAATGCTCCTCCAATATAAACCCCAATTGAAATCATATTCAACTTAATTTGATCATAACTGATACTAACATGTTGAATCCAAAATTAAATTGGTCTAAATCTAGATTGATTAAGACTTGAAATGACCCAAATAAGTGACCAAAACGACTCAAACCTTGAATAAACAATACTTAAAAAGATTCAAACCCAAAATTATCATAATCCAAAGCAACATGAACTTGAAATGTACCCAAACCTAAATGATCCAATCCTGAAACTGAACCTAATCAATCAAAAGTTTTGAAATTCAAATTAATCCAATCCAAAATCAATCATACCCAAATTTCATTAATTGTAATAACTAAATATATTATCAATTTAGACTTACTAATAACATTATAATAATTGAGAAATCAAATTATGTCAAATTAAAGTAAATTGATTAAATTCCAAATTTTAGCTTAACTCTTTAGGCTAACAATTGATATTATAAGAGTAGAGAGATCAAATTATGTCAAATTAAAATATATGAGCTAAATTTCACAATTAACAATAATAAAAGGACTAAAATAATGATTGAACCCAAAAATAGAAAATTTAAAATTTCTTTTCCGACTCCTCCAAGAATGGGAATCTTGTAGTTTGGTCTTTCGAGAAATTATAAAATTTTACATTAAAATAATAAAAAATTATATTTTAATTTTCTCAAAATTTTATAATTCAAAACCCAACCCAGAATGATTTTGGAAGAATGATCCTTAAACACACAATAAATTAACTGTGCATTGATGATGATTTTATCGTTAACTTGACATAATTTGAGAAAAGAGAGAGCATGGAAAAATGGATGTCTTTGGAAGAAGATGAAGAAAGCGTTAGGAGAGCAAAAGCATTAATCAATCGATTTTTCACCGGTTCACCACCATCAATTGATTCAAATTCGATTTGATTTTGACAAGAAGAAGGGTTAGAACTCTCCTATAATTCTGACACATTTTTCAGCTATTAATTTAGCTTGTGGAAGGTGGAAGTCACAAAATCAGTGGTGCAGGGAGTTATTGATCCTGTCAAACTTAACTGGTTAAGTCATTGTACCGTCGAATGGATTGAGGATGATTTCTCTATCCTTAATTCCTTGCTGAGGAACTTCTCTCTGAAGGGATCTCTGGTGTCGATGTTTTCAGACTCTCTGGTAGGACATTGATTTTATCATTTAATGACATTGATACATTTCAATCTCTAAAGAAATGGTTCCTTAAGATCGAACAATGGACTGAAGAGGTGAGTTGCGTTAGTCGTAGAGCCTGGCTCAATTTCTATGGCATTCCACCTCATGCTTGGAGTAGAGGGACCTCTGGGGTATGTTCGATTTGATTACAAAACTGAAACTGGTGATTCACTTATAAGAGGTAGAAGTCAGATCATTACGGACCACGAGCATAGAATAGATGATATAATCGAACTCAGTGTAGGAGGTAAAAGCTTTGAGGTGCGAGTGGCTGAGATTGACTCCTATACTTGGTCTGTTGATAAGTGTTGCTGTAGTAACGGCAGTCAAGAAGAATCTTCATCAGAATCAATTGGGAAAATGCTATCTGAATCAATAACCAAGGTTCACAAGCTTGTTACAGAGGTAGTGGAATCGTCATTTGGGGGGGAGGAGGGTGACAAGGAAGATGGACGAAGGTGATGAAGTCTCAGGTGTTCTTGCTGTCGTAAATGACGAGAAGGCTCGATTGAACAATCCAGATGTGGTTCTTGGTGATACAAATACTCTAGATGAGACACCTTGTGATCAAAGATTAAAGGGTAATAAGACATTGCCGGCTTTGGAATGTGTAATAATTACACAGATGATGATTTTATCGTTAATCTGATTTACTTAACCAGCTCACGGATTTGATTGAAAGAGTGAAATTGAGGTCAGGTATTGATGATAAATTGATTTGGGAGTCTGATCGGAAAGAAATTTTTTCAGCTAAGAAAGTCGCCTACTTAATCGGGAGGGATTGGATTTGTCAAATCCAAAAGTCCAGTGCTTTCTTTGGTTATTGATCAATATGGAGGAGGATGTTGATCAACTTTGCTTCATTGTTTCTTTGCTTGGGAAGTGTAACACCCTGGAATTTGGGGATAGAAGTTTTGAGGCTTGTGGTCAGGGTTAGTGAATAGGTTGAACAATTAGGTCTATTTTTGTGTTTTAGTGTTAGAAAGAGTTTGATGATTTAGTGGTTGTGGGTGTGATAGTTTATCTCTAGGTCTTGTGTTCGGATTCTTGCGAGTGTTTTAGAGTAATTAATTTTATTTGAGTTTTGTTTTTAGTTTTAAATACTTATTTATTTTTATTTTATTTTTTAAATTGGAAAGAGGTGGTTATTCCAAAGGATTTCTCATGTTCTTCCTCTCTCACATTTGTCCCTCTCCCTAACTCCCAAATTTCTGATTTCGGATTCTTTTGGGGATCCTTTCACTTTTCTTTTCCTTCTTTCTTAAATTCTTTTCTTTTATTCTTCGATTTACTTTTTTTATTCCAATATCGTTGTTGATTTCTGTCTCGTTGGAGGTTAGTGTGTTTTCCATTCTCGTTTCAATTCGGATTCGAGTAGAAGTATTGTTGAGTTTTTTGAAATCAAGTTCAAAACGATAGTTGAGGCGCGTCGGTCGATTGTTAGTGTGTAGGAAGCGTATATCAGGTGTGTGTTCTAAAGCTGTTCAATTTCGATATCAAATTACTATTGGATTCTATGGAATTCGGAAATTGCTTGTGTGTTTCTAAAATTGTTGATTTTAGGTATTGAATTGCATGCTATTTTGTAAATTCTGGTATATTTCTGAGTTACCAAGGGTTGGGGACCGTTTCGATGTCAAAAGCACGATTTTCAGCTTGTTTCGGTATGGTTACGTGACCACATAGGTCGCCACATGGGCGTGTATCGTACATGGGCGGTCCACATGGCCATGTGCAATTGGGAAATTAGGGGTTTTGACTATTTTTAATGCCACACGGTCGTGTGGCTACTGTTTGGGGGATTTTTTTTATTTTCACACGGGTGTGTGCCTTGGACACACGGTTGTGTCCCTTAGCCACATGGGCATGTGAGATTTCTACACGGCTATGTCTACTTTGCTCTTAATTTTTCTTATTTTTGTTCCAAATGCATAGTGAGTTACACGGGCTACTCACACGGCCATGAAACTCGGTCACACGAGTGTGTCTTTCCTCCACATGGCCGTGTGCTCCTTGCACATGGGCGTGTGCCTCCTTCGCACGATCATGTTGTTCCTCACACAACCGTGTGGTCCTGTCTCGCAGATTTTTGTTTTGAGTCATAAACTGTCTTATTTTATGTTTCTATTTAATCTGACCCTCGGTTAAGCCTTGGTAAGTATGTTTGAGACTCGATCTAGTTTGGGTTCGTGTGGGTATGTACATTTGTGGGCTTTAACTTAAATGTTCGTTCATGTGATAATATACTGTGATGAATAAATTTGAGTTATTGTTGCTATCATAACTTAGTATTGGAATACAAGTACAAACAAAACTGAATCTATTCAACTGGAAATGTGTATGTCTGATTCTGTATGTTTGTCTACATAATGTGTGGATTATTGCATTAGCATGAAAATTTTGGGATTTGGTTATGGAGAGAAGGAAGACTATTTTGATAGTTTTAACTGCAATACTTCTATAGAGCGGTTTACCGCACTATACTATACGTATATCAGCTCAACTGTATACTTTCACACGAGTGGCTTAGTTCCACATTTGTGGTGTGTAGGGTGGATGGGTTCAACGTGGCCCTATTGTGGTGTGCAAGGGGGATAGAGTGGTGTTCGGATGGTTTGTAACACCCCAAACTTGGCCCAGACGTTATGGCCGAATCTAGCGATATCAAATTGAAGTGTTTTTCGAAAACATTGTTTCTTTAGAAAAATCCATGCTTTTTATAAAACCTCCTTTATGTATCTTAATAGAAATTTAAGGTGTCTTGTTCTTTCAAAACTTAAGTGATTTTGGTAGAATGTTGATCATATTAATTTGTCACTATATTTTAAAACCAAGTTTGATGCGGAAGCTTTTATTATAAATTACGAAAACGTGGTGTTTTGAAACCTATTATCTTTTGAAAAACCGCGTTCTACTACTAATCAAATGTAAACTAAAATAAGTAAAATCCACAAATTAAAAGTTAAAGATTAAAGAGGCCATAACAAAAACCAATTAAATCCATAGAAATAAAATTAAATAAATAAATAGATGCGGTTGTGTGGCCACCTCCGACTCCCTAGCAGCACCGATCCACCTAAGATTGGGGATTACCTGTACAGATGAACAAAGAAGTGAGTTTACGAAAACTCAATGTGTAACCCCATGCAAATAACCAACCAATTATGCCTTTAGGCAGGTACAATTTGGGCCTAAGTTCAAGTCAATAATAGTTCAGTCCAGTTGGGCCTTAGCCCATTACAGTATCAGTAACAGTTTAAGCATGCAATCAGAAATCCTACCCATCCAGCCTTTACACTCCACTCCATCCAGCCCAACACTCCACGTGGGGATAAAATCACCCACCCATCCCTACACTCCAAAAATTAGCACCGGTTGCGGTACTAAACAGTATTTGCAGCAGGGCTGCCAATACAGTACGCTTCCTCCAACATGATAATCCCATCCCATGCAACATATCACACATGAATGCAACATACATATATATATATCATGGCATGCTCATATACGGTCATACATAACATAGGGGCGTAATAATCATTTTACCATAGGGGCATCACAGTTATTTTATCATTTTGGGGTCTATGTGTACTTACCGACCCATCAGTAGGTCTACAGTCATCTCGGGTCGTTCGAAAAGTGGCTCGGCCATGTAAATAACAGTCATCTCGACCCAACATGGCCCAAAACGACCCAAGACCACAAAATCGCTCATAGTGGTCTCGGTAGTCTAAAGCCCACGTTTTATGCGTTCGGTTCACCACACGAGCGAGCGCACGCTCGTGTAGCATCAATTTTCATACTTTTTTCGGCTTTTTTGTCGGTTTAAGGTTTGGCAGTGTTAGACACCTGGTTTCGATTCCTCACGAATTGTCATTCAGGCACTCACCAACCTACATCTGGTCAATCGAACACCACTATCAGTCTTACTTTATGGATAACAAGAAACTCAAAATCGACAATCCATTTATATAGTAGCGTTACCTTCAATCGAACCACGGTGATTCCCCACGAATCTTAGACTTCAATGATTGATTAGGAGTTTCCAGAGTCTTTCCTTAACTGCCATACGATTTTTATTAATTATTACATAAGGCAGAAAAAAAAAAGAAAGAGAAAGATGATTCTTTGAAGAACTTACCGAAAAAGAGCGAGAGAATCGAATAGAGGATGGGTTCGGCACTAGCACGGCCTTTCACCTTCGATTTATTGTTGTCAAACACAGTTAAACACAACCCCACTTAGTAACTTAAAAGCTGATACTTTAAGTGCTATACTTACTTATCGAATAAGGAAGGAGTCAATGAAGAGGACTGGTTTTGACAGCACAACCCTTGAGGGAGAAAATGAGGTTCGGTTTAGGTGAGAAGAGAAAAATGAAATTTACAAAGACAACTAAGTCCTATTCGAACAACACAGAGGAAACAAAAAAAGGGGGGAAGAAAAGAAAAGAAAGGTATTCGGCTAAGGAGAAAATAGGTGTCAAAAAGTGCAACTAAAGAAAGTGTAGATGCCCTTACCACAACCGACTAAAGAGAGAAACAAAACAGAAATCAAAGAGAAAAAGAAATGGGAAAAAGGGAGATTTCGGCAAAGAGCACCTCATTTACCCAGAAACCAAAACTGAGAATCCCCCTACAGCCGAATTCTAGAGTTCTAGAGTCTAAATTCAGCACTCCACTACCTCTTCCCTTATCCCTTGATTTTCTCCTCAAATCTCTCCTCAAATCACTCTACCTGATCACACTCCCCTCAACCGTGCAATTCAAATTCACCTCAACCACTTCGGTGTTTCAGTTAACCTCCAACACCTCACACATCACAGCAGCAAAATAACAATTCCCTTGCCAATACCAAGATTCGAACCTCAGTTCTCTGGCCTATGAAACATGCCACTTACCCCCTAGACCAGCAGGCTTTTTATGTCATGCTTTACCCACATTTATTTAAAAGCTTACTAACCAAAAGCAAGGGTTTTATTCCCCAAAAACCAAAATTTTACACAAGCCCAGGCTCGAACCCAGGACTTCTCAGGCACTCCCAAACACACCTAAATCACTTGGCCAAGTAGACAGGTATTCGTGTTAAAAACATGCAAAAATAAATACCTAAGTTTTGTGGCGTTACATGGTTGGGGTGGGTTTTTGACTCATTACATTCGTTATGCATCTGAATATATGTCTGATTATGGGAGCATTGGAATATTGGCGATATGGTTAATATATTATAATAAGTGTGTTAATTAATATGTGTTTTGGTATACTTTGAATACTTTTTTTTATATTGGATTACCGGTTTGAGTTTCTTTGTATGTGATTCGTGTGCATATACTCATCTGGAATGTTCGATGTGTTAATCCGTTGTGTTGGTTATTTTTTATTTCAAACTCATACTAAGCTCGCGTAGCTCACCCCCCTTAGTATTTCTTTCTTTCAGGTATTTTTCGTGTTTGGAAGCTGGACTTGACATAGCAGAGGTCTCGGAGTATCTCTGATCGGTTTGATTTCAAATAATGTTATGATAAATTATTCAAATTATACACTTTTTTTTTTGTACATAAGTCTAAGTGCACTGTGGTACGGGGATTTTTGTGTTACTTTGAAATTGTTCAAGAACACCAATTTGATTTATTCCTAATTGTTTTTAAACGCCTATTAAATGTTGTTTCAAAAGATAACTACGTTTAATTTAACTCACTAAAATTACGAAGTATAATGGTTTAAAGAAGAATTTTCCATATTTAGAACAGAGTTTGATTTCCGCCACTTTGGGTGGCCAATGTAACCTCCGAGATTCAGTCTAACTTCTAGGCCGAGTTTTGGGGTGTTACAGGAAATTTGGGGGTTGTATTTTAAAATGGTAAGATCTTTTTAGGGTCATGCCTTCTTCCTGTGAGGAGTTTCTGTTAATGTGGGAAGGTTGTTAAATAAGTGGCGATGGGATTAAATGCTGAAGAGTTATTGGGGCAGCTTCACTTTGGCTTGCTTGCAACGAATCTGCTTTTTAAGTTAAATCTTGGACTGTTGATGAGATTGTTCTCCTGTGCAAATTGAGGTTTATGCATTGGACCAAAGTTCTTCCTAACATCGATGTATAGAGGAACAATGGTGAGGGCAGGTTCTATTTATGCTAGTGTATGTCATAGGTTGAGCATGGGAGCTCGCAACCATGGCATAACTGTGCAATCTATTATGTTCAAGGGAAGTCATTTGGCCCAACCGGACTGGCCCATTGCTTAGAGAGATTGAAAGTCCATCTACAAAGCATGACAAATATGGAACGTAATTTTTGAATATATGCAATCTAACATGTAATTTTAGAATATATGATTCTCTAATTTTAGAGATTTGATTTTTAGATAGCTTTTAATCCTAGCCATTGATGTACTTTAATCTGTACTATTGATTTTGGGGAGGCTTAACTATAATAAAGGTCTCTCTACCTCATTGTATTTCATTCATTAAATAATAAAATTCTTGAGAGCATTCACTCAAACATTATCTCTTGTGTTCTCACTTTTATGTGGCTTTGCTCATATTTCGAGTTATTTCAACTTTTGTCTTGTTTCCGCTTTGCTTTTCGTTGGTTACTTGGAGGAATTTTGTTTGAATCCTAAATTGTTGGGAGTTAGGTTGACTTAGGCAATTTTGTAGTGAAGAAATTACCTAAGGTCACAAAGATTGCGAGACTAAAGTTCTAGCCCCATGACAGTTGGTATTAGAGCTAAGATTTCGAAGGCACCGTTAAAAGATGTCAAAAGAAGTTGTTGATTAGAGTGAGCCCATGGAAACCCCTGGGGGAACTAGGAAAGTTAGTTGTTCGAGGGACATATTGTGTAGGATGTGAAAGAGAGACTCAATGAAGTCAATGGGGGACTCACCTATAGGTTGCAATCGATGAACAAGCAACCCAGGGATTATCTGTGAGTCTCTCAGTTCCGTTGAGAACAACCTAATCGGAAGGGATGATACCCTCGAGACTATGGTGATGGTCTTAAAAGAAGAGATTGCGGAGCTCAAGGGTGAACTCACAATCTACAGTAAGAAAGGAAAGAAAAAGAAAGACTCAAAATTATAAATAAATGGCTTAAGGATAAAAAAAAAAGCCTTGAGTAAAAAACCAATTGAGCTTTTATGAATAAAATGCATTCAATTAAGTCCTCAATGATCTAAAAAAATTCAATTGATCCATTTCGTTAACGGAAACCATCAATTGAACGATTTAACCATTAACCTAACTAAGTAGTAGACGGAAACCACCAAAAGTTATCATGTGGTATTATGCTGACGTGGCATGCCATATTAATAAAGAAATAGAAAAAATTAACAAAAAAATAATTTTTAAATTTACTTGCAACAACCTTGACCAACATCATCCACAAAAGCTTAAAAGTACATATCTAGGGAACCACCTTTGATGGCGGCCTCCCTCGCTAACCTTTTCCATTTCTCAACAATTTTCTTCACTTCCATCCTTTTCTCCTCATCCTCCATCACCAAATCCAAGCACCTATCGATCTCATCACCTTAATTTATTGAAAGAATATTTTATAAAGTAACTTATTATTAAACATTAAAAAATATTTGAAAGAATAACTTTTTTTTGTTAAATTTGTTTTAAGCCATCAAAATCTATATTGAGTTATAAATTTAATAAAAAAAAATCAAATTTTGTAACGCCCTAAAAATTTAAATGTTTGACTGCTGGTTCTTATTGTAATTAAACCTTTGTATCTATGGCTTTGTGCTCTGTGATGTGTTTAAGGTTCGGGGTTTAAGTCGTGCCTTTAGAAAGTTTTGTTATTTTATTCTAAACTAATCTCTACTCTTGAACTATTAACTTGAGTTTAATTATGCACAATTTTATGTCAAGAATGAGCCTATTGATTCAATAGTTAAGCTTTTATGTACCTTCTGGTCTTGTGTTCGAGTCTCTGCATATGCATTAAGGAAATATTTTTGCTGCCTAGTGAAGTTTGTTAGTTTTGATTTAATTCAAAATTGGTTTCACGTTAGTTCTCTTCTTCTTCATCTTTTTTTTTCTTCTTTCTTTCTTTCCTTTTCTTTCTTTTACTTTCTTGTTCTTTTTTTTTTTGCTTGTTTTTGTAACGGTACCAAGCCGAATTGAGAATTCTAGTTTGTCGTTGCATGGATCGAGAGGTAAACTCATAAGTTCTGTTGTTGAATTTTCGTTAACTCTCATTATTAATCATTTCTGTCAAACATGGATTTTCTAATGATTTTGCCCGAATTCTTTGTCTATTTGTTTGATTGTTGTTCATTAGGAGAAGGTCTCGTGGACAATGTTCCCCTCAACATCCGGAACACGTAATTTGGTTGTCCTGTACGAAGGTATTGTTGTTGTTCATTTGGAAGTTTGTGTTGAAATCTTCGACGAGTTTTGGTTTTCTGCTCTAGTCGATTGTTTGTTGAGTTAATTGAGTGATTGAACCTTGCTTTTAGGCTTTGGGAGCCTCGAGATTTGCCCTTGCATCGACGTAACATCGGGTGGGTATCGAAAACCCCTTCTTCTTCGAGTTTTAGTCGTCAAAAAATGAGATTGTTGACGCCACATGGTCGTGTGTTAGGTCGTGTAACACACTGTTTGTGCACTAGAAACACACGGGCTAAGGACACAAGCGTGTGTCCAGACCGTGTAACACACTGTTTGTGCATTAAGACCACACGGGCAAGTGATACAGACGTATACTAGGCCGTGTGGAGCCACACGGGCTAATTATCCAGGCCGTGTGAAAGCACACGGGCGTGTGGACCAAAAATCTGGAATTTGTAACAGCCCGTTTTTCATTGGTGTCGAAAACAGTGGTTTCGAGGCCACCAAATCCAACGAGTAAGTTTTTTAAATATTATTATTTAATATTTACGAGTCAAATATGGTTTTAAAAAGGTTTTTAATTTGATCATTTATGTTATATAAGCGATTTATTAAGTTCAAGTGGTAAGAGATTAAAGTCAACTGGTTTTAGAAAATGAGGTATCGAGACCTCGTTTCTATAAACCGAGTCGTAAATATTTATAAATATTTACAGAGTGTCATTAAGGTGGTATTAAAGTTTCTTTGAAAAATTTTAACGTTTCGATAGTTAATTAATTAAAAAGGATTAAATCATAAAAGATGTAAAATTTGATCACTATTTATTTGAGTGATTAAATGGTTTATAGAATAAAGGAAAAGGGACTTAAATGGTAATTAAACAATTTAAGAATTTAGTGGACAATATTGGGAATGAATTTGGTGTTTTATTTAATTTTTAACGAAGGTTAAAATGATAATTTGATAAATTGATAAATTAATTAAATTAAACAAAACATAAGTAAAAGATAATGGTTTTCTTCTTCTAATTGTTTTCTTCATCATCGAATGTCCATGGAAGCATGAAGCTAAGTTTCAGCCATGGTGAAATTTCATGCATGGTATTTGATCTTAGCCCCGTTTCTTTTAATTTTTATGTTTTTGAGATCATTGCAACTAGGTCCAGCTAGCCCGTACCTTCGATTTTGAAGCTGTTAAAGATATTGAATGTTGTCATTGATTAATTTATATGATTTTAGATATTAAATGATGAATTTGCAATGTTGTTTAATATTTAAAAGTATTTTGTTAAGTAATTTTGATGAATTTTCTGATTAGGGACTAAATTCTTAAAATAGTAAAAATACAAGGATTTGTTGTGAAATTATTACAAATGTGGGATGTTTTGTGTGCCATGAATATTTGGCTGATGTGAATTGGCATTAAAAATGGTTAATTTGCATGTTTTAGGCTCAGGGACTAAATTGAATAAAAGTAAAATTTTAGAGGCAATTTTGTAAAAATGTAAAAAAGAATAAATTGCACAAAATAAATTGTTTTACTATCTAAATTAATGAATTGAATGAAATTATTAATTTAGATCAAGATCGAGTGAAAAATCAAGGAGAATGGAAAATTACCCAAAAGCCCCTATACTTTGATATTTCTGCAATATAGTCAGGTAAGTTCATTATACGATTATTATTAATTGAATTGAATGTTTCATACTATTTCATTATTGGTTAAATCTTGAATGTCATTTAGCTATGTTTTAATAAATAGAAACGTAACCTTATTTGGGCTCTGTGTCTAGCAGGCTTTGTTCTGGTGATATTTGGGCTCTGTGCCTAGTAGGCTTCATGTCGGTGTATTATATCAGGCTTTGTGCCTAGAAGGTTTTGTGTCGGTGTGTTATATCAGGCTTTGGGCCTGGCAGTCTTCGTGCCAATATATTGTACTAGGTAAGTTGTAATGAAAATATTATTTCCATTATTCAATGTTATTTCATTTGATTCAACGAGTATGAAAAGGAAGGGATTGGTAAGTATTCAAAAGACTTATGTCATAAATCTATGAAAAGGAATAAAAAGGTAATGTTCAACAAAAGTATGTTTATGTTCATGAAATTGATGATTTCAAGTGATGTTATTCATATTTATGACTTACCTTATGATATTTCGAGTGAATTATGAGTATATGCACTAACTGGTGTAATGATGATGATATATAGGCTTGTGTCAAGTTTGCGTAATTGGTCTATGTTTATGCTTATGCCTTGTGTTATGCAAATGATACGAGTGAGGAAATGTAATAAAACGGTAAGTTCATAATTGAGATGTAATGTGGCAATGTAAATGCATTGATGAGTTAAAGGGTTTACTTATATGTGAGAAATTTACTTAAGTTATGGATGAATTTATCTAGGTTGTGGATAAATACACTAATTTGTGAGTTGATAATCTATTTTAAGCTAAAGTAAGTAAATGGAAGGTTTGATAAATCTTGTGGCATTGGTATAGGTTTATGTTTACCTTATAAAGTTCATTATTGAAATGAAATGCTATGTTTAAAATTTATATGAGCTTACTAAGCATTCATTGCTTACGTTGTTATTTTTCCTTTATTTTCAAATTATCGAAAGCTTGATCAATTTGGAAGTTCGTCGGAGATCTATCATAATATCAAGCGATTATATCGGTAGTTCTTAATGTTTTAGCAAAGGTTATAATGGCATGTATAGGTGGACTTGTGTTTGATGTTTGTTTAAATGCTTAGACATGAATTTTGATATGTATAAGTTGGTTGTTTGGTGCCAATTTGGTACTTATATGGTACAAATGGTTAGTTTAAGCTAAAGTGATATAGGTCAATTTGTGATAAGTTTGAGATGAAGATGATTTAGGTGTTGATGAATGAAAAGTGTCAAGTACATGTATATGTTTAAGTAAATTTGTATGTTTGCTTTTGAGGTGCCTATATGGCATATCGGTTGAATGGTATTTGATAATTTGAATTGGTCATTTTATGCATATTTGAATATGTTTTGATGCCTTGGTCATATGTACAAATTGTGTTTAGGTGCATGCTTGATTTTGGCCAATTTATTGTCCACGCAACCTAAGACACTGGCGTGTGTCTCAGCCGTGTGTGATACACGGTCATGCGACACGGCCGTGCGTCCCTTATAGTTTTTTTTAAGGTTGCGTTTCGAGAGTTACACGGCCTAACACACGGGCGTGTGGCTTGGCCGTGTGACCCAAGTCAGAGAGTTACACGGGCACAAACACGGGCTGGGACACAATCGTGTGTCCCTACTTCGAATGTCCACACAGCCTAAGACAAGAGCGTGTGTCTCAGCCGTGTGAATTTTTTAATCTTTTTCCATGAAGTTTTAAATGTTTTTGATTTAGTCCCGAATCGTTTTTAAAGTGTTTCTAAGGCCTCAAGGGCGCGAATTAAGGACGTTATGCATGTGTTTGACTGGAATTTGCAATGATTACGAAATGTTGAGAATGAATGGTTTGAGTTACATTTTTACGGTAATGCTTTGTAACCCTATTCTGGCGACGGATGTGGGTTATGGGTGTTATAGAATTTCTCTCTCAGGCCACAAGCATTATTTGAAACGAATGCAGGCCTTCTGTGGGGCCTGTATGATTTGACTTAAACTGTATAAATTGCTATTTATTGATCTGAGGCTGAGTACTGGAAATTTGTATTTGTGTACTGCGTATGATGTCTGTTAAGGATATTAATTATTCTATACGAACATAAAATGTCTGCTTATAAGCGTCGCTAAAATAGTTTACGAGTTTAATTACCCAATCCTCTATTTGTGCCTAAATCAACTAAAAAGGCTCAAAACTCTATTTGTCAAATACCCCTAAATTGGATATTTTTAAATATCCGAATTTGTAATCCAAATTAAAAGTATGATGCACTGCCCTACACTACATAAACTGCCGACACTACGAGCTAACATCAACAACCTTTGAAAACGTCCCTGACGGTTACTTTTCAAAGTCCATATTTCACTGCCTTTTGAGCAGATTGTGTGTTATAAAAAAGGCAAAGACATACAAGTGTAATTGAATAACTAAAAAAATGGTTGTTACACTGTATCTTGAAAAAAGCCGACAATGTCGTTTGAACATGACATATAAGATCATTTCTTTTGTATGAATGTAGTTCCCACAAAATCAGTGTAAACTTTTTAAAACCGACGAACAAGCCCTAACCAAAACAACCGACAACCCTCTTAGCGGAGTATCCTCCACGCAAAGACAAAAAAAGCCTTATCCGTCTTCATATATTCAATATTACAAACCATCCAAGTTATCCAAAATAGAGATGCTCCCGTATGACAGCCTTGAAGGGGCAGAATTGGCATTAGGGAGGAACTTAACGGTGGCAGAGAGATTATGGTTTAGTTATTCGGCTCATAAATCCGATTACATATTGTACACACATAATTGTTTATTTGTGTTTTTGGTGTTCTCTTTGGTACCGTTGCCCTGGGCATTGGTGGAGTTGTATTGGTTCGACGCCGTCGATAGATTCAAGCTTCAACCGAGAGTGAAGAGATCGTTCCCGGAGTTGTTTAAATGTTATAAAGATGTTCTTCATCAGTTTATCTTTGTGGTTGCCCCTCTCATTGCTGTTTCTTTCCCTGTTCTAGAGGTACGTACAATGCATAGCTTCTTAGGGTTGAGGAAAAATTTATTAGTAACCACTTAAAAAAAAACTTTCAATAAAAACTTTCAAATAATTCAAGGATTAAAACGTAAACCTACTAATATTTATTTACTTAAAAAATTATGTTTTTTAAAGAAATATTTATGAAAAATAATTTAAAAACTTTATAAAATAATGCCAGAAAGTCATAAAAGAAAATTTGTCGGAATGACGTTCAAAAACCCAAAATCGAAAATTGGTAAAAAAAATCGAAAACCAAACAAAATAGAAACAAATTATCATGAACAGTTCAAAAAATTTAAAAAGAAATCGGATAGAATGGTGAGTGTTACCAATGGATCCACCATACTCTCCATTTATTAATACTAGTAATGATTTTTTTTAATCAAAACAAGTGTTACAAATTCCACACATACATGGATAGAATTCCGAACCCAATACTAACTGACGTAAAACCCAAATCTTGTCATTGAAATCAATCTTAGCGCTCATCCAAATAGAATTTTTAATAACAAGAAACTTTAAACCTAATTTAATTAGTTGGTATCGAGAACACAACATATTTAAGTTTGATTTCAATCAATCCTAGGTAGAATTATTATGGAAGCGTTTGTACTGAGAGTTGGATTGCATTTTGTCTTCTTCATTAAAAAAAATGAGGAAACTAATCCCTATACGTTAGATCAAAAATTAAATTGGTCATTCACTTCTACTGTAAAAAATTAATCCCTATATATTAGTACGAGGTACACATGGTACATCACGTGTCATTATTCGATTATTTTGTTAGCCACACCAATTTTTAATAGTAGAAATGACTAATTTTTTTTTACAAAAAATATCAGTTTACTCATTGATTTAATGTATAGAGATTAATTACCTATTTTTTAATAGAGAAAGTAAAATGTAATCCGACAATTAATAAATAGGGATCCATAGTTCCAACATGTAGATTATTGAAAGGTTTTTTAATGTTGATGGGGCAGTGGGTTGGGATTCGTACGAGCTTGCCACTGCCAACAAAATGGGAGGTAATTAGCCAATTGATAGTATATTTTCTAGTGGAGGACTACACCAACTATTGGATTCATCGGTTCCTACATGGTGAATGGGGCTACGAGAAAATTCATTACATGCACCATGAATATAATGCCCCTATAGGGTTTGCAGCACCTTATGCCCATTGGGCTGAAATCTTAATTTTGGGGA
The DNA here is from genome assembly GCA_005393395.2 of Gossypium australe. NCBI lineage: Eukaryota > Viridiplantae > Streptophyta > Magnoliopsida > Malvales > Malvaceae > Gossypium > Gossypium australe. The sequence goes on along the minus strand of CM016625.1, from coordinate 99,949,511 downwards.
TCCCAACATTCCTTGGTCCAGCCATGGTTCCATGCCATATGACCACATTGTGGCTATGGTCATCTCTACGCCAAGTTGAAGCCATCGAGACCCACAGCGGGTAACTAACTTTGCTCTTCTTTCTAATTTCACCCAACATCCTCAATTTGCAGTTTTGATTTTAAAATGGTTTTCAAACTTTGAAACATTCGAATTGAATCCTAAAAATATCACTATTGCATCAATTTAGGTGTTAAATATAAGTTGATCAGAGCTTAGATTTTAAATTTTGTCTTTGTTTCTATCCTGTCTTTTTGTCAATCTAGCTACCAATTCAGGTGTTAATGTTAGCTTAAATATGATGTAGATCATATGGATACATTTGTAAATTCTCCATTTATTCAAGAGCTAAAAGACTTAAGTTGAATGATTTATATGTTGGGAGGAGTTAAAAGAGAAATTTTCCCATTTAACCAAGGGGGTCAAGGCTTTGCTTTGCCACTGACTGTTTGGATAGCTCAGATTCCATACGATAGGTACACACATATTTACAATTTGATTCACGTGTTTTAAATATGCTCATTGTCATATTCAAATGGGCATTTAACGCCTAAATTTATGACTAGGATGAGTGAAGTGATTGGTATAATAATGATACTTCAAAGATTCAATTATAATATTTTGAAGTTTAGTCATGAATATCTTTTGATTTTATGTAGGTATAATTTTCCTTGGAGTCCCACCAAATTGATACCATTTTATGGAGGACCAGAGTATCATGATTTTCATCATTTTGTTGGGAGACAATGCCAAAGCAATTTTGCATCTATTTTTACGTATTGTGATTATCTATATGGAACAGACAAGGTAAGATAAACTATTAAACTACCCAATAAACAACATTTGTCTGAAAAAAATGTGAAAAAACAAGAAGAAGAAGAAGCAATTTCTTTAAACATTTAGATTTTATTTCTATTTTATTTTGATTTTTTTAATTTGTAGTAATTTATTGCAGGGTTATCGTCGCCAGAAACAAGCCATTAAAAAAGGTATTTTTAATTAAGTAAAAGTATTGTCCTCATAGTGCAAATTTTATATCAGTTTTCTTAAAAATACAATACTTTGTTAAAGTTTTAACGATCCTCTAAAAAAAATAATAATCTAATCTAATCTAAGTCTTTTTTAACATAATTTTTAATATCTCGAAAAATTTATAATTTATCTTAGATTCTTTAAACAATTTATTTCTAAAGTTTACTTTTTCTTTTTGTAGCTTAAGGAGCAAGTGAAGAAGCACTTGGAGTGATCTCCACTGAAGAATCTCAAAAATAATAAATATATCTGTATTTGGTTATTGGACCCAAAAATAAAAATAAAAATTGAGGCCTGCTAGATTTAAAAATTTTAAAAATTAAGTAATAAATTAAAAATCATGTATAAAAATGAATCAACAGATAGAATATAAATTTATAAATCAATACAAAAGTTGCAAAAATTTATAATTTAGTTTGATCTTCAAAAGTAAATTTCTAATTTTGTCCCGGAAATTAAGACTTAGATGCAAGTCTTACGGTATGTTAGACACTAATGAAATAAAGGGAAAAAATTACTGTGAAGAAAAATCATATTTCTTCTTTAAAGATTAAAAAAATAAAAGGTATAATAATAAATTTAATTTTTCGTTTAAATTTATTTTAGTTTAAATTAAGATAATTATTTGGTTTTTTGTTCAATTGTATTTTATAATGGTTAATTCTGATTATAGATATTCGAATATGTATTTTTTATATTTACCTTTGTAATTGTAATTATAATTTTTTTATAATTTAAATATTAAAAACTAAAATTATAAACATTTTATAATCAGTGAAATTAGGTATTTGAATATAACTTTGTTCTCTCAATAAATAATACGAATTCAAATATTGAATATTTGGGATACATTATAAGTCCTTTGGTAATTGGACCCAAAAATAAAAATAAAAAACCAAAACGATTAGATATTGAATTATTAAAAATAATCAATAAATTAAAAAATGTTATAAAAATAAATAAGAAAATAAAATATAAATTTATAAATTAATAGAAAATTAAAACTTTTTACGATTTAGAAATAAATATGTGTTATCAATTGGAAAATAAATTACAAATCAGATTTTTGAATATTAAAATGTAACATTTTTAAATTTACGAAAATTGATTAATAATGTTATAAATTGAGTTATAATTTTCAAATTAAACAAGTAGAGAAATAATATGTGACCTCCCCAACCCAGTTTAGATGTTAGACCCAAATTTGAAAGATTACATCAGCCACCGAGATGGCCTAGCAGGATTATCGGAATTTTTGAAAATAATTATTTTAAAAAAAATTTTAAGTTTAGTAGAAAACTTAGTTTAAATGTCGATTCATTATTCCTCAACGTTTCAATTATCATCTAGCAGCAGAAAAGCTGATATTTACTTTATGTATTTAATAAAACCCAGGGTTCATGCATACTAAATAATAATCGAAACATAATATCCTAAGAATTCAAATAAAATGTCATGCAGAATAAAAACAAACCTAAGTCCTAAATCCCATGCCACAGTTTGAGATAAAATATTATAGTCCTTAAATAATAAAATAAATCAAAAGATTAAGCCCTAATAAATTGGAAATAAAATAGGCTATGTCGAGACCCTCCGGATGTCGTGCCCACGTTCTAACCTGGTGGGTTATTTGTAAGGATGAAAATTTTAAGGGGTTGAGCTGTGACGCTCAATGTGAGTTTATTTACAATAAAATCAAAGGAAAAAGTTGTTAAGACACATTAAATAACATAGCATAAAATAATCATAGATAACATTGCAGTTCAAAGTATCGATTTTTCAATGTAACCATCATTAACGTATTAGAACTCACAATAACAATTTTCAGAATAACCAAGTTCTCAGATTTGCCCACAAAAATCATAATCATACGCACATGTATATTTTCACACATATGAATATGTATATGTCTCATAACATAACTTCCAGATTTGTATGCACATGATTTATAAGATGTCATACAATTTCGGGCTTAAATAGATTAATATATTCTACCCTACCGTTACACACCATAATGGGAGTTCCCAAGAACTCTTTTCATCGGGATGTGGATAAACCACTACTGGTTCGCAGATAATAATTGTCAATTGGCTATGGACACATAGTAAGATCCTACAGTTGGAATTTGCTTTCATCTATGGGTTCACAACAATAAGTACTGCAAATGAAACCTGCTTTTGGCTGTAGATTTTACAGCATAATCATGCCATTGGAATTGGCTTTCGGCTGTGGATACATAGCAGTACCTGCAGATGGAATTTGCCTTCGTCAGTGGGTGCACATCAAAACTGATTAATGCAGATAAACTGCCAAACTTCCTTGAATCAAATTGTCTCAACCCATGCAATGCAATGCGACTTGTTGAATACAAATAGAATATAATAGTATTTAATTTACTAATACATGACAAATCAGTAGCAAAGTCATGCTTTTTAATGTATTCGAATTTCAATATCATAGGGCATGTCATTCATACAATCGCAAGTATAAATACAATAGTAACATATACTATTCATAATTCATGCAATTATTCATAAATATAAATAGAACAATCATTCAATCAATCATGAATTCTAGCATATTTCCTATCATCAGGGACCTAATCGCATAATTTAATTCAATAAAAAATAGTTCAGAACCTATTAAGGGACTAATTTGATCAAAACATAAAATTTTAGGTCAAAATTGTAAATTTTGAGTTACAGGGACACACGGCCATGTAACCGGACCGTGTGGAGGGGTTACACGGTCGTGTGAGAAACTATGGTCGTGTGGCATTCAAAACTAAAACCTACAGAGGTGACACGGCCGTGTGGCAGGCCGTGTGAGAAGCAAAAACCTAGGGTTTCAGAGGGGACATGACCGTGTATGGTGGTCGTGTGGTCCATACGGGCGGCTCATACGCCCGTGTGGCTAACCGTGTGGTCTGACCTAGGCTTAATTTTACCTCGATTTTCTCATAAAATAACACACACCTGACTTTCGGGATCTTGAACATCGTTCCTTGTGCCTAGATATGATCTGAGGTACTTGGAATGGGTCCTTCAAATGGAATTTACGCACGAATCAATAATAGTTTTCAAGATTTATCAAAGTTATCAAGATTTTCGAGAAAAACTCATTAAAGATTCGTAATAAAGTTGAAAGATTAACAAGAACGACGAAATCTCAGAATTTATGGGTTCTACAAATTGGAATGAGAGTATTTACCAAGCTTTGGATGAGAGTTTGAGGGTTATCAATGCTAGATTTAACAATTTAGAGAAAGAACGGTTTAATCGGGACTTGATTTTGATTTGAGATTCAATAGGTTAATTTCCAGCAAAGAATGTAAAATTTTTGTATGGAAAGAAAAGGGGGAATTAAGGAAAAAGAAGAGTTTAAATAGATTAGGGAAAAATTCTTTTTAGTGTTTGAAGAGGAAATAACATCCTTGTATGAATAGGAATAAGGATTAAATACTTAAGGTTCAGAATTTTGAGGGGCTGAAGGGTGAAATACCCTTTTTACCGAAAAATGAAAGAAAATGAAAATGGATTTGGCGTGACTTGAACCTAGGGGGTGAGAAAAAAATGCTAAGGTCTTACCATTTGAATTGCTACCCATTCTTAGCTTATTTCTACCACATTTAATATATATATTAGATTGAGTTTGTTCCTTAGTTGCTAAAAGAAAAATAGAACAAAATAGAAAGAGTAGGATTTGAGCATTAGTTCTTTAAAGAATATCTTAAGCTCTTAGTCATCAAGACTAAGGCTCATTTCTTAGTGTTTTTATTAATTCGAACTTTGTGGATTTTGGGGTGTTACATAATATGTGAGTTTTTCGTTCATATTTTATTTCGATTTAAGCTTTATTATGTTTGAATTCTATCTAAATTTATCCATAGTCTTTATGAATATAGAAGGTTCATGACACTTCAAATCCATAACCTTATTAAGGGTTCATGCGATTCTCGTAGAATAAATGATGTAAAGGTATTGTCTTCTTAGCTCTTTTCAAAGTGAAGGACAAAATCTCGAAGATACATTATTCATTAACAGTATTCAAAAGGTACTAAAGCATAGTCAAGGTATAGGTAAAGGCCTTACCCCTAACTAAACATAAAATTCTTTTTTAAACTCCTCTCGATGAAATGCAAAAAAAAAAAAAAAAGATTTTGACCCTCTAGAAAATAATATTCCAATTTAACCCTTTTTTGGTCCCTCTAAAAGTTACTTTTTTTTTTCTCATGTAGCTTGAGCAGCAAGTAAAGAAGCACTAAGAGAGATCTCCAAGGAACTCAAAAATAAATAATCTATCTTGATTTACATTGTTAGTCCTTCGGTTATTGGGCCCAAAAACTTTTTTAAAAAATGGGCTATTAGAAATAGAATTACTAAGGTGCTATTAGTAAACTTAAAAATTAAGTGTTAGAAAAAAAATTTAATACCTAACTATTGTAAACTTAATTTAAGTTATAATATATGTTTGATATATTGTTTAAAATTAAGTATGTAATATAATTAGATTATTTAATAAATATAATATTTGAATTATAGAAAAAATTCTATTAAGCTGTTTTCATTTTGAATTATCAACCGTACGTAGAAAATTAATCATTGAAAATATTCATTTTCAATTGATTTAATTTCTTTTTTGAATAGTTTATCAAACAAAGCTTAAAATTAAGTAATAAATTTTAAAAATCATTTATAAAAATAAATAAACAAATAATTTATAAATTAATATAGTATTAAATTTTATTTTACTCCTTCCAAAAGTTTATAATTTCAATTCTGAATTTAAACAAAAAATTCTAATTTCACCCCTGTTTAGAAACTAAGATATAGATGCAAGTTGAAATTACCTTTTGTTTGGAGTTATTCTAAGTTTCATTGTTTTGTTTGTTGTTCGAACAATAATTAAAACAAGAGATGGGATAAGGCAATATAATGAGATAGAAAAGAAAGTAAGAATATCAATGGAATAAGTTTGTTAACGCAGTTCGTATTTAATGATCCTACTTATGGAAGCCTAATTTAGAGAATGATTTTATTCAACAATTAACTCACTTGATTCAAGCACAATCTATCCTCACACCAAAGGATAACTGCAACCTCAAAGTTGTCCCCAAATTGTTACAATCACTCTCCCAAAAACCTCACTTTACAATCAATATAACTCTCTCAACAATGCCAAAGAAAAGAGTGTCACAATACTGAGTATAAGATAGTAAAACGCCAAAATACTAAGTACAAGATAGTAAAATACATAATAAAAGAACACTCCAAAAGCACACCCTTGTTGATCGAGATGGTAGCCTATAAACAGACTTGTATAATTTTATCCCAAGTCAAAATAGGATAAGTCAACAACCTTCAACAAATTCAATTAAATCTGATCAGTAAATCAATCTACCACTTGAAGTAAATCTAAATCTGTTAAGCTTATCATCCTTTAAAATAGCAGGATAGAGTCCAAGCCCAATAAGAAATCTCCTAATTCCTTCAAGATTAATGCCCCACTTGGTTAAGAACTTAAAGCTCTTTTAATTCAGTTCCTTATACACAAATACACGTACAACACGTCCTACATTTGCCACTTAATAAAAATAAAAATAACTAATATTATTTTTATATAAATCAAAATTGTCAACAAAACAAAATTATTACATTTTTTTAAGATTGTTTTTGCCTTCAACCTTTAAATTTTAGTTAGATTATTTTTCTACAAAAAAAGTTTATTAAACTATTATAATTTTAAAGTAACCGTATTAGATTTGTAAAATAAATTTAAAATAAAATTGAATAAACTAGAATCTATCATGTCAAATAATTAAGAATAAATCAAGAATAAAACTAAATGCGGTAGCATACCTGAATCCATGAATTCCCGATATTGGAGATTTGATCTTCCAAATTAGCACAAAGAATATTTACTCTCTTTTTCCTAAGGATGGGATATTAGAAAAGATATCTTGTGTATAATTTGGGGATCATAACCCTAATATTTATAACCTTGGCATATTAGTTCTAATTCTTAATGTAACATCCCGAATTTGGGCTTAGTAGAATTGGGCCCATTAGACCTTGAGCGTAGAAGCGTTTTAAAAGTTTTGAGAATATGAGAACGGTAATATTGTAAATTGGACTTATTAGATAAGTGATTTTAGAAAGTTACGGGGTTTTATGAAGTTTCGGGTTCAAGTTGGGCCTTAGTGAAAGTTTGTGTTTAAGCCTATTAAGGAGAGATAGTAAGAGGCATCAAAGCTTATGGAAATAAGTGAGTAAATTGTTAACATAAATGAACTATTGGTAAAGAGGTTATGGCATCAAGTGGAGAGCATGGAGGGAAGGGGTTCAAATCTCATCTTTTGTAAATTTTGGATTTATTTTTATGTGCTCTTCCAAGTGTCATCCATGACATCATTAAAGGAATGAAATAAAAGAATAATAATAATGATGGAATTTGAAATAATGGAGTAGGTGAGAAAAAAAAAAGAATGATGGAGAGTGAATTAGGGAGCATGTTGGTTTTTTTTTTTTTTTAAAGTTTTGGGTTGGTAAATTTTGGCTTATTTGCAAAGGCATGGACGGTTGAGGTGAAGGAGAGGGTAGCTGAATTTGTTTTAGTCATTTGGTAGGATTTTTGGTGCTTGATAGGCCTAATTTTCTTTTGGCATCCTTTTGTGTTCTTTTCTCCAACTTCTCCTATTATTGCCACAACTTCAAGTCAATACCGAACCTCTCAATCTATAATCACTCCTTCATAAATTCTTTCTCATTTGGGTAGACACTCTTTTCTTGGATTAAATCGTGTTCTAAGTGGATGGCCGTGTATCATTCTAGCCATAAGTCAAGTGGGGGAAATCGGATCCAATATTAATAAGGTAAGGAGTTCTTATGGATTATTGATATTATTCAATATTCGATTGGTTGCTAACGGAGTAATAATTTGAAATAATCGACTATATGTTTTAGGGACAAATCACTCGATATATTCTACCTTCGGACATAGTGGTAAGTGATTCAAGTGTGAGTGATACGAAATCTTTTGGAAATCTGAGGCTAACTTTTGGTTGGTATTGTTCTAGGGGCAACGAAGAGTGGTTCTTAGGGAATCCTAATCAAGGTGTGTAATCTCATACCCTTCCAAATACATGTTTGAAATGGTGTGTAATCTCACACTTCTCTGAAATTTTACATGAATGTTCTGTGATTTGGTTGAAATACAAAAAAAAAAAAAACCGGAAATCGGCATCTATGACCACTCGGGCGTACATATGTTCGTAGTGGTAACCATACTTTGCAATAAAACAGTTTTGGTTAGCAGCAGTGACTTGATTTTGAAAAATCACAAAAAATAGTGGAAATTGAATTAGAAAGTGAAGAAGATATGAATTGAAATATAATTGAGTCTATTTTCTTATAAAAGAAACGGAGCAAGCAAAGGATTAGTATATTTTGAGATTTTTAGATTTTTGTGAGACTGGTTCAGAGTGATTTCGAGATCCCCTGTTCTGACTTGGAAAAATCACTATAAATTGTAGAAAAATAATTACGGGACATGGTCTATATTATTAGAATCCTTATTGAGTCTATTTTTATTTGGATCAAATGAAACCAGTATTTGAGTTCTGTACAATAAGATATCTGAGATTTTGTGAAGAGAGGGAAGAACTGTCAAACAATGAAACAAGGGATATTTTGAAGAATAAACTGTACTAATTTTCTAAGCAAAAAATTCTGGAAAAATTACAGTAAGAAGTTATATGAGTCTAGTTTCAGGGAAAATTTACGGATCTAAATTTCGAGTTTCCCAACTCGAGTTATAGTCAGTTTAGTCAGTACGACGCAGATGGACAGTTTTGATTTTTATGCCCCAAATTAGTAATTAAGCCTAGGTTGCGAAAATTACCATCATACCGTTAGAGGGTAAATTACCGAATTACCCTTAGTGGGTACGATTACCGAATTACAAAAACGCCCTTATTGGCCAAATTACAAAAATGCCCCTAATGGGCTGAATTACGAAATGTCCTTATGGACCGAATTACGAAAATACCCTTAATGGGTCAATTTGATAAATTGCTATATGGGCCAACTTGATAATTTGCTATATGGGCCAACTTGATAAATTGCTATATGGCCAACTTGATAATTTGCTATATGGGCTAACTTGATAAATTGCTATATGGCCAACTTGATAAATTGCTATATGGGCCCAACTTGATAATTTGCTATATGGGCCAACTTGATAAATTGTTATATGGGTCAATTTGATAATTTGATATATGGGCAAATTTGAAGAAAAAAAAACTGCTAAATCGATATATGGGCCAAAAACTGCTAGATCGATATATGGGCCTTTTGTTAAAATTCATCATGTGAATGTATTGTTATGTTTTATATATATACATGATTGCATGGGTTGGGAAAATTGATGAAGAGAAGAAAGGCCTGTTGCCAAAATCTAGTTCGCGTGGCTCTGCCACAATCTAGTTCGAGTGGCTCTGCCACAATCTAGTTCGGTGGTTTAACCACAATTTTTAAAATGGCTTTATGCCTGCGATTGGTGTGTTGGCGGGGTGGGTTGACTTGATCCCCACAGGTGGGATGGTTGGTACGGGTGGTGTGTAGCGGATGGAAATTAGGCTTGGTTGGGAATTGCATATCACATGCATTTTTATATTTGATTTATATAATGTACATTTGTAAAGGGCTCAAGCCCAAATATATGTTTATATGGTTATGGCCCAGTAGACACGGTAAGTGGGTTATACACTGAGTTCTAAGTAACTCACCCCGTTTTCTTACCCTTCTCAGGTAATGACAATTGATGGAGGCTTGGGCCGGGGATGACTTTGTGTGGAGGCCATACTACGAATGATGAGTTATAAAAGTTGTGAACTTCTTTTAAGTATTTTTTTATCTAAGTACTATTTCAATTGCGATGTAATAAGGCCTCTGGTATTATTTTTATGGATTTTTATTCGTGGATGGATTTTAATATGTTTTAGTTACTTAAATGGGGCTGTTTAATTCTTATAAATGTTTTCTTAAACTTACGTATAAAAATGGTTTTTCTTAAATATCACTTACTCGTAAAATTCCCGTGAAAACTCTTTTATAAATTTATTTCAACCAATTATTTAAGTTTTTAACCAATTATTTCTCTGAAAATCAAATTGTAAACTCTCATGTTTTAAAGTCATGGTTTTCAAATAAATCTCGATTTTTGATAAACTCCGTCTTCAAAATCATTTTGAAAAATTATTTTCATTAAAAGCATTGATGATTGGACGTAAGTTTGAATTGTGTGGCATGCCAAGTCTGGTCTTAACGCATAGGCCGGGTTTGGGGTGTTACACCTAATTAGCCCATCATTAATTAGAATTTGATTAGAACTCAATTACTAGAGTATTTACACATATTTGACCCATACTTTATTTAATAATTAAAGCCCAATAAAATTTTAACCAAATTAGATCACTTTTAATTTGGGTTAACCTATCATGATAGTAAATAATAACATGTAATTACCCTTATTATATATGTGATGTCCATATTTTCCAACAATCTCCCACTTGGACCACATATATATACTAACTACTCTATAATTACATGTCATTATATAATCTTATGAGCTCAAAATTTTACTGTCATATCCAAAAGGTATTCCGAACAATCTCGTCCATTAATTATGTTAACATAGAACCAAGACGACTTTCGTTACATATATCGTAACTAAATCCATCCATTATCACTTATATTAACACAACCAAATGACATAGATCAAGTATGGATGTGTAGCATGGAAATTACGTGCAATATGATCTAAACATGTCTATTTCCAATTGGTCCTCTTAAACCTTAGTGAGATCAAACCTTACCAAAATTAGAGTGTAAAAAAACCAAATAAACTTTAATTCTGTAGAAAATAAACTTAATATCTGTAAACTGAAACAACTAAAAATTTATCTATAACATAAAAGCATTTAAAAGTACAAACTCCCACTAAAACCAAATATACTTAAATGACATTACACCCATATGAGCAGTGTGCTCTTATAAAACCTTAGGTTTAGTCCTTAGTAAGTGGATCCGCAATCATAGAGTTTGTCCTAATATGCTTTATAGGCACCTAACCACTTTGAACTTTTACTTTAACAATCAGGAGCTTAAAGTCTATGTGTTTTAACTTTGATGTGCTCCTGTTGCTATTGGAATAAAATACTGCAATTTGTTTTCACAATTTGCACCTTAGTGACAAAATCTTGTATTCATATTCCATCAAAATCGGAGTCTGTATACCTAATGATCTCTAACTGATTAGACCTCCGATATGTGAGCATGTAATCTTTTGTTCGCTGAAAATACCTTATAACCCTCTTGGATGCTATCCAATGGTCCAAACCAGGGTTGTTTAAAATATTTGCCTAACATTCCAACAGTGTACATAATATTCCAATGTATACAATCCTGAATATACATTAGACTTCCCACTGCTAAAATGTAAAAAATCTTATGCATTTTTGTAATCTCAAAATCATTCTTAGGGCATTGATTGAGACTATATTTATTATTGACAAGCAGTATGTCATTAACATATAAAACCAAATGTAGAACCTTACTCCCACTAAACTTATGGTATATACAATTATCTACAAAATTCATCTCTAAACCAAATGAGATAATCATTTGGTAAAATTTGTAATACTATTGATGAGAAGTATGCTTAAACACATAGATGTTCTTTAATTTGCAAATAATTAACTTTGCATCATCAGACACAAAGTTTTCTAGTTGCACCATATAAATGTATGATCAATGTTACCATTGAGAAACCATTAACTTAATATTCATTTGATGTAGCTTAAGGTCAAAATATTCCACTAAAGTCATTATAACCCTTCCTCTAATGGACCTTTTTAATGACCTTCATTCTTGAGGTTGTTGAGTTTGTTCTTCTGGAACAATTACCTTATCTTGAATAGGGAGTTGTTCAACATTGTCTTATTGAGGTTCTAGATTCACTTCTTAATCAATAACAGGTATGAGAACCTAAACATCATCAAAAGTGATAGTAGGAATTGAGTTAGAATTCAATTCCTCCTTAAAAGCAATGTCTCTAACCTTTTTTCTCCCTCCAAACTCAACATCCTAAAAGAATATTGCAATATCATCTCAAAAATATTCCTAATTATGGGATCATAAAACTCATAGCCCTTAGATTGCTCAGAATTTCCTTGATCCTTAAACTTTATAAACATCAAAGAAGTCAGAATTGATGCCATTTCAACATTATCGTTATTAGCAAAATGTTTCTCAATTTCGTCAAGGAAACTTTGGCCTGAGTAATATTTTTAGATTCTTTGCCCCTAAAGGCTTCTGAAATGTTGTACTTTATGATCATTAGACTCATGCAATTTGAACGATCCCACCTCTCAAAATCCCTTTTAACATAAGGGGTGTTTTCTATAGTAAAAGGTAAGGGTTGTTCTCCCCTTAGTGCAATGTCTATGTTCATACAACCAAACACTATAAGTACGTGCATTTTCCATTCATTGAAATTAGTCCCATTAAGCATGGGTATAGATTTTATATTAGCAGATATTGTGGCAGTAGAAGATGAATTAGCTGAATATAAAACAAAAAATAAATAAGCTCACATTAATATTCATAAGTAAACAATAAATTTAGGATAATGGCTAATCCCATCTCAAGATACCAAACACAACATTAATATTAAGTCTTTGGACAATAATATTAACAGTAAGTAGTACCTTTTTTGTAGTAATCAAATATTGACAATAAATTATGTCAAACAATGAATTAATCTTTGGACTAACATATTGTTCACATAAAGTATCTTATAATTGTTACACATTTATCACTACAGATGTCATTGAAATTCTGCCAAATATTAACTTACCTTTGGGTCAATTAATAAATGCATGAATCACAAAATCATATAATCATCTTGATATTTTAAATAAAATAATCTACGCAAAAGATGTCAGTTTGGCGGCATTTTGTTTCAACTAATCTATTTAAAATATTAGACATCCTTAATTAAAACCTAAAGCCAAAATCTAAATTTATTTGTTTCAAAGTATTTCTTATCTTTCAATCAAATTAAAAGATAATAGTATATATATATGTATATATATTATCCCAAAACAACATACATAAGACTTCATAAACCATAATCAACCTCACATAAGACTTCAAATTTAAACCAAAATAATTTGAATAAAGGTAAACCTTATCTCAATATATTGGACACTTCATTAATATTTTATTTTTTGACAAAATATTAACTTGTAAGTGATATATTGGTGTAATAATCAAACACTGACAATAAGAACATGTCGAACCATAAATCTTCCTTTGAGTCAATTTATTGCTTACATGTAAAACCGAATAATTGTCACATGTTTATTACCATAGTTGCACATGTAATATTATTAACTTTCATTTGGGCCGATTAATATTACCATAACTTAAGTTATATGCACACAACCTTTAATATTTTAAAACAAAATAATTTATAAAAAAAAATCACTTTGGTGACTTATTGCTTCAATTAAGTTATTTTAAAAAATATATAAACATACCAACATTCAAATTTAAAATTTACCCAATAGTCAAATGTCAATACTATTTTTTTATTACTTTATAATCTCCGAAATAACCCAAAATAAGGTTGTTTTAATAATGCAATAAAAAACCGAAAACCTTAATCTTTGACTGATTTTTTTTTCTTCAAAATCATATATATCAAAACCAAACAGAAATAATGTAGTGGTTCAAAGCCAAATAATTAACAAGTACATGTATTCATAATTTTGGCATGGACAAAAAACACAAGCAATTCACGCATATACATGTATCCATAATCAAATAGAAAAACTTACCTTAAATTTATCATGTAAATCCAAAGTTGTATTTATGATTAAACAGATATTCACATGAATACTTGAAAAATATTTTCAAGCCAATAAATCTCAAAAACAAAATCATAATAGTTGGCATATCCCACAATTCATACAATAAACCATATCATCATAATTTAACCAAATATTTGGAACCATAAGATGCAAATCCTAAGATTATAGAACTAAACTTAAAACTAAATTATTTAAATATGTATATAGTTGACATGAATTTACACCAATAAAACTATCAAATATATCTTATTGAATAAATTGAATAATTGTTATAAACACCTATTCACACAAACTATAATCATGCATTAATCCTCAAAATCATTGATATGCATATAATATTTATACACACATAATATATACACAATTATAATAATAGAAAAATAATATTGGCTTGCCTTACATATTTCATGTAAACTCAAATTTATATTAATGACTAAAGATATTATCATAAAACTTCTTTATACGCACAAATACTTCATAACCACCAAATATAAAAGAATCCCAAATTGTATAAAAGCCTTCATATGCACAACTACTTATGAAAATTTATAGCCACCATATTAAAAAAATTCCAAACATTTTAATTTTAGTCGGGTTCCATAAGGACTAAAACTTATATAAAATAATTATAGCAGGAACTAAAAGTAATAATTTGTATATATGAATTGAATTCAATGGTGAATATAATTTATCATGAATAAAGACAAAAGATGATAATTTCATATATATTCAACCACAAATAAAAATTTAAAACAAATAGTGCAAAAAAAAAATATCTTAACAACATTCATTTATTCAATTATCAAGCGAATTAAATTTTAAAACCAATTATATAATCCAATTGGAATTCTTCAATTGCAAAAAGTTGTAAGTCTGTAACTTTAATTTAATAATGATCTTAACCAAAATTCATAAAATAGTTGTAACGCCCCAAAATTTCTAATTTCGTTATTGTGAAAATATGATACAAATATCTGTCAGCTTTAGTGGTTATGTGTTCTGGGAGTGTTTGGGAGGTCTCAAGTTCAAGCCTTCGCTTGGGCAAATTTTGGTATTTTGAATGAATTAGGTCTTACTCTTGTTCAGTAGGCTTTTATTTGATTGTTGGTAAAAATATATCAGAATGGACCTGCTGGTCTGGTGGTTAAGCGGAGTGTTAGTGTGTAGGAGGTCCTCCTGTGTTCGAGTCCTGTGCAAGCAAGGGAACTAATTTTTGTTTGAGGCATGTGGCGTGGTGGAGTTCAAATTAAACTGGACTGTTGAGTAGTTGTGTTTTAGTGGGTTAATAGGGAGTTTTTAGGAGATAATTGGGAAGAAGTTATCAAAATAAGATTTTCTTCTTATCAGTTTTCTATTTTCTTTTTTCCCAACAAATTTTCTGACGTTAGACTTTTGTTTCTTTTCCATTTCTTCTCCCTTCTTGTTCACTTTTGGTTTTTGTTCCCCTTTGGCCGAATCTTGTTTCTTCTCTTTCCCCTCTCTTTTCGTTTCTGTATTTTTTGCGAGTCATCTCTTTGGTTGCAACTTTTGTTTTCATCTGTTTTGGTAAGTGGGATTTTCCCCCTTAGTTATTGTAGTTCGAGTAGGCAATTAACAAAGGGTTCGTTTTACTCTCGTTTAGGTGTTGTTCAAAGGTTTTAAGCTGATATTCCAGTGTGTGGAGACGAATGGTTATCGGATTCGTAGCGGTAAGTTTTTGAATTGTTGTTGGTTTAGTTTCTCGAGTTTTATGTTGGGGATATTTGGTTTGATTGACGAATCAAGTGGTTAATAAAGGGATATATTGGTCAAATATAGGTTTTTGAAGGCTCGGGTTACTTTGCATAGTGAATCGATACCAAGTGTGTACTCGAAACGCAGAAAACGAGATTCGGTAAAAAGGCAAAATTTCTTGCTATCGAGAAATAAGAGAACTAAGAGAAAATGATGCGAAAAATTGTAGAGAAAGGAAATAAGGGTGTTAAACTTGGAAATCAACATTTTGCACTAAAATAGATTTGGACAGCAGCAGTAGTCTAACTTTGAAAAATCATCAAAAATAGTGAAAATTGAGTTAGAGGTTGAAAAAAATATGAAATTAAAGTTTATTGAGTCTAGTTTCTCATGGAAGAAATAGTGTAAGCAATGGAATTGCAAATTATGAGATATATAAATTTTGTGAGACAATGTTAGAATGATTTCGGGTTCCCCTATTCTGATTATGAGATATAATAAATTTTTCTTGCTCACTTTATTGATTATGAGCGTGTCAACTTTGATTTGTTATTCTAGAACTTGCTTCGATTATACATGTCGAGACCACACCCTTGATTTGATATATTGAGATGATAAAGGCACCTAGGATTTAACCCACTGACTCCATAAAAAGCCTACCCTCATAATTAACCCATAGTGAACCTTTTTGAGCCTAATAAATCGTTTCTTGACTCACCCTTTAATACTAACCCAAAACCAAATTCTTACTTCCCCCACTTTATTGACTCCCCTTTTTTTCGAGATTTGATTTGATCAGTTGCCTATCTATTTTCTTTATTTCAATTGTTAAATTCATCTTTTATCGTGTTCTTATTTTAAAAAAAAAGAGTTGGAAATTTATTCATTATTAGTTTTATGAGCTTAAACAGTTAATTTCATATCTTTAGAAGAAGCTCGTGTTATTAATTTAATTATTCATTATTAGTTCATTGTTTCTAGTTAGGTAAATTATCAATTCAATCTCGACTCTAACCTTTTAATTCAGCCTTTATCCACACCTTTAACCTAAGCCTCATTACAACCCTTTTAAGACCTTTTGATTTGTGTATTGTAACATCCTGAAAATGGGCCTATGCATTTTTGATTTAAGTATACGAAATGGCATGTCTTGTGTGTTATGAATGTATTATGAACATTTTTGGAAACTTGGAAATGATTTAGAAATGTTAAGTTTCAAAAGAGGAAAGTGAACATTTCTGGAAACTTGGAAATGCAAGAAATGTTAAGTTTAAAGGAGGCAAACGAACATTTCTGGAAACTTGGAAATGTAAGGAAATGTAAGGAAATGTAAGGAAACGTTTTAGGAAAAGTTAAGTTCTGAGGTTAAGAGAGGGAAGTAAAGCAAGGTGGCCTTAAGAAAATTTATGGGTGAAATATGACATACAAATGGGCTTGGAAAAGTGGCTTGGAGGCGCCACTTAGGGCCTCTGGAGTTGACGTCACAAGCAGGTGCAATTGGGTCTGGGTTCGAGTCACTTGGGGAGCAAATAAAAGAATTTTATTTTGGTGCCAGGAACAAGAGAAGTGGACGGCATTAAGGCTCTATAGGGAGGTGTTTTATTGTTGTTAAAATTCGGCAAATTGATGGATAAATGATGGATTTTTATTGATATTTTTATTAAGAGATAAGAGATAATTATTGGATTAAGTTTTAGGTGATAATTAAAGTGATAAAGCTATCAAAATAGAAGAGTGGTGGCCAAGTAAGGGATTCTAAGCTAGTAAATTCGGCTATAAAAGGAAAAGAGAGGCCATTCAGCATTATTTTCTCTTCCTTGATAACCTCTGCCGAATTTCCCTTTTCCTTATTTCACCATTGCCAAATTCTCTTAAGCAACTATTCTTTTCTTCTTCATTCTTCTCCTCTCAATATTCCAAAAGCCGAAACTTGTGTGACTATTCTCTAGGCCTTAAGCCGAATCTTTGAGGACTCAAGAAAAGGGGGCTGTCGATTACAAAGATTAAGGGTAAGGTCAGTAGTTATCGATTTCTATTCTTTTTCTTCTAAGATTAAAGCCGAAACTAGGAAATCTAACCCCATTATTGTGTTAGTCGAAACTTGGAAAGAAGGCTCTTAGGGATTTCTGCCATTGTCGACAACTTCATAAGACAAGTCAACTATTTCGGGATTTAAGAATCTAAGGTAAGTCATATTTAACATTCGGCTAAGGGTTATTGTTGTGAATAAATGTTAGAAATTGATCTAACATGAAGTTATAGGGATTTCGACAGACATCTAAGGCAAGGAATACTTTCGGGATTTACTAAGTGTCGACTACAAGGAAGAAGAAGTTCTTTTTCTGAAGGTACACCATAGGCCGCGTGTTCCCTAGTTATTCGGTGAGTTTCGAGATTTAAAATCCACAAGAAGGAACACAACAAAGTTTCGGGACTTGATTCTTAAGTCAATCGGCAACAAGAGATCTAAGATCTAAGGCATTAGATCAAGCTTTTCGGGATTTGGATTGGAAACCTTAAGCGAATCAGGTGTGTACCTCACACTATTTCTTGATATATTTATGGCAATAATTAATATGTATGTGACTATAAGAATGTGTAAGAATATGGCTAAGGTACCATGTAATGGTACAAAAGTACTCAGGTACGTTTCCTACTCCTACTAGGAATATGAAATTATGTTATATATGTAACATGTGAAAAGTGATAAGAATGTGAAATTATGTAATATGCATGATATGAATGATATGGGGCATTCGGGTTATATGAAAGGGGAAGTGAATGTGGTGACCTAAGACCACGATATCTAAATGTGGTGACCTAAGACCACGATATCTGAATGTGGTGACCTAAGACCACGATATTTGAATGTGGTGACCTAAGACCACGATATCTGAATGTGGTGACCTAAGACCACAAATTTTATAAGGGCGATGAGCACGTCGACTGCAGCGACTGCCTTCGATGGTGTGTAGCGGATGGAGGGTTGACTTATTAGTCCCCACGGTGTACAGGTTGGTACGGGTGATGTGTAGCGGATGGCATCTAGGTTTGGGTTCGGGTTTGCATCATTATTTTATATCTGTTATATGAATAAGTATGTGATATGATATTGTATGCCTGAATTGTTAAGTTTTAGTGTTGGTTACACATTGAGTCTGTTTGACTCACCCCGTTTGGGGAATATTTTTCTTCCAGGTGATGATCAGTAATGGACCGGGTCGGCAGGAGCTTAAAGGTGGCCATGCACAGCAAGGAAAATTTCATTATTTGGACTTTTATTCTATTTAAGCATTTTAATTTATTTTTGGGGAATTATTTGATGTAATAAGGCCATAGTTGAACTACTTTATTTTTCTTTCTTTTATTTATTATGTTACGAATTTTTAATGGTTATAAGATTAAGTAAATTTATTTTAAAATAAACTCGTTTTCAACTCAAGCTCAACCCAAAACAATTTTTCTTTCAAAACACACAAGTTTTCCTAAGTAACAAAAGAATTTTGAACCGGTTTACTTCGAGGAACATACCAGATCCGGTCAAGGCTAGTGGGCCGGGTTTGGGGTGTTTCATGTATCATCTCATGTTTATAGTGGTGGAGATTTGATTTTCATGCAAGCCTATGGGATTAACTTTTTATGTTTGACTTATGAGTGCTTAATTTGAACCTTAAAACACTTTGAGTGATTTGAGTGAATCTTTAGTGAGGATGTCAATTCTTGTCGGTTTTGAATCAGAGGTAATTATTTAGGTAAGGGGAAACACCTATGTTTTCGTGCTATAAAAATTCATGACTTAGATTGTTTGAATCTTTAGGACTCTTTTAGTTAAATTATCAATGTATGAATTACCTGTGAATTATGATGAGATATTATTGATGAGGATTATAAATTAAGGAAGTTAATTTTAATTGTGAGTTGAGGATTTTGCTTGAGGACAAGCAAAGGTTTAAGTGTGGGGATATTTGATAAACCATAATTTACACATATTTTAACCCCATGCTTGGCCTATTTTTGGATGAATTTTCATTAGATTTGATGAATTCGATGCTCCTAATCCTTTAATTTCATATTTTACACTTAGGAGAGCTTAGGGAACCTAAAAGAACCAGAAACGGGCCAAAAAGGGACAAAATGGGCCTACCTCAGAAATCAACACGGCCTGGACCAACGTACACGGGCATATCACACGACCGTGTGTGACGAGTAGAATTGAGCACGGTCCAAGCCATCACGCACGGGCGTGTCACACGGGCGTGTCCCTGTCAAACCCAGGTTTAATCCTATTTGGAAAAGGTTACTTGTGGGCCAAGAAAGGCGTTCCAAAGCCTATATAAACACCCTAGGGGGCAACCTAAAAGAGGACGCCGAGTAGAAGGCATAAAAGACTCGAAGACAGCCATCGAGAGTAGCTCAGATGAAGGATCTTCATCAAGACTGAAGATCTCCCATCAAGTTCTTTAGAAGTTTTTGGGTTTTCTTATGTTTTATTGTTTTCCTTATTTTAAGATGTTTCTCTCTATCAGTATGAACTAAATTCCCTAAATACCTAAGGGGATGAAACCTAAGACAGATCTTATTACTATTTGATTTATAAGATAAATACTTGTTCTTATTCTTAATTGTGAGTTTTTATTCTTATTTTGATAATTCGGGTTATTGATTCAAGTCGAATGTCCTTATTCAGTGAAGCAAAAGTCCCTGTTTAAGAGTAGATCAACACAATTAAGCGGAGTTGATTGCAACCCTAGAAATAGGGCGACGAAAATCTGTCGGATTAGAGTCAAATTTAATAAGGGAATCCATAAATCGAGTTAATGCGACAATAAGGGTTTTAATTAGAAAGAGATTTCAATTAATCAACCTAGAGTCAGTTGTTTTTAGTCTTGAAAGAGATATTAACATAAATTAGGGATTTCTACGGATTAAGTCAAGTGAATAAATCATATGAATCAAAAGTAATAAGTGAAGTCTAGGTGGATTCTTCCTTGGGTATTGCCTTTATCATCTAAGTTGTCTAAAAGTATTTTCCTAATTCTTTCTTTGTCGTGTTTTTAATTAAGTTTTAGGTTAAAAGAAATCACCCCAATTCTTAGGCTAAATAATAGAAAGATAGTAATTACTAGTACTCTTGGTCCTTGTGGATACGATATTACCAGTCTTACCATAACTATACTATAAACGATAGGTGCGCTTGCCTTTATTGTCATCATAGTTAGTTTTAGACACATCAAGTTTTTGGCGCCGTTGCCGGGGACTAAGATATTAGGAACACTAAATTTTTATTACTTTAGCCATTCTTTTTTTTTATTTTACTAACTTTTTCTTTTCTTTGCTTCTGGCAGAAACTTTTAGTTTATGACTAGAAGGAACCCGTCAGGACCATTACTTTTTGACATTGAGATTGAAAGTACAGCTCGCAAAAACCGAAGAGAAATAAGGCGAAGTCTACAATACATAGAAGAAGAGCAAGAGGACGAATTCACTAACACCGAAGAGATGTCTGATAATAATCTCCTACCTCTTGTGGTTGCCGCAAATCCGGTGAATCAAAATCCTACTCCTCGCACTATGTATGATTATCCTAAACCTAATTTAATAGGAACTGAATCAAGTATTGTTAGACCTTCTGTTGCTGCAAATAATTTTGAACTGAAACCTAACACTATTTAGATGATTCAGCAATTTGTTCAGTTTGATGGTTTGCAGAATGAGGATCCAAACAATCACTTGGCAAATTTTCTAGAATTTTGCGACACTTTCAAGATTAATGGCGTTTCTGATGATGCCATTCGCCTTCGGTTGTTTCCCTTTTCATTGAGGAACAAAGCCAAACAGTGGTTGAACTCGTTACCACGAGGATCAATCACTACATGGGAACAAATGACCGAAAAATTTTTACTTAAATATTTTCCACCGGCTAAAACGGCTAAATTGAGGAATGATATTTCTTCTTTTGTGCAAATAGATTTAGAAACACTCTACGATGCATGGGAGAGATACAAAGATCTATTGAGAAGATGCCCTCACCATGGGTTACCTTTATGGTTACAGGTTCAAACCTTTTACAATGGTGTGAACCCCTCAACTAGGTAGTTGATTGATTCAGCCGCCGGTGGAACCCTAAATAACAAGATCCCTGAAGCGTCTTATGAGTTTATAGAGGAGATGTCACTAAATAACTATCAGTGGCAAGTTATGAGGACAAAGCCAACAAAAGCCACCAGTGTTTTCAACCTCGACACAGTGACCATGCCGTGTTTTACTGAGTTAATCCCACGGCTACCAGGGACGTCCGTGTGCCAAGGCCGTGCACACTTAGCTAAATCCTGACTTAATCCCACGGTCACTAGGCACGCCCGTGTGCCATGACCGTGTAGGCAAAACAGGCTACTTGTAAAACTATATTGCCACCCACAATAGGGTCATACCTATAAGCACAAGCAATCCTATTTCCAAAATCAAATGACAACCAAAAACATACCAAATGGTCATCATATTATTCCATTCAACCTCATTTCTAACTATGCTAATTTGTTCAATCAATTTCCATGTAAATCCAAGTATAATTCAACCATAACCTCATTAAATTACTAAGGCATCAATTCATCCATAAGCTTACCATTCATAAGGCTATCACATTGCCATCAAGACATACCAAAACAAGCATCATATATCATATTCACAATGTATATTACCAACACTTAACAAGCCACATCTCATGGCTACTTTATACACATTTCAAAGATATCCAAGGTGACTAGCCTATACATGCCATATCTAACTATATACATTTTCAAAATATACCAAAATGAGTTTAGGTAGTGTGATGACGATCCTCGACGATCCCGAGCTTTCAGTAGCTTTGACGATCTATAAAATAGAAACAAACACATACAGAGTAAGCTTTCAAAAGCTTAGTAAGCCAAATTACAAATAAACTTAACATAAAATGCACATAGTCATATTAATATAATGACCATAATAGTTCTCATAACAAATTCATCTCCTTCTTTCTTTGGCTCATTTACTTAGCCATAACTTACCACATTCTCAACTCATATACCATATATGCACATAGCTCAATTAAGCCTAATATCACATAACATCTCATCATATCATTGCACATATTCATTTTGGTAAATTCACAAAGACACTTACCTTTCATACACACCTTGTGTCCATATCAAACATACCTGAAATAGATAAACTTTCATATAATCGTTCATAGCTCAGAATTGCTCATTGAACTGTTCGGAATCTAATAGGATATACAGAATACTCAGAACAGTCGTACAATGCCAACGTCCCAGACGTGGTCTTTCATGTAGTCAAATGTCGGTGCCACTGTCCCAGACAGGGTATTACATGAATTAATACGATGCCAATGTCCCAGACATGGTCTTATACGTAAGTCTCATATCAACGCCAACGTCCCAGACGTGGTCTTACACGAAATCTCGAATCAATGCCAACGTCCTGGACGTGGTCTTACATGATAAACAGAACAGACACCTATGTCATGACATAACTAATCCTATCTATCCCTAGGTTCATACGGGACATCACGGACATTGTCACTAAGTCGATTTTATCTCGGATTTCATGTATACAACATCTCATAAGCTTTTATCATTATCAATAGTCATATGAATATACATAATTCAATACAAATACGTTCATTTATATATTGACTTACCTTGGATTCGGATATTCGTTCGGACTCGTTTATTCGACTATCTTCGCTTTCCCGCGATCTAAGTCTATTTTCTTCAGTTCTTGATCTATACATTTTCAAATTTAAACCTTTTAATTAACAACACATTCAATTCAATCCAAATTCACATATTTAGGGCTATTTTCAACTTAGCCCTCACATTTGCACACTTTATCAATTTAGTCCATTTTTCTCAAAACATCAAATATACCAAATCATCATTTAACCATGCTTAGCCGAATGTCCATATATCTCATACAAGTCCAAACATTTCATCAAATTCACAATTTAGTCCCTCAAAATGCTATTTTCTCAATTTAGCCCTATTTAGCTAAATTCATCAAAATTTCAAGAACAAAACATGTTCATCAAATACATATCTTTCATATTTCACTATCAAACATCACAAATCACATGAGTTCATCAAAATCTCATTTCACAAACATCATCCATTCTCAAAATTGAAGCGTGGGTATTGTAGTAGACAAAGCAAAGATTGCAAAAACATAGAAATTATCAAAAACCAAAGTCAAAACTTACCTTAATTCAAGCTTGTAAGTGTCGAATGCCCTAGCTTCTTCTTTCTTTTTCTTTTGTTCAATATTTCGGCCAAAAATATGAATAAAATGGCTTATTATTCTAGCCTTTTATTTTATTAACATAATATTACTAATTTAGTTACTAAATTAGCCTTATACTTAACACATATACATGAAATATTAAGGGTATTTAAGACCTTTATCCATCCACTATCTATATATTGGCATAATTACAACATAAAGCCTCCACCTTAATAAGCCACAACACATATGCACTTTAACATATAGCATACAACTTTCACATTTAATGCAATTCAATCCTTTTGTCAAATTAAGCACACAGACAGACAAATTAACTTACGGAATTTTAACACATGCTTAATCACATATCAACGACACAGAAAATAATATTAAAATATTATTTTAACTCAGATTTGTGGTTCCAAAACCACTGTTTTGACTAGGGTTTAAACTAGACTGTTACAAGAAGGTAGAAAAGACTCGAAGACAGCCATCGGGAGCAGCTCAGATGAAGGATCTTCATCAAGACTGAAGATCTCCCATCAAGTTCTTTAGAAGTTTTTGGGTTTTTTTATGTTTTGTTGTTTTCCTTATTTTAAGATGTTTCCCTCTATCAGTATGAACTAAATTCCCTAAATACCTGAGGGGATGAAACCTAAGACAGATCTTATTACTATTTGATTTATAAGATAAATACTTGTTCTTATTCTTAATTGTGAGTTCTTATTCTTATTTTGATAATTCAGGTTATTGATTCAAGTCGAATGTGCTTATTCAGTGGAGCAAAAGTCCCTGTTTAAGAGTAGATCAACACAATTAAGCGGAGTTGATTGCAACCCTAGAAATAGGGCGACAAAAATCTGCAGGATTAGAGTAAAATCTAATAAGGGAATCCATAGATCGAGTTAATGCGACAATAGGGGTTTTAATTAGAAAGAGATTTCAATTAATCAACCTAGAGTCAGTTGTTTTTAGTCTTGAAAGAGATATTAACATAAATCAGGGATTTCTACGGATTAAGTCAAGTGAATAAATTATATGAATCAAAAGTAATAAGTGAAGTCTAGGTGGATTCTTCCTTGGGTATTGCCTTTATCATATAAGTTGTCTAAAAGTATTTTCCTAATTCTTTCTTTGTCTTGTTTTTAATTAAGTTTTAGTTTAAAAGAAATCACCCCAATTCTTGGGCTAAATAATAGAAAGATAGTAATTACTTGTACTCTTGGTCCTTGTGGATACGATATTACCGGTCTTACCATAACTATAATATAAATGATAGGTGCGCTTGCCTTTATTATGATCATTGTTAGTTTTAGACACATCAACGACCAAGGCCAATTTGGGCTGAGTGGGCCACACGGGCGTGTGGGTCCACACGGGTAGATCACATGGGCATGTGGGTCCATTTTTACCGAAATGTTTTTAAGGTTGCACGGGTCTTCCAAGTCGACTGTGAACCTACTGTAGGGTTGGTAAGCGCTACTTAGACACCTAAATGTGTGAAATTGACTGAATGATATCTGTACTGAGCATGTTAATATCTGAACTGAATATATGTACTGAAATTGCATAATAGCATATCATCCATTGTATGTTGCATTGCATTAGGTTGGGGTTTGTTATTCGGATGAAGTGTATTGAAAGGCTTTAAGCCTAATTTATTGACAGCTCAGCTGCAAACTACTGTTTTGTGCCGCATTCGATACTACTTGGAGTGTAAGGATGGGCTGGACGGAGATGGTGTATAGAGGCTGGTTGGGTAGGATTTTGCTACTGCATAACTGTTACTGCTACTGATATTGTGATGGGCTAAGGCCCTACTGCATTTTTGACACTATACTAAGATGGGCTAAAGCCCAAACTGTCATTGATACTGAAAAGGGCTTAGGCCCAAGACTGTTCAACTGTGCACTGCAAATATTGATTGTTTGTTTGTTTCTGTGGAATTACACACTGAGTTTACGTAAACTCACCCTTTTTGTTTAATGTGCACAGGTAATCCTCAGACTTAGACGGATCAGTGCGACAGAGGACTCAGCGGTGACCACAATAATTTTCGGACTTCATGGTTTTTAATTTACGAGTTTTGATTTATTTATTATTGATTATTTGAGTTGTAATTTAAAAACCCTCAGGGACTTTGGTTTTAAATTTGGGTTTTATTTATTTATTTATTTTACTTTATGGATTTATACCTGCTAGTCGTAGGAAATTCGGTTCAAAAAACAAGTTAAATTTTTTTCTAAACGCATGATCACCTAAATTGATTTATTAAAGCTTCTGCAACGAGGGATGTTTCAAAACAAATGTTTTAAATGAATAAAGACGACTTCCTAAGTTCTAACAGAGGTTTACTAAAGATAATAACATGGAATGTTTTCATCGTAACAACGAGGTTTAAAAAACACTATCGTGTGACATTTCCAGATACGGCCATAACGTCTAGACCGGGTTTGGGGTGTTTCAATAATTGTGTGAAAAGAAGAGAAAGAAATCTCACAAATTAATTTTTATCAATTGATTATAAATGAACAAATAAACCTTCACTTTTCGAATAGCATATGCAAATATTAAACTAGATTATATTTATAAAACCTTAAAACTTTATTTAAAGAACCAAAACCCAAAACTTTATCAAGAATCTCAAAGATTCAACATAATATATAATTAAAATATCAAATCCATAAAATTAAAAAAGAAAAATGAATCAATTCAAAAATAATAAAGAATCAATTCATTCTCAATGATTCAACATAACAAAGCTCTGATACCACTTGTTAGATTTGTAAAATAAATCTAAAATAAAACTAAATAAACCAGGATCTATCATGTCAAATCATCAGGAATAAATCAAGAATAAAACTAAATGCGGAAGCACACCTGAATCCATGAATTCCTTGAAGCTTTTGTCGATCTTGGGGATTTGATCTTCCAAATTAGCACAAATAATATTTACTCTCTCTTTTCTAAGGATGAGATATTAGAAAAGATATCTTATGTATAATTTGGGGACCATAACTCTAATATTTATTACATTGGCATATTAGTTCTAATTCCTAATCAGCCCATCATTAATTAGAATTTGATTAGAACTCAATTACTAGAGTATCTACACATATTTGACCCATACTTTATTTAATAATTAAAGCACAATAAAACTTTAACCAAATTAGATCATTTTTAGTTTGGGCTAACTTATCATGATAGTAAATATTAACATGTAATTACGCTTATTATATATGTGATGTCCATATTTTCCAACAAACCGACTTAACAGTTTATGTGGCAATCTACTTGTACTCTATAAAAAATTCATAAAAGTTTCTAAAAAATTTACGTCAGTAAGAAAGTACATCTAAATTATAACACAAGTTGCCACAATTTTGTAGGTCCAAATTTTTACAATAAATAAATAAATTAATTTTCAAATCAAACAAAATTGAAAGCATAAATAAATTTAAATTAAAAGAGTTTCATTTATCAATTATTATTTTAGCTTTTTATTTATATAATTTTAATATAAAATAATTTAATATTAAATATAATATGGTGTCTTACTTTATGTTAGACAATAATGATGAAAATGAGATAATGTGTAAGTTCTCCTTTTAATTTAATTCATAAATGTGGTACAGATAGGCATCAAATTTAACACCTTACACTCTATCATATAATTCATAAATTAGGCCAAAATTAAATGATCAAAATTTACTTCAATTTATTAAATTATTAACCGATATAAGAGTATCCTCCACGCAAAGAAAAAAAAAACCCTTATTTAATATTACAAACCATCCAAGTTATCCAAAAGAGAGGAGATGCTGCCGTATAACAGCCTTGAAGGGGCTGAATCGCCTTTAGGGAGGAACTTAACGGTGGTAGAGAGATTATGGTTTAGTTATTCGGCTCATAAATTCGATTACATATTGTACACACATAATTGTTTATTTGTGTTTTTGGTGTTTTCTTTGGTTCCGTTGCCCTGGGCATTGGTGGAGTTGTATTGGTTCGACGCTGTCGATAGATTCAAGCTTCAACCGAGAGTGAAGAGATCCTTCCGGGAGTTGTTTAAATGTTAAAAAGATGTTCTTCATCAGTTTATCTTTGTGGCTGTCCCTCTCATCGCTGTTTCTTTCCCTGTTTTAGAGGTACGTACAGTGCATAGCTTCTTAAGGTTGAGGAAAATTTTATATTAGTAACCGTTTCATGACTTAAACAAAAGCTTTCGAACAATTTAATAATTTAAATGAAAATTTTAAAATAATTTAAAGACAAAAACATAAAATTATATTTATTTACTTACAAAAATTATTTTTTTAAGAAATATTTATGAAAAAATAATTTAAAAACTTTATAAAATAATGCCGAAAAGCATAAAAGAAAATTTTTCGGAATGAAATTCAAAAATCCAAAATAAAAAATTGATAAAAAAAACCAAACAAAATAGAAGCAAATAATTATCATGTACACTTCAAAAAATTTAAAAAGAAACCGGATAGAATGATGAGTGTTACCGATGGATTCACCATACTCTCCATTTAATAATACTAGTACTGATTGTTTTAATCGCAACAAGTGTTACAAATTCCACATATACATGGTTAGAATTTCGAACTCAATAATAACTGATTTAAAACCCGTCTTGTCATTGAAATCAATCTTGACGCTCATCCAAATAGAACTTTTAATAACAAGAAACTTTAAACCTAATTTAATTAGTTCGTATCGAGAACACAACATATTTAAGTTTGATTTCAATCACTCCTAGGTAAAATTATTATGGAAGCGTTTGTACTAAGAGTTTGATTGCATTTTGTCTCCTTTATTCAAAAAAAATGAGCAAACTAATCCCTATACGTTAGATCAAAAATTAAATTGGTCCTTCAGTTCTACTGTTAAAAGTTAATCCCTATATATTAGTATGAGGTACACATGGCACATCACGTGTCACTATTTGATTATTTTGTTAGCCATACCAGTTTTCAACAGTAGAAATGACTAAATTTTTTTATAACAAAGATCAATTTGCTCATTTATTTAATGTATAGGAATTAAATTACCTATTTTTTTAATAGAGAATGTAAAATAGAATCCGACACTTAATAGAGAGGGATACATAGTTCCAACATGTTGATTATTGAAAGGTTTTTTAATGTTGATGGGGCAGTGGGTTGGGATTCGTACGAGCTTGCCACTGCCAACAAAATGGGAGGTAATTAACCAATTGATAGTGTATTATCTAGAGGAGGACTACACCAACTATTCGATTCATTGGTTCGTACATTGTGAAAGGGGCTACGAGAAAATTCATTACATGCACCATGAATGTAATACCCTAATAGGGTTTGAAGCACCTTATGCCCATTGGGCTGAAATCTTAATTTTGGGGATCCCAACATTCCTTGGTCCAGCCATGGTTCCATGCCATATGACCACATTGTGGCTATGGTCATATCTACGCCAAGTTGAAGCCATCGAGATCCACAGCGGGTAACTAACTTTGCTCTTCTTTCTAATTCCACCCAACATCCTCAATTTGTAGTTTTGATTTTAAAACAGTTTTCAAACTTTTAAACATTCGAATTGAATTCTAAAAATATCACTATTGCATCAATTTAGGTGTTAAATATAAGTTGACCAGAGCTTAGATTTTAAACTTTGTCTTTGTTTCTATCCGGTCTTTTTGTCAATCTAGCTACCAGTTTAGGTGTTAATGTTAGCTTAAATCTAATGTAGATCATATGGATAAATTTGTAAATTCTCCATTTATTCAAGAGCTAAAAGACTTAATTTGAATGATTTATATGTTGGGAGGAGTTAAAAGATAAAATTTCCCATTTAACCAAGGGGGTCAAGGCTTTGCTTTGCCACTAACTGTTTGGATAGCTCAAATTCCATGCGATATGTACACACGTGTTTAAAATTTGATCCACATGTTTTAAATATGCTCAGTGTCATATTCAAATGGACATTTAATGCCTAAATTGATGACTAGGATGAGTGAAGTGATTGGTATAATAATGATACTTTAAAGATTCAATTATAATATTTTGAAGTTTAGGCATGGATATCTTTTGATTTTATGTAGGTATAATTTTCCTTGGAGTCCCACCAAATTGATACCATTTTATGGAGGACCAGAGTATCATGATTTTCATCATTTTGTTGGGAGACAATGCCAAAGCAATTTTGCATCTATTTTTACATATTGTGATTATCTATATGGAACAGACAAGGTAAGATGAGCTATTAAACTACCTAATAAACAACATTAGATGTCCAAAAAAAAAAAGAAGTAATTTCTTTAAACATTTAGATTTTATATCTATTTTATTTTGATTTTGTTTAATTTGTAATAATGTATTGTAAGGTTATCGTCGCCACAAACAAGCCGTTAAAAAAGGTATTTTAAATTAAGTAAAAGTATTATCCTCTTTGAATATTAGTGAATAGTGCGAATTTTATATCAGTTTTCTTAAAAATACAATACTTTGTTAAAATTTTAATTGATATAAAAATTTTAACGATCCTCTAAAAAATAATAATCTAATTTAAGTCTTTTTTAACATAATTTTTAATATCTCGAAAAATTTATAATTTATCTTGATTCTTTAAACAATTTTTTTTCTAAAATTTACTTTTTCTTTTTGTAGCTTAAGGAGCAAGTGAAGAAGCACTTGGAGTGATCTCCACTGAAGAATCTCAAAAATAAATATATATGTATTTGGTTATTGGACCCGAAAATAAATATATTGTCACCGAAATAGGGTTATGGAGTATTACCGGAGTTTACGATTCAAAACAATCAAATATTTTAAACATTTAACATCACACATCAATCATAGCAAAACCAAAAAAAGATATACATATTGTCCCTTATACGAGCCCTCGAGGCCCTAAGAACACGTTAGAAACATGTCGGGACTAAATCGGAAACATATAGAATTTTTCTGAAAAAGATGAAAATTTTCAAACTGCTGGGGTCACACGCCCATGTGGCCAGGTCGTGTGACTCACATGGCTGAGAGACACGCCCATGTCTCAGGCCTCGTGGATATTCGAAGTACGGACACACGGCCGTGTCCCAGCTCGTTTCTGTGTCCCTGTTTGTGCCTGTGTAACTCACTGACTTGGGTCACACAGCCAGGCCACATGTCCGTGTGCCAGGCCCTGTACCCTTCGAAATGGCCTCACACGCCCGTGTGCCAGGCTGTGTGCTAAGCCCTGTAATAGCCTGACTTGCAACCCTTTGTAAGCTACAGGGGGCATATGGCCATGTCGCCTGACCGCGTGTCACACACGGTTGAGACACACGCTCGTGTCTGTAGCCGTGTGGACGAAAAATAGGTCATTTCCAAGCCATTTTTCTCACCCAAACATGCATACACCTACAACCAATTTTCCACATATAATCAAACACTCCATAGTGCACCAAATCATGCCATAATAAACTATTCAAATAAGGTACATATACCTACAACCAATATGCCCAAAAGGGACCTCAATCAAAATAATTAAACATGTATTATCATATGCACAATTTGGCCAAATGTTCAACTAACTTATAATTAAATTTATGCCATTTAACATTTAGCACTAATAGCCATACATGTCATCCATAACAATTATGCCAATTCACCACATTCAAACATATCATAAGACCATTTATAACATACATTTTTAACTACCATTCTATCTTCAATCATTCAAGCATCATAAGCCAAGATATCAACCATTTTAAGGCCAAATATATACATATTAAAATTAGTACCATTTTATTTGTAACGTCCCAAAATTCTTATTTTTTCTTTTTTGAAAATATGACACAAGTGTGTATCTGCTTCAATGGTTAAGTGTTCTGGGTGTGTATGAGAGGTCCTAAGTTCAAGCCCTGCCTTTGGCAAACTTTGGTATTTTTTTTATGTAAGCCTTACACTTGCTTAGTGGGTTTATATTTAATTATTTGTAGAATCATATCAGAATGAGCCTATTGGTTCGAGTGGTAAAGGGTTTTCTGTGTTGTGTGGAGATTCTATGTTCGAATCCCTGCATGAGCATGGGAGTTTATTTTTGCTTATTTGACCGAGAGAGTTTCAGTCAAATAAGAATTCTGAGGAAGTTATCAATAATGGGGTAGTAGAGTGAATTAGGAGATTTGGGGATAATTCGGTTTATTTTTTTTCGAAATTGTTTCTAGGGAAAAAAACTAACGTTTCTTCTCTTTTCATTGCTGAAATTCTGTCTCCCTCTCCTCCATTTCTTTTCTTTTTGATTTCTTTTCTAAATCCTTATCGTTCTTTTTGTGCAATGTTGGGTTGCGTTCGTTCGGTAAGTCTTGTTTTGTTAAGTCTTATTGTTATTCGACTTAGTGATTGACGAAGAGTTTGTTTTGTTACTCTCGTTTTAAGCGAAGGGCAAGATTTGGCTGGGGTTCCTATAACGATTTAAGTGTTTGGGGGTTCTGTTCAATAGTTGTAAGTTTTTGCGTATGTTGAATAATAGTATAAGGCTTCGATTGTGAATTAAGTTTGGTTGTGATTTCATAAGTGTTAATAATTCGAGCTCTGGAATGTCAATTTCTAGGTTTTGGAGGTCTCGAGATTGCATTAGCTGCGAAAATAAACCAGGTGTGTACCCAAAAACGCCGAAAACGAGATTTGGCGAAAGTTGAAATTGCAAACTGTCGACGCCACACGGGCGTGTGGTCGCCCCTTGCTATAGGCTGTGTGCGATAACACGGCCGTGTGATCGACGAAGGCCAGGTCGTGTGCAAGACACAGCCGTGTGATGGCTACGATGTGGCCGTGTGGGCCACACCGGTTAAAATCAAACTAGGTGTGTGCGCCACACGGAAGTATGTGTAACAGCCCGGTTTAGATCCTAGTCGGAACAATGGTTTTGAGACCACAAATCTGAGGTTAGAATGTTAATCTAATATTACTTTCTGTGTGGAAATGTATGTGATATAGCCCGTGTGAATTTTCGTGTGATAATTTGATCGTTTGTGCGTTGAATTAAGAGAAAGGATTTAATTGCATAAAGTGCAAAATGTTGTGTGCTGATTTATGAGTACTTAATTGTTGTTGGCTTTTTAAGGTGGAGGCCTTATGTTGTTATTAAGCCATTATTAAAGATAGTGGGTGGTTAAATGACTTATTAGCCTTAAAATATATTTGTTTTATATGACTTATAAAATGGCAAAGTTGGTATTTGTTTAATAAGTTAATAGTAATTAAAACAAAACAAATTTGATGGCCATTTTCTCATCTTTCTTCCACTGAAAAATAGAAAAGAGAATAGCCATTGAAGCTTTTGAAATTTTGGCACTTGCTAAGCTTGATTGAGGTATGTTTTGAGCTCGGTTTTTGATAATTTCTATGTTTTTGTGATCGTTGCTTCGTGTTCTTTCAAACCCATGCTTTGATTTTAGAAATTGATGGTGATTTTGAGTTATGCCATTGATGAATGCTTGAGCTTTGTGATAGTTGATGATGAATAATGAAAGATATGTGTTTAATGAACATGTGTTGTTCTTGAATTTTTGATGAATTTAGCTAATTAGGGCTAAATTGCGAATATAGCAATTTGAAGGACTAAAATGTGAAATAAATGAAATGTGTGGGCTTGTATAAGCATGAGGAGAATTCAGCTAGGCTTGAACCAAGTGAAATTATGTGAATTTGATGATTTTGTGAAATAGGGACTAAAGTGTCAAAATGTGAAAATGTGAGGGCTATTGTGTAAAATGCCCTAAATATGTGTGTTTGGATTAAAATGAATGATTTGGTAATTAAATGGATTGAATTTGAATGTGTATAGACCAAGAGAGGAAAGGTTCGGATCGAGATCGAGGCAAAGATAAAGTGCTCGATTAATCGACCGTATCGATAGTCCGACGTTTGAGGTAAGTTCGAACATAATACATGTATTTAGCTATGTTTAATGTTATGAAATGATTGGGTATGATATTATTGAAATGAGAATGCTATATGATAGCTTGAGTTACGTGGCACTAAGTGTGCGTGTTCGGAAATGTGACCGAGATGAATAGCCCTGTGTGTGCGATGTTATGAAAGCTTCGGTTATTTAACGTGGCACTGTGTGTGCGATACCGAGATAAGTTGGTTGAAAGATTAGGCATTAAGTGTGCAATGACTAATATGTATCGACCATGTATATGGCACTGAGTGTGCGGTTAAATTGAAAGAATATCAGAGGATGATCGATTTGTAATATCAAGCATCGAGTAGCTTGGAAATTGAGTAACTATGTGTTAGCTAAGGTATGTATTGAACCTTTGTGGTTGATGAGTTTATAGATAAAGCTATGAATGGATGATTGAATAATTTTAGCTATGGATGATATGGTATGACTAGGAGAGAATTGATCTATGTGATGGTTGTTTTAGTTTAAAGTTTTATGTTTTATGTTACGAACTTACTAAGCTTTATAAAGCTTACTGTATGATTCGTTTCTCTGCTTTGCAGTGTTAGTAAAGCTAGCTCGGATCTGGGAATCGTCAGCATCTCAATCACACTATCGGCATTCTATTTTGGTACTTTTGGAAAGATGTACATAGTTGAAATATGGCATGTATAGGCTAGTTGTTTAGACTCATAATTGATATGTGTAAATAGCCATGTGATATGGCTAGCTAAATGTTGGTAATGTGCATGAGTGAATATGGTATTTGGTGCATATTTTGATATAGCATGATGGTAATGAATTATTTATAAATGGTGAGTTCAATGATGAATTAATGCCTTAGTGATTTAGTGAAGTTATGGATGATTTATACCTAGATTTACGTGTAATTTGGTTGTGTTAAATGGCATGCTTAGAAATGAGATTATATGTGATGATATGATGATTATTGGATATGAAATTAGTTGCCAAATTGTGTGTATAAAGATGCTCAAATGTGCTTGTAGGATTGACCCATGTGGGTGGCATTTTGGCCTTGCAAATGGCCTATTTTTGCCACGGTGGCGGCACACGGGCGTGCCTGGTGACCGTGGGCGTAAGTCAGTATATGGCCTAAGAGCACACGGCCATGGCACACGGACGTGCCTGGTAGCCATGTTGTTTTTAACAGGATCGACCACGGCCAAAGACACGGACGTGCTTGGTGGCCGTGGGAGCTAAGTCAGTTTCAACCACAGGGAAGACACACGGGTGTGTCTAGCAGTCGTGGGAGGCACACGGCCTACCCACACGGGCGTGTATCCCCTAAAACCTAGAAAAGTTTTAAATTTCTGAGAAGTTTCTGTACGTGTTTCGGTTTAGTCCCGACCCCTCCCTAACATGTGTTTAAGGTCTTGTACTCCTTAATAAAGGACTAATTGTTTATGTTTGATGTATTATGATGATGATTGACTTTGTCTCGTAATTGGGTTGTAAATAATCCTATTGTCCGGTAATGACTCTTAACCCTATTTCGGCAACGATTTCGGGTTAGGGGTGTTACAGTGTGGGCCTACACGGAGGTGTTGGCCCACACGGGCACGCCACACAGGCGTGTGATATTTGGGCCAAGCCGTGTGATCCACACGGGCAAGGCCAATCTGGGTGTGTGGGCCCATTTAGCTCAAATGTTTCCTAGGGTTACACGGGTCGCCCAAGTCGACTTTAAATCTACTGTAGGGTCGGTAATCGCTACTTAGACCTTAAGTCATGTGATCTGAATATATAATGTACGTTTTGAGCATATTAAATTTATGCATGTTCACTGATCTGTATGTATGATTGATAACTGAATTTTAGCATGTAAGCATGCTTAGTTGCCTCTGCATTGGGGTAAGCATGTATTTCTGTATATCTGCATAAAGCATGCTTAGTTGTCTCTGCATTGGGGTGGGATGATTGATTGTTGAAGGAAGTGTACTGAGAGGCTTTCATGCCTATAATCTGGCAACTCAGCTGCAGTATTACTAATATGTGCTGCATTCGGTACGACTTGGTGTGTAGGGCTAGGTGGGTGTTTTAAACCCCACATGGTGTGTAGGGATGGTCGAAGATAGTGTGTAGAGGCTGGTGGGTAGGATACCGATTTTTGTTACTGTATGCATACTGTATCTTAGGTGGGCTAAGGCCCTAATTTAAAATTGAAACTGAACCTGTAATGGGCTTAGGCCCCAGACTGCATTTGACTGATAACTATTGTTCGACTGTATGCATGTCTTCAATGGGGATTACACACTAAGTTTACGTAAACTCATCCCTTTCTGTTTTAACTGTACATGTAATTCTTAGACTTAGACGGATCGGTGCGACGAAGGACTAAATGGTGACCACATGTTTATTGAACAACTTTAATAATCATTAAGGCTTTTATTTCTTATTTTGTTTAAGGTATTTTTGTTGTAATTTGGGACTTTTTGGTCTATTTGCCTTTATTTTGGGGTTTGATTTCATATGTTTTTAAACTGCAAAACTCAACGAAAACTCAGTTTAATTAAAAACAGCGTTTTCCCTAAACGCGAACTGTTTTCTTAAAATATCACGATTTTAAAAGCTTCCACTACAGAATATAATTTTAAATGAATCGAATTAGTGAGAAAATACTTTTGAAATTGACGAAGGATAATTAGAAGATAACAAACGGAAACGATTTAGACTCGATAAATTCGATTTCAAAACCCAATCCATGTGACATCGCCAGATTCGGCCATAACGTTAAGGTCGGGTTTGGGGTGTTACATTTAGTGGTATCAAAGCCAGGTTACAAAACTCGACTATGGATTTTGGGTTTTTAAAACTTGGTTTTTAAAGAACTAATTTTCAATGATTTGATTGAGAATGTGGTATACTGAGTCTCCGGTGCCGATCCTGTAAGTATTTTGATAAACTGTTATGGTATTATAGATAGCCTGTTCTGAAAACACTTTAGTTAGTGTATTTTGAAACTGATATAGACTGTACTTGCGAAAAATAAACTCTAAAATTATGATACTGCTTTACATAAAACATTTGTTAATAAATATTGAAACTGTAACTGATTCATAAAATTTGTAATCCAGATAAACCTGAATAGACATGAGCGCACGAGGTATCCGTGGACGTGGTACTTGAGGCCGAGGTAGAGGCCGTAGGGGGGCTTGAGCTGAGTCCTCATCTCTGGGCAGTATGCCAAATTTAGACACGAGTGAGACACCGATTTCGCCTGCTACTGAGACTGGGTCTCAGAGTTGCTCGGTTGGGGATGATGTATTGTCCCCGGCTATGTTAAGGATACTGGAGAGGGTCGTTGGGCTCAATACTAGATCTGGGGGCAGAGGTCTGGTTACGGAATGACTTCAGTCCAATAGAGCTGAACTTTTTAGGGGTGTCACTGGAGTCACCCCTAATGTGGCTAAGTACAGGATGGAGGCTTCTGAGAGGATAACGGATGATTTAGGCTGTACCCCTGAGCAGAAATTGAAGGGTGTAGTCTCATTACTTCGCGATGAGGCCTACCACTGGTGGCTGACTGTTAAGGAAGGCACTCAGCCCGATCGTTTGTCTTGGGAGTTCTTTAAGTTTGCCTTCTAAGGAAAATATGTGGGAGCAAGTTACATCGATGCTCATAAACGTGAGTTTCTGAATCTCACTCAGAGAGACCGATCTGTGGCCGAGTATGAGGCTGAATTCCTGAGGCTGAGCCACTATGCTCGAGGCATGGTAGCTAATGAGTATGAGAGATGTGTCCGTTTTGAAGACGGCCTTAGGGATAGTCTGAGGGTACTGATAGCTCTGCAGAGGGAGCAAGAGTTCTCTGTTCTGGTAGAGAATGCGAAGATCACCAAAGAGGTTAAGTGCGCTGAGTGCCAAAATAGAGATCGTGACAGGGGTAAGAACAAGAGGGATTCGAAGCCCTCGAGTTCGGTACAGAGGCCTAAGAAAAAGGCCATGACTGATGGGCCAGTTAGAGCTGGACCCCCTATTGCTCCTACTGGATTGCAGCCGTGTGGAGATTGTGGTAAACGCCATCAAGACGAGTGTTGGAGGAGGACTGGGCATGTTTAAGGTGTGGGTCATTAGAGCACCGCATCTGAAAGTGTCTACTGAGGGCCGATCAGGTGCAAGCTTCTGGTTTTGGTACTGTGTGGCCACACAAGGTAGTTCAATAGCCACCGAGGGCCCTTGGTCAGGCTAAGGGTTGTAACGGTATGGGCCGTTGACAGAAAGCACCAGGCAAAGATGCTGGACAGGCTGAGGCGAGACAGCCTGTTCTTATTTATGCTGCTCATCACCGAGAGGATCGAGATGCTCTAGACGTCATTACCGGTACGTTCTTAATCTATGAAGTACCTTACTTTGCTTTGATAGACATAGGTTCCACACATTCTTATGTAGCTAGCACTATGTTTGAAAACTTGGGGATTTTGGTTGAGAGTACTTATAGTAAGGTGACTGTACTGAATCCACTAGGGCAATCTGTTCGGGTTAGCAAACTGTATAGAGATGTTCCACTAGAAGTTCAAGGGTCGGTATTTCTGGTTAATCTGATAGAGCTTCTATTTGGGGAGTTCGATCTGATTCTAGGTATGGACTAGTTGGTCAAGCACCGTGTCAATCTGGATTGTGCGACCAAGAGGGTCGTCTTGAGAACTGAGGAGGATAATGAGGTAGTCATGATTGGAGAACGGCAAAACTTTTTGGCTAATGTGATCTCTGCATTGGTGGCTGAGAAACTGGTTCGTAAGGGATGTGAGGCGTTCTTAGCCTATATCGGCATTTCTATTTCTGAAGATTCTACTATAAAGGACATCAGAACTGTATGGGATTTTCCAGACGTCTTTCCTGAGGAGTTACCGAGTTTACCTCTGAATTGGGAAGTGGAATTTGGGATTGAGCTTCTTCCTGGTACAGCTCCGGTGTCTATCGACCCCTATCGAATGGCACAGAAGGAGCTTGTGGAGCTTAAGGCTCAACTGCAGGAGTTGTTGGACCCTAGCTTCATTCATCCTAGTGTGTCTCCGTGGGGAGCACCAGTGTTGTTTGTTAAGAAGAAGGATGGGACCATGAGGATGTGCATAGACTATCTGCAGTTGAACAAGCTGACCATTAAGAACAAGTATCTACTTTTGAGGATCGACGACTTATTTGATCAGTTCTGAGGGGTTTCGATATTCTCTAAGATTAATCTCCGTCCAGGGTACCATCAGTTGAGGGTTAAGGATGTGGATGTGCATAAGACCGCATTTAGGACTCGGTATGGGCATTATGAGTTCCTAGTTATGCCTTTTGGGTTGACGAATGCACTGGCCGCATTTATGGATCTGATGAATCGGGTATTCCAGCCTTACTTGGATCGGTTCGTCGTGGTCATCATCGACGACATCTTGGTTTACTCTAAGACTGAAGAGGAGCATGATGAGTATCCTAGAGTAGTACTTCAGATTCTGCGTGAGAAGCAACTTTACGCTAAGCTAAGCAAATGTAAGTTCTGGCTTCGTAAAGTAACCTTTCTGGGGCATGTGGTTTTTGCTGAGGGGATTCGGGTTGATCCTCGAAAGGTTGAGGCTGTACTGGATTGGAAATAGCCCAAGAACGTGTCTGAGATTCGAAGTTTTCTAGGTTTGGCGGGTTATTATCGTCAGTTTGTTGAGAGATTCTCGTTGATTGCTGCACCGTTGACTAAGCTTCTGCGTAAGGGTGTGCCGTTTGTCTAGACTGATGCACAGCAACAGAGCTTTTGAGAAGCTCAAGTCTGTTCTGACTCAGGCCCCTGTTCTGATACAGCCTGAATCCAGTAAGGAGTTTGTAGTGTACAGCGATGCGTCACATGTGGGCTTGGGTTGTGTTCTGATGAAGGATGGTAAAGTGGTAGCATATGCGTCTCGTCAGCTCAAGACGTATGAGGCAAACTATCTGACCCATGATTTAGAATTGGCCGTCGTAGTCTTTGCTTTGAAAATCTGGAGGCACTATCTGTACGGTGAAAGGTGTATTATTTACACTGATCATAAAAGCCTCAAGTACCTCCTGACTTAGAAGGAGTTGAATTTTAGGCAGCGTAGATGGATTGAGCTGCTTAAGGACTATGACTATACTATTGAGTACCATCCTGGCAAGGCCAATGTGGTGGTCGATGTGTTGAGCCGTAGGGCGATGACTAATCTGAGAGCGATTTTTGCTCGACTTAGTTTGTTCGACGACAGAAGTTTGTTGGCTGAGCTGCAGGTTAAACCGACTTGGATAGAATAGATTCGGGATAGGCAGTTAGAGGATGAGTCGTTAGGTCTTCGATTTCGTCAGGTTGAGAATGACAGCACTACGGACTTTGGACTGAATAATGATGGGGTACTCTGTTTTTGTGGTCGAATTTGTGTGTCAAATGATACTAATCTGAGGCAGTCCATTCTGAGGGAGGCACATAGTAGCCCTTATGCTATGCATCCCGGTGGGAATAAGATGTACCGAGATCTTCGAGAACTGTACTGGTGGCCGGGCTTGAAACGAGAGGTTACTGATTTTGTTGTATGATGTCTGACATGCTAATAGGTTAAGGCTAGCATCAGTTACCTTCGGGTTTGCTGCAGCCGGTTAAGATTCCACTATGGAAGTGGGAGTGAGTAAGATGGACTTAGTCAGTGGGCTGCCTTTAACACCCACAAAGAAGGATTCTCTTTGGGTTACCGTGAATCAATTGACCAAGTCTGCGTACTTCATTCCGGTTAGGACCAACTATTCTCTTCAAAAGTCGGTGAAGCTCTACATTTCTGAGATAGTGAGACTGCATGGGGTTCCAGTGTCAATTATTTCTGACAGAGATCCTCGTTTCATGTCTCGATTTTAGAAAAAGTTACATAAGGCTCTGGGTTCGAGATTGGACTTTAGTATTGCATTCCATCATCAGACCGATGGTGAATCTGAGAGGGTGATTCAGATACTAGAGAATATGTTGAGGAGTTGTGTTATTGATTTTCAAGGTAGTTGGAAGGATTATCTGCCGTTAGCCGAGTTCGCCTACAATAACAGTTTCCAGTTAAGTATTTAGATGACACCTTACGAGGCTCTGTATAGTCGTAAGTGTCCCACTCCCCTATGTTAGACTGAGTTGGTGAACGTTAAGTTTTGGGTTCTGAGCTGGTTTCTAGGACTGAGGATAAGATTCGATTGATTTGGGATCATCTGAAGGCTGCTTCTGACAGACAGAAGTCTTATGCTGATCTAAAGATACGTGAGATTGAGTATTCTGTAGGGGACTTCGTGTTTCTTAAGGTCTTTCCATGGAAGAAGGTTCCGAGGTTCGGTCGCAAGGGCAAGTTCAGCCCTAGGTTTATTGGGCCTTACTGAATTCTAAAGCAAGTGGGACCAGTCGCGTAGCAGTTGGTGTTACCTCCAGAGCTAGACCACATTCATGACGTATTCCATGTCTCGATGTTGAGGCGTTACTGCTCTGATCCTACTTATATTGTCCCTGTTGAGGAAATTAAGGTTAGGCCAGATTTGACCTTTGAGGAGGAGTCGATTCAGATTCTAGATCG
This sequence comes from Gossypium australe, assembly GCA_005393395.2. Classification (NCBI taxonomy): domain Eukaryota; kingdom Viridiplantae; phylum Streptophyta; class Magnoliopsida; order Malvales; family Malvaceae; genus Gossypium; species Gossypium australe. The sequence continues at coordinate 99,908,045 of CM016625.1, read as the reverse complement.
CAATGTAAAGGTTTTTCGGAAGAAGTCCATTCCTTTAGTGAAGGTGCTATGGTGGAATAATAGCACTAGGAAGGCCACGTGGGAGCCTGAGGATACAATGCGTCAGCAGTATCCTCATATGTTCTAACCAGGTGAATTTCGAGGTCAAAATTTCTTTTATGGGGTAGAGCTGTAACGCCCCAAAATTCTTATTTTTGCTTTTGTGAAAATATGACACAAGTGTGTATTTGCTTTAGTGGTTAAGTGTTCTGGGTGTGTGTGAGAGGTCCCAAGTTCAAGCCCTGCCTTTGGCAAATTTTGGTATTTTTTTATGTAAGCCTTACACTTTCTTAGTGGGTTTATATTTAATTATTTGTAGAATCATATTAGAATGAGCCTGCTGGTTCGAATGGTAAAGGAGTCTGTGTGTTGTGTGGAGGCTTTGTGTTCGAATCCTTGCACGAGCGTGGGAGTTTATTTTTGCTCATTTGACTGAGAGAGTTTCGGTCAAACAAGAATTCTGAGGAAGTTATCAGTGGTGGGGTAGTGGAGTGAATTAGGGGATTTGGGGATAATTCGGTTTATTCTTTTCACTACCGAAATTCTGTCTCCCTTTCCTCTATTTCTTTTCATTTCGATTTCTTTTCTGAATCCGTATCGTTCTTTTTGTGTAACATTGGGCTGTGTTCGTTCGGTAAGTCTTGTTTTGTTAAGTCTTATTGTTATTTGACTTAGTGATTTACGAATAGTTTGTTTTGTTACTCTCGTTTTAGGTGAAGGGCAAGATTTAGTTAGGGTTCCTGCAACGATTTAAGTGTTTGGGGGTTCTGTTCGACAGCGGTAGGTTTTTGCGTACGATGAATAATAGTATAAGGCTTCGATTGTGAATTAATTTCGATTGTGATTTCGTAAGTGTTAATAATTCGGGCTCTGGAATGTCGATTTCTAGGTTTTGGAGGTCTCGGGATTGCGTTAGCTGCGAAAACGAACCAGGTGTGTACCCGAAAACGCAGAAAAAGGGATTTGACAAAAGGCAAAATTGCAAACTGTCGAAGCCACACGGGCGTGTGGTTGCCCGTGTGCGATAACACGGCCGTGTGATCGATGAAGGCCAGGCCGTGCGCAAGACATGGCCGTGTGATGGCCAGGGTGTGGCCGTGTAGGCCACACGGGCTAAACCAAACTAGGTGTGTGGGCCACACGTGGGTGTGGGCCCACAGAGGCACGCCACACAGGCGTGTGATATCTGGGCCAGGCCGTGTGATCCACACAGGCAAGGCCAATCTGGGCATGTGGGCCACACGGGTGAACCACATGGGCGTGTGGGCCCATTTAGCTCAAATGTTTCCTAGGGTTGCACGGGTCGCCCAAGTCAACTGTAAACCTACTTTAGGGTCGGTAAGCGCTACTTAGACCCTAAGTCATGTGATCTAAACATATTATGTACATATTGAGCATATTAAATTTATGCATGTTCACTGATCTGTGTGTATGACTGATAACTAGATTTTAGCATGTAAGCATTTATTTTTGTATATCTGCATAGAGCATACTTAGTTGCATCTGCATTGGGGTAGGATGATTGATTGTTAGAGGAAGTGTACTGAGAGGCTTTCATGCCTATTATCTGGCAGCTCAGCTGCAATATTACTGATATGTTCTGCATTCGGAATGACTTGGTGTGTAGGGCTGGGTGGGTGTTTTAAACCCCACATGATGTGTAGGGATGGTCGGAGATGGTGTGTAGAGGTGATATTGATTTTTGTTACTATATGCATAATGTATCTGAGGTGGGTTAAGGCCCTAATTTAAAACTGAAACTGAATTTGTAATGGGCTTAGGCCTCAGACTGCATTTGACTGATAACTGTTGTTCGACTGTATGCATGTCTTCTATGGGGATTACTCACTGAGTTTACGTAAACTCACCCCTTTCTGTTTTAAGTGTACAGGTAATCCACAGACTTAGACGGATTAGTGAAACGGAGGACTCAACGGTGACCACATATTTATTGAACAACTTTAATAATCATTAAGGTTTTTATTTCCTATTTTGTTTAAGGCATTTTTGTTGTAATTGGGGACTTTTTGGACTGTTTGCCTTTATTTTGGGGTTTAAACTGATTTAATGGATTTTTAAATTGCAAAACTCAACAAAAACTCAGTTTAGTTAAAAACAAACATTTTCCCTAAAAGCGAACGGTTTTCTTAAAATATCATGGTTTTAATAGCTTCCGCTACAGAATATGTTTTTCAATGAACTGAATTAACGAGAAAATAATTTGAAATTGACGAGGGATAATTAGAAGCTAATAAACAGAAACGGTTTAGACTCGATAAATTCGATTTCAAAACCCATTCCATGTGACATCACCAGATTCAGCCATAACGTCTAGGCCGGGTTTGGGGTGTTACATCATTACCCAAAATGCCATAAACTCAAGCCAAAACAAATGGCTAAATCATCAAACAAGAACACCTATACATGCCATTATAACCAAAACTTAGAAACACTAAAATGTACCGGTTTAACCGATGGATAGTGTGATATAAATTCGACAAGCTTCCAACCTGAACGAGCTTCCGATTACATGGAAAAATAATACAGAGTAAGCATAAATGCTTAGTAAGTTCGTATAATGTAGAACTCAACTTACCATTTTATCACATAATAAGTAAATTTAACATGGCATAATCCAATCAAAGCTTGGCCAAAGCTTAAGCATCCACACCAAACATGTTAACATACAATATATAAATCATAGGCACTTTAACATAAATAGCCATTTAGCCACAACATGTATCTCATGAGTTTATAACTCATCTCAACCTATATAATTTTCATGTATCATCATATCAAGGATGTTCACATATGTACATGTTATAATTCATATCGTTCTCTTACTATTTCAAATCCAAATAGTGCCCATTGAACCATTTAGAATACCATTGGATACTTGGGATAGCTCACACATAGTGTGCTAAATCATATAACTGTAATCCGTTAATTCTTGTACATGTATGCTCACACGAGTTGTAAAAATGGGTCTGCTCACACGAGCTGTAGGTTAGAACGTAGCTACACGATGCTGCTCACATGAGCTATGGAGTATCCGCAACACAAGCTGGACCTCAGTCATCGATAGGACATTCAAGACCAACACCCGAATCATGTAAACCCTAACGACATGTCATTTGTATCATGCGAATTCCTAAAGTTCAAACGAGGCTCGGTAGTTCATGTAACATCGTTGGATATGCAACTGATATATATAGCAGTCCACAATACATATATATTTCAAATAAAGGCACACAAATACAATGTAATTACACGAACTTACCTCAACGATTAAACGTAGATCTAGAGGCGACTATTCTGAAACTTTATCTTTTCCCCGATCTAAAGCCGTACGGGGTTTTTCTTGATCTAAATGAATAAATTCAGCTTAATTCAATACTTATTTTATTCAATTTTACCTAAACTCATATTTTAGTAAAATTACATTTTCCCCTATAATTTTGATTTCATTTCAATTTAGTCCCTAACTCATAAAATGAAAATTCATGCAATTCATCCTTAACCCACTATAGCTGAATTTCATATAAGTCCTTAGCAAGCCCTACATTTCATTTAATTCACAATTTCACCATGTATATTTTTCTACTTTTCAATTTAATCCCTATTTAACAATTTCATCAAAAATCACTTAACAAAAGTTGTTTATCTATTAAAAACTAATCATTTTCTTCCATAAAACATCAAAACAACCTATATTCATTCATGGAAAAACCCCAAACTTTTAACAGTTTTACAAATTAGTCTCCGGGCTAGCTAAATTAAGCTATAACGATCCCAAAAAATAGAAATCATTAAAAATGGGATGAAAATTCACTTACATACTAGGACTTTAAAAAACCGAATGGAAGAACCCTAATAACCTATTTACTAATTTAACCTTTAAAATTATTCAAAATTTCAATAATACCAAGCCATGTACATCCACTAACTTCATTAATGGTCTGATTACGACATAAGGACTCTTACTTTAAGATTCTATAGCTATTTAATGCCTTTAGCTACTAGAATACAACTTTTGCACTTTATGTGATTTAGTCCTTTTTATCAAATTAAGCATGCAAACAATAAAATTTCTTAACAAAATTTTTATATGGTAATACTAACATGTTGTAGACATTAAAATAATAATAAAATAAATATTTCTATGACAGATTTGTGGTTGAAAAACCATTATTTTGATTTCACTGAAAACAGGCTGCTACACTACTTTCGTCTATGGGTTCACAACAATAAGTACTGCAAATGAAACCTGCTTTTGGCTATAGATTTTACATCATAATCATGCCATTGAAATTGGCCTTCAACTGTGGATACATAGTAGTACCTACAGATGGAATCTACCTTCGTCTGTGGGTGCACAACAAAACTGATTAATGCAGATAAATTGCCAAACTTTCTCTAATCAATTCGTCCCAACCCATGCAATGCAATGCAGCTTGCTGGATACAAATAGAATATGATAGTACTTAATTTACTAATACATGGAAAATCAGTAGCAAAGTCATTCTTTTTCATGTATTCAAATTTCAATATCATAGGACATGTCATTCATACAATCGCAAGTATAAATACAATAGTAACATATACTATTCATAATTCATGCAATTATTCATAAATATAAATAAATACCACAATAATTCGATCAATCATGAATTCTAGCATATTTTTTATCAGCAGGGACCTAATCTCATAATTTAATTCAATAAAAATAGTTCGAAGCCTATTAAGGGACTAATATGATCAAAACATAAAATTTTAGGTCAAAACTGTAAATTCTGAGTTATAGGGACACACGGCCGTTGATAAACCATAAAAGTAACATGTTTTAATCCCATGCTTGGCATGTTTTTGGATGATTTATTTTATGATTTAGTGAATTTGATGCTCCTAATCATTTAATTTCATGTTTCTATACTTAGGAGAGCATAAGAAAGCAAAAGGAGCAGAAAACGAGCCAAAATCAGACAACACGAGCTATCTTCAACAATCACACGGGCTGGGCACACGCCCATGTGCTAGCTCGTGTCAATTTTGAACCTTGTTTCCCTAATACGTGGAATAAGCAACCAATTTTTAGGGTTTTTGAACATTCTAAAGTTTATAAATACACCCTAGAAGAAGACTTAAAGGGGGCACGCAGAGAAGAACAAAGAAAATACTCGAAAAACGCTGTCGGAATCAACTCAGAAGTAGGATTTCCTTCAAGATTGAAGATCTCCAGTCAACTTCTCTAGAAGTTTTTGGGTTTCTTTATGTTTTGTTGTTTTCCTAATTTTGAGATGTTTTCCTTTCAAAGTATGAACTAAATTCTCTAGATACTTAGGGAAGATGAAACCTATGGTGGATCTTGTTATTTAATTTCTGAATTACATGATAAATACTTGATTTCTTGATCTTAATTATGTGTGCTTATTCCATGTTTTAATGTTTTCAGGATATTAATTCATGATTGATGTGCTTAATGTAGTGGAGCAAAAGTCCCTGTTTAAGAATAGATCTGGCATAATTGAGTGGAGTTGCATGCAATTGTAGAAATAGGACGACATAAATCTACCGGATTATAGTCAAATCTAATAGGGGAATCCATAGATCGAGTTAATGCGGCAATAGGGGTTTTAATTAGAAAGAGATTTCAATTAATCAACCTAGAGTCAGTTATTTTTACTCTCGAAAGAGATTAATATAATTTAGGGATTTCCACGCATCAAGGCAAGTGAATAAATTGTTTAATTCAGATTTAGAATAATAAGTGAAGTCTAGGTGGAGTCTTTTTTGGGTATTGTCTCTCTCATTGGTTTATTCGAATATTTTCTTACTTAATTCTTTGTTGTGTCTTAATAATTAGTTTAGATAATTTTTAGATTAAAAACAATTCCTTCAATTTATCGGCTAGATAATAAAAGGATAGTAATTTCTAGTACTTTTAGTCCTCGTGGATACGATATTCCTGACTCACCATAACTATACTGCTACTCGATAGGTGCGCTTGCCTTTGTCGTGACTTTAGTTAGTTAAGTGAATCATCATCAAGTTTTTGGCGCCATTGCCGGGGACTAAAATATTAGGAATACTAGATTTTTATTACTTTAGCCATTTTTATTTTATTGCATCCTAATTTTGTTTTTAGTTTACTTTTTTTGTTTTCTAATTTTTCTTTTGTTTGCTTCTAGCAGGTTCCTTTAGTTTATGACTAGAAGAAACCTGTCAGGGCCTTTAGTATTCGACAGTGAGATTGAAAGTATAGCTCGTAGAAATCGTAGAGAAGCAAGGTAGAGTCGAAAAAGCACAGTGGAAGAGTAAGAGACTGAGGAGATGGCTGATAATCATAATAATTAGCTACCTTCTGAGGTTGCTACAAATCCTGTAAATCCGAATCCTGCTCCTCGTACTATGTATTACGCCAAACCCAACTTAACTGAGGCTGAATCGAGTATTGTTGGACCTGCTATTGCTACAAATAATTTTGAACTGAAACCTAACACTATTCAAATGATTCAATAATTTGTTCAGTTTGATGGTTTGCAGGACGAAGACCCAAATACTCATTTGGCCAAATTTCTGGAATTTTACGACACTTTCAAGATAAATGGCATTTTTGACGATGCCATTCGCCTTCGGTTGTTTCCATTCTCATTGAGGAATAAGGCTAAACAATGGTTGAACTCCCTACCACGAGTTTCTATCACTACATGGGAGCAAATGACCAAAAAATTCTTATTAAAGTACTTTCCACCTGCTAAGATAACCAAGCTGAGGAATGATATCTCCTCTTTCATGCAAATGGATTTAGAGACTCTATATAATGCATGGGAGAGGTATAAGGACTTATTGAGAAGGTTCCCTCATCATGGTTACCTTTGTGGCTACAGGTTCAAACTTTTTACAACGGTTTGAACCCCTCAACTAGGCAATTAATCGATGCAGCCGCTGGTGGGACTCTGAATTATAAAACACCTGAAAAGGCTTATGAGTTTATAGAGGAAATGTCACTAAATAATTATCAGTGGCAAGTGATGATGACAAAGCCAATGAAAGTAACCGGTGTTTTTAACGTTGATGCGGTCGCCATGTTATCGAATCAGGTAGAACTTTTGAATAAAAAGATTGATGGTTTATATGGTTCTACACATGTACATCTGGTGATGCAGTCCGATACAAATGGAGGAGGAATGAACAATCCAGAATGTTTATCCTACAACCTTAGCACTGAGAACGAACAAGTCAACTATATGGGTAATAATTCTAGACCTCAGAACAATCCCTATAGTAACACTTATAATACAGGTTGGAGAAACCATCCCAATTTCTCTTGGGGTGGTCAATGAAATCAGAGATCACAACCCCCTCCAGGCTTTAAACCACCTTACCAACAAGAGAAAAAGTCGAACCTTGAGGAAATGTTGACGAAATTTATTTCAGTGTCAGAAACCCATTTCCAAAACACCGAACAGCACTTAAAAATCAACAAGTGTCGATTCAAGGACTTGAGAATCAAATTGCTCAACTAGCAAAGATGATTTTAGAACAACCACAAGATAGCTTGCCGAGTAATATCGAAACTAACCCAAGGGAGCAACTTCATGCCATTACTGTTCGAATTGAAGAAGGGTTAGCTGAATTTGAATCTGAACCGAGGCAAGAAACTGTGGTAAGTCAAGGTAAGGTTGTGGTGAGCCATAGTGAATAAAAATCGGTAGGTAAGGAGTATAAACCTCGTGTGCCATACCCAAATGCAACAAAGAAAGACCACGCAAATGAACAACTCAGTAAATTTCTTAAACTTCTGAAAAAGTTGCATATTAACTTACCGTTTATTGAAGCTCTTTCATAGATGCCCAATTCCATAAAATTTTTAAAGGAGCTTTTGGAAAACAAACGGAAGTTAGATGATTCGTCGTACGTGGAGTTAAATGCAGTTTGCTCAACTATCTTGCTGAATAAACTACCCAATAAGTTGAAAGATCCAGGGAGTTTTACTATTCCTTATTTAATTGGTAGTTTAAGTGTAAATAATACTTTAGCTGATTTAGGGGTGAGTATTAATGTCATGCCCTATAAAATGTTTAAACAACTAGGTCTTGGGAAACCCAAACAAACTAAGATGAGCATTCAATTGACAGATAGAACTATTAGATTTCCTAGGGGTATTCTTGAAGACGTTCTTGTTAAAATTGACAAATTTATATTCCCAGTCGATTTTGTTGTCTTAGACATGGATGAGGATAGTGACGTATTTTTAATTCTAGGTTGGCCCTTTTTAGCAACTGCCAGAAAAATTATTGATGTCGGTACAGGAGAATTAATACTTCGTATAGGCGATGAAACGATTAAACTCCAAGCTCGTGATTCTGCTAAGATATCTAGTGATCAAGTTGATTATACGAATTCTGTTAATACGAGTAACCTTGTGGCTCAACATTCTGTGCAGGAAACTCTGCGAAAAAGTGAGATAGAGCCACGGTCCAACTTATATGACAAAAACAGATCAACTTATGAAGAACGAATGTTGACCATCGATGAACTAGACAAATGGCAATCACATGTCACGGAGAAACCGAGAATACACGATGCAAAACCAAAGCGACCTTATGACGAGATTAAGGATGGAATGAACCACTTCAAGGTTGGGGACTGGGTACTGTTAGATGAAACCGACCCTCGAATCACCACTTCAGAGCTTAACGCCAATAGAGCAACTCCTTTTATGGTACTCAATGTCTTCCTATCGGTACAGTCGAGGTAACTTATTCTCATTTCAACACTTTTAAGGTAAATATTACTCGAATTAAACCTTATTTGAATAAAAGAATTGACAGTGAGAAAGAGGAGTTTTGACTCCGTGAACCACTGTGACCATACGAATACTAGGTAAGTCAAGCTTAGACTTTAAATAAGTGATTCTCGGGAGGCAACCCGAGTGCTAACACTGTTAATTTCTTAATTTTATATCATATTATTTTTTTAAAAAAAATGGTTTTAAAAACCCACACAGCCTGGACACACGGATGTGTCCTAGGCTGTGTAGATCTTTTGATTTAGTTTTAAATTTTGAAAAAAATCGACAGTGCGTTACACGGCCTGGCGACACGATCGTGTAATCCACATGGCCAGGACACACGAGCGTGTCCTTGGCCGTGTGGAGCCTGGGACTTAATTTTTCCAAAAGTCACAGAGACACAACCTGAACCAGTCCACATGGGTGTGTGACACGGCCGTGTGGACCACACGACCTGGACACACGGGTGTGTCCTAGGCCGTTTGAAACCTGGAGCTAAAATTTTCAATTTTAAAACAAGTCAGAGAGTTACACGAGCAAGGCACGCGGTCGTGTTTGCGATCACACGAGTGTGTGAGAAGTCACACGGGCGTGGGAGAAGCGAAGGAGATTGCACACAGCCGTGCGACACCGTCGTGTGAACTACACGGCCTGGACACACGGGCGTGTCCAAGGCTGTGTGAAGACAGGGTAAGGATTTTTAACGTACATGGGCTAAATAGAGGCCACACAGGCATGTGACACAGCCGTGTGGCCCAACACAGGCCTAACACGATCGTGTCACCCCTTTAAAAGAAAACCCTAATTTTATTTTTATTCTTAGTTTTTTCTGCTTCTTCAAATTCCCCAATAGTCGTCGTTCCCTCTTTCGGCCATCCCTTCGACCACCATTTTACCCCACCAGCTCCTCTCCTCCTTCCTTTCTTTTCTTGCCCCATTTTCCTCCCACCAAGCCACAACCTACAAACACCCTCACCCACTTACGCTGCACAACCCCACTTCAACCCCCTCCATCCACGTCGGCCTCCCCCTTCCCTTTCTTTTACCCTTTTCTTTTCCCTTCACCCCAACAGCCACCACCAAACCTTTCTCCCCTTTGCACCTTCAACCCCCACGCACATCCCACTACCCTTTTCTCCCTTCCTTTTCCTTAAACTCTACCTTGAGCGAACCACTGCCGCTATTGCCCCGTCCTCTGCACGAACCACCGGTCACCACTCTACCACCGTCGGTCTTTTGCCATTTCCCTTATTTATTATTATTATTAATTTCTTCTATTTTATTTATTTATTTATTCTATTGTTTTATTCCTTTACTTATTTAGTTCTTTGTTTCTTATTTATTATTGTTTGATTATTTTATTTTTTATTGCTTATTTTTATTTTTATTATTGTTTTTCATTTTTCTTTTCTTCTCTGATTCTATTTATTACTGTTTTAAATTCATATAATAGTTATTGCTCTTCTTTAATTAAATTACTTGCTCACTGTTTCGACTATTATTTGTTCTCTATTCTTAGCATTAGATTTGTTTATTTATTTATATATTTCTGCTTCTTGCTTTTATGTCTAATATGATTAACATTTTAGTTACTTATTATTATTCTGATTTATTCCTATTTTCAATTTTATTTTAAGTATGTCATGAGCTGTTTTGTTTTTTCTTTTTAGTATTTCATCAAATTGCTTTGTGCTAATTTTAATTTATCGATTTTGCATAGGTATTCGTACATTTTGTCTTTGAGTATTTGGATATTTGAACTACTTGGATTTTCCTTCCTTCTCAGCCTTAGTTTGCATATCTGTTTAGTGATGCTTATTTTATTAATGAACGTCTTCTATTTTTTTAGGCACACCATGACGAACACTCGTGGGAAGACTAAAACCACCGTTCCCACTTTGAAAAAGCGGAAGGGCCCCGGTGGGACCTCCTCCTTGAGCACATTTTCCAAGGCCGCCACCTATTTATCCGATTTGCGGCGGGTCCCCTAGAGGACTTATATCAACTCTTTCGAGTACATCCACTTGGCCTCGGCCGCTGCATTGATTAGGCCACGTTAGAGCAGGTCCGACTCGCTGATGACGTCCGCGCCATTATCGCCACAACTCCGTGGGACAGATTTTTTTCTATTATTGAGCCCACCTACATGGAGCTTACCTTGGAGTTTTGCTCGACGTTTCTGGTACACCAGGTCATGACGGTTCATGACGAGCCCGACACCATTAGTTTTTGACTTGGTGGTTTAGTGTGACATATGAGCGTCCCCGAGTTTGGTGCGGCTATGGGACTCTATAAGCAGAAATTTATGAGCGCCGAGGACTTCCTTAGACTTCATAAGCACATCCATCACTCACCATCGCATTCTTGGACCAATCTTATAGCGAGCCAGATACCATATGACGCGAGTCGGTCGTAGGCGACTTCTCTCTCTCCAGCCTTACGGTACATTCACTCACTTTTAGCACACACTTTTATAGGTCGGAGAGAGAGCACCGAAGTCATTAGCACTCACGACGCTTATTTCCTATGGAGCATGACGCACGGGCATGTATTTGACTTGGCATACTTCATCACTCTAGCCTTTCGCCATTAGGCTGACCGCCACAGGAAGGGCCCAATCTGTCTAGGCCCTTACGTGACTCGCCTCGCTCGACACTTTGGTCTTCTAGATACACTGAAGTAGTCCTTCACACTCACACTTGTCGCCAGATGTCTCCATAGGGCATCTCGAGCATGATACACATGAGGATGATCGAGCGGCGTCGTGGAGTAGATCCTCCTGAGTACTGATTGTTTCATTCTGTTGCTCAGAATGAACTCGATGACTTCCTTGATGATGTTCCTTCCTATCACGAGGACCCATCATAGCCTCCAATTTCGAGTCGCCAACCTGTTCCTTCTGCTGCTATCTTCCGAGGAGTATCCACCGAAAAGTTCGCTAGCTTTCGTTAGTACTGCGTTCAGAGGTTTGACAGTATTGATGACAGTATTAATGCGACATTACAACAGATTTGTCAGCATGTCCATATTTCTTGTAACACCGCAAACTCAGCCTAGACGTTATGGCCGAATCTGGCAATGTTACATGGTAGTGTTTGTAAAAAGTGAGTTGTCGTCAAAAGAAAATTCCTTTCTTTATCGCTTCTTCACACTTTTTTATGTTAGTTTTAAGACGTGTCGATCAATTTTAAAACGTAATTCATTGTCAAAAAGTTATCCTCTTTCTAAAAGTTATTAATCTACAAAGCGTCACTTATCGCGGAAATTTTTAAAATAGTTTGCGTATTTGTTAAAATGTTTGACTCTTTTTGAAAACTCGATTATTCTTACTTCTAGCAGTTGTAAATCGAAACAATAGAAATCCCAAATTAACCATGAAAATCTAAAGAGGCTATTATTACAGTAAATTACCCCAAAATAAAATCAAAATTATAATTAAGTACTAAAATAAAATGAAATGGGTCGTGTGGCCACCGCTGAGTCCTCCACCGCACCGATCCGCCTATACCTGGGGATTACTTGTATAGTTAAAATAGAAGGGTGAGTTTATGAAAACTCAGTGTGTAATCCCATATAGAACAAAAAGACAGACAAAAGGCAATCACATTCTGAGCCTAAGCCCTTTTCAGAATCAGTGACAGTATCAGTTTGGGCTTTAGTCCAACTCAATACAGAGGCAGTCATGCATTTGGGCCTTGGCCCATTACATTATCAGTAATCAGTATAGTATCAAATTATGCAGTATACAAGTCCTACCCAGCCAGCCTCTACACTCCATTCATTCTAACCCTACACTCCATGTGGGGATATAATCAACCCACCCATCCCTACACTCCAAAAAGTACTGAATGCGGCACTAAACAGTAGTTTGCAGCTGAGCTGCCAGTAAGTTAGGCTCGAAGCCTTTCAGTACACTTCCTCCGATCCATATAAACCCATCTCCATGCAATGCATCATACAATCATGTCATGCCAAATCATGGTATCGTATATGTATTTAGTACAGTTTTAACAGCATGCTCAAAATACAGTTGTACAGGTATATATATAAAGTACATGGATATAACAGTCATTCAGTCAATTAGGGATCTAGGTAATCTTACCGACCCTACAGTAGGTCCACAGTCAACTTGGGCGACCCGTGCAACCTTAGCAGTCAAACAGTGAAAATGGGCCTACAAGCCCATGTAATTTGCCCATGTGAGCCCACACGCCCGTGTGGCCTACAAGGCCCAAAATGGCCTTAGCTGTGTCACACCCAATAATCCCACACGCCTGTGTGGGGCCCACACAACCCAATTCAGCCCGACCTATGAATCGCACAAGGCCTGCATCGTAGATCGCACGCCCGTGTCCGATCACAAGGCCTACCACACGGGCGGCCGCACGCCCATGTAGAGTCGACTTTCATGTTTTCTGACTTTTCGTCGATTTCTATTTCTAGAGTCGTGTTTACACACCTGGTTATGAAAGATGCGCACACAGTCCTCTATCACTTCAGAACCTATGTTCACCCATAAGCACTCGATTAATTGCATATCAATCGAATTTAAAACGAACCCTATTCTATACACTTATCCACTTGATCGACAGCCACTCACCTTGTTTGAACAATCGAATCCTTACGTACTTAACCCGTTGGAAAAAGATGATCACTAGCTCTTGGGTTATTACCTGCAATCCAGCTGAAACCCCTATTAACAATTATCTACAAGAAAAGTTTAAGCCAAATCGAATACCAACTTAGCGAAAGCGTAAACCTATAGAATAGAAATGGAACACTAAATCGGTAGAGAGCAATAAAGAAAAGAGTTGACACAGTGAGGGTAGAAAAAGGAGAGACAATCAACAAGAAAGGAGGAGGGAACGTTTGCCTTAAGAAGGGACAAAATTGAAAGGGAAAAGAAATCAACAGAAAATCAAATAGCAATAATCGGCACCAAAAAACACCGAACAGTTGACAGAAGGTTGAGAGAATCAAAAGCCAAAGCTGAAATTGGGAAGAAAGCAAATATGATTCGGCTAGGGAAAATAAGCAAATCCAATCAAAAATTCGGCAGCAAAACAAGGGTTTGAGGAAGAGAACGGCAGCAAAGTGGAGAGGGAAAAGAAGAAAATTCAACAGAGGATTCTTGGGAAAGAGAAAAACGAAACCGAAATTGCAGAAAGAAAACAAAATAAGAGGAAGTTTCACTAGCAGAAGTTTCGGCAGAGAACTTCCAGAAACCAAAAAAGAAAATTTCAGTAATGGGGAAACAAAACATCAGAGAGCAAATTGTCAGAAATGAAAGAGTGAGGGGAAAGCTGAACTTGTAACCACAGTTTGAATGCTCTCAAACTCCTCACTCCTTAATTTTCTCACCATATCCCTTACTCTTCTCCCCAAAACTGTCCACCCCTCCCTCAACCACCTAATTCAAATTCCACTCAAACTCTTTAGTATTTCGGCTAAACTAGAACACCCACACGACATAAGAAGCAAAAAAAAACACTCTCCTGCGCGCACCAGGACTCGAACTCAAGACCACCAGCACTTTTCCATTCCACTTAGCCACCAGACCAGCAGGCCCATTCTGACATATTTTACCAACATTTATTTATAAGCCTACTGATTAGAGATAGGGGTTTATTCATTTAAAAACAAAAATTTGCCCAAGCTAAGGCTTGAACTTGAGACCTCTCAGACACTCCCAAAACACATAGCCACTAAAGCAGATAATTATTTATGACACAAACATACAAAAATAAATATCTAATGGATTTTTAGGGCGTTACATTTCTCCTCCAGTGACGACGACTCACGATGCTGATGCGTCTAATAACGAGAACCATTGAGTCCATTTATTTTTATTTTATTTTTATTATTAGTTTTTATTCTTATTTTTCTATTTATTTGTATTTTCCTAGACTTTTTCATTTTAATATTTTGAACTATCTTTTATTTATTATGGTTGTTTCTCATCGAGTACCCCTTTAATCTTCTTCAGTGTTGTGTTTGTTTTCTTATCAGTTGCTCAGAATCATGCACTACATCTAGATTTATCTACAATTTTGCTTTTCACTATTCCAGGAATTTCATCCACTATTCAGGGCAGTTTTAGTTATCTCCCTCCCTTATGATATTTTGTTTCTCCTGTGTTATTTTTGTTTGTACATTGAGGACAATGTACATCTTAAGTGTGGGGAGGTTATTTATATGATTATTTGAAAATCCCTGAATTATGTCTTGTGTTCAAGTAATTTTCTCATACTACTATTAGAATGAATTTTTATTGATTTATGATTTTTATTGATATGTTTTAGATTAAATTCATAGGTTATTGTGCATTGATTGTTTAAACTTTAAGACATGAGAGAATCAAGCATGAGAAGTATTTTTTCTGAATTAAAAAAAAATGTTAGGTTGTTTCCCTAAATTGAGGTAGTACCTTGAAGTTTGAGATTTGCAAGATTGATATCAAAAACCATAATTTTTGTGAGTTTTTGAGCTTTTAGAGCATACACTTTTCTTGCTCACTTTATTATTGGTTATGAGTGTGTCAATACTGATTGGTTATTCTAGAACTTGCTTCGATTATACATGTTGAGACCACACCTTTGATTTGATATAATGAGATGATAAAGGCACCTAGGTTTTAACCCTCTTATTCCAAAAAGCCTACCTTCATAATTAACCCTTAGTGAACCCCTTTGAGCCTAATAAACCATTTCTTGATCTACCCTTAATATTAACCCATAACTCATTCTTTTTGATTCATTAAGAATTTATCCTATTTTATTGACTCCCTTTTTATCGAGATTTGATTTGGTTAGTTGCCTAACTATGTTCTTTTTGTTTAGTTGTTAAATTATCTCTTTTTATCTTTATTCTTGAAAAAAATGAATGAATGAAAAAAATATTATTATATTCATTTAAATTTAAATTTTTTATTATTACGTAGTTATATGTTGATTGAGCTTGAACAGCTATATTCATATTTTGAGAAGAAGCCCGTGTTTTTATAATTTTGATTGATGTAATTCAGCATTTATTTATTTTTCTAGTTTGGTAATTTATCAATTCAATCTCGATTCTAACCCTCTTTTTCAGCCTTTATCCACACCTTTAACCCAAGCCCCATTACAACCCTTTAAAGATCTTTTGATTTATTTATCATCTTATTTTATAGTGGTGGAGATTTGATTTTCATGCAAGCCTATGGTAATGACTTTTCCTTTTTCTTGAACCTTAAACACTTTGAGTGATTTGAGTGAACCTTTAGTGAGGATGTCAATTCTTGTTGGTTTTGAATTAAAGGTAATTACTTAGATAAGGGGGAACACCTTGTTTTCATGCTTTAAAAATGTGTGACTTGGATTGTTTGAATCTTTTGTGCTCTTTTAGTTGAATTATTAATGTATGGTTATTTGTGAACTATGATAAAACATTATTGATGAGAATTATGAATTGAGAAAGTTTAATTTTAATTGTGAGTTGAGGATTTTGCTTAAGGACAAGCAAATGCTTAAGTGTGGGGATATTTGATAAAATATAAAAGTAACATATTTTAATTCCATGATTGGCATGTTTTTGGATGATTTATTATATAATTTAGTGAATTTGATGCTCCTAATCCTTTAATTTCATGTTTCTATACTTAGTAGAGCATAGGGAAGCAAAAGGAGCAGAAAACGGGCCAAAATCGAAAAAAACGAGCTATCTTCAGCAACCACACGAGCTGGGCACACACCCGTGTGAGCCACACATGCTGGCCACATGCCCATGTGCCAGCCCGTGTTGATTTCAAACCCTGTTTCCCTAATACACGAAAAAAAGCCAATTTTTAGGGTTTTTGAGCATTCTAAAGTTTATAAATACACCCTAGAAGAAGACCTAAAGGGGGCACACAGAGAAGAACGAAGAAATTACTCGAAGAACGCCATCAGAATCAACTCAGAAGTAGGATTTCCTTCAAGATTGAAGATCTCCAGTCAACTTCTCAAGAAGTTTTTGGGTTTTTTTTTTATTTTTTGTTGTTTTCCTAATTTTAAGATGTTTCCTTTCAAAGTATCAACTAAATTCCCTAGATACCTAGGGAAGATGAAACCTATGATGGATCTTGTTATTTAATTTCTGAATTACATGATAAATACTTGATTTCTTGATCTCAATTATGTATATTTATTCCATGTTTTAATGTTTTCAGGATATTCATTCATGATTGATGTGCTTAATGCAGTGGAGCAAAAGTCCTTGTTTAAGAGTAGATCTGGCATAATTGAGTGGAGTTGCATGCAATCGTAGAAATAGGACGACACAAATCTACCGGATTAGAGTCAAATCTAATAGGGAATCCATAGATCGAGTTAATGCGACAATAGGGGTTTTAATTAGAAAGAGATTTCAATTAATCAACCTAGAGTTAGTTGTTTTTACTCTCAAAAGAGATATTAATATAATTTAGGGATTTCTATGGATCAAGGCAAGTGAATAAATTGTTTAATTCAGATCCAGAATAATAAGTGAAGTCTAGGTGGAGTCTTTCCTAGGTATTGTCTCTCTCATTAGTTTGTTCGAATATTTTCTTACTTAATTCTCTGTTGCGTCTTAATAATTAGTTTAGATAATTTTTAGATTAAAAACAATTCTTTCAATTTATCGGCTAGAGAATAAAAGGATAGTAATTACTAGTACTTTTAGTCCTCGTGGATACGATATTCCCGACTCACCATAACTATACTGCTATTCGATAGGTGCGCTTGCTTTTGTCGTGATTTTAGTTAGTTAAGTGAATCATCATCAGTCGTGTGACCGGACCGTGTGGAGGGTACACAGTCGTATGAGAAATTGTGGTCGTGTGGCATTCAAAACTACAACCTACAGAGGTGACATGACCGTGTGGCAGGCCATGTGATAAGCCAAAACCTAGGGTTTCAAGGGGGACATGGTCGTGTATGGTGGTCGCGTGGTCCACACGAGCGGCCCACACACCCGTGTGGCTAACCGTGTAGTCTAACCAAGGCTCAATTTTGCCTCAATTTTCTCAAAAAATAACACACCTAACTTCTAGGATCTTGAACGTCGTTCCTTATGCCTAGATCTGATATGGGGTACCTGGAATGTGTCCTTCAAATGGAATTTACGCATGAATCAATAATATTTTTCAAGATTTATCAAAATTATCAAGATTTTCGGGAAAAACTCGTTAAAGATTTTTAATAGAGTTGAAAGATTAACAAGAACGATGAAATCTTAGAATTTATAGGTTCTACAAATTGGAACGAGAATGCTGACCGAGCTTTTGATGAGAGTTTGAGGATTATCGATGCTAGATTCAATGATTCGGAGAAATAACGGTTTAATGGGGACTTGATTTTGATTTGAGATTCGAGAGGTTAATTTCCAGCAAAGAATGTAAAATTTTGAAATTAAGGAAAAAGAAGAATTTAAAGAGATGAGGGAAAATTTCCTTTTAGAGTTCGAAGAGGAAATAAAATCCTTGTATGAATAGGAATAGGGATTAAATACTTAAGGTTCAAAATTTTGAGGAGCTGAAGGGTAAAATACCTTTTTGCCGAAAAATGAAAGAAAATGAAAATGGATTTGGCGTGACTTGAACCTAGGGGGTGAGAAAAAATGCTAAAGTCTTGCCATTTGAGTTGCTACCCATTCTTAACCTATTTTTACCATATTTAATATATATACTAGATTGAGTTTGTTCCTTAGTTGATAAAAGAAAATTAGAACAAAATAGGAAGAATAGGATTGAGCATTAGTTCTCTAAAGAATATCTGAAGATGTTAATCATCAAGACTAAGGCTCAATTCTTAGTATTTTTATTAATTCTAACTCGATGGATTTTAGGGTGTTACATAATATGTGAGTTTTTTGTTCATATTTTATTTCGATTTAAGCTTTATTATATCTAAATTCTATCTAAATTTATTTTAATCTAGAATAAAATAAATTTTGATTCTCTCTTAGATTTTAATTTGAAATGGTTAATTTTGATTATAAATTTCACATTGATTTATTCATGACTTATCCGTTCATACATGTTTATAAAATTTTGTGTTTATGTAATCAAAATTAAAATATTCTTTTATATGCATAAGGCAACATTTCAACATTAAGAAAATTAAGGTGGTCATTGCTAAAATCACTGGGTACAATCTCATTCATTATTCTTAATGTTGACATGTCGTTTTTTAATTCGAGTGAATGCAAATATATTTTTGAGCTTCAAAATTCGCACGTATACTCAAATTTTCATAGGATCATGATTAACTATTAAATTTAGACTTATAAATTTCAATATTTTCAAGCAATGCGTAATTAACAAAATATCAATGTCGTAACCATTTTTTTGAAAAGAACAGGAAACGACAAGGTCGACTCGAGGTTTGAAAACGAAAAGGAAGGGAGTCGCCACCGATATTTATTTGGGTGTGATCAGATCACCTTTGTTTAAATAAAACGTCTCGGTTTATTAAAATGATGTTTATGGTCTACGAAAATTTAAGAAAAATGGGTTCGGAAGTCAATTACGTGCGAGGAAGGATTAGCACCCTCGACACGCCCGAAATTGGTACCAAACTGATTGATCGATGTCCTATTGTTGAAAACTTTGAAATGATTTGAAAATAGATACTTTTTATTTCCAAAACTTGAAGGAATTGGAAGGGACGTTTAGGCTCTCTTATTTTCGAAGAGATAGAGCATCATGTCCAGTAAGTTAGGGCGCAATACTTTAGACTCCCGAAACTAAGCTCGCCTTTTAAAACTTAGTTTTATATTTGAAGAGGATCTCCCGTCATTTGTCAAATGAGAAATCAGAACCCAGTAAGTTAGGGCTCGTTATCTCGAAGGTCCAAATTAGGAATATTGCCCATATTTTAATAGGAAAAGAAACTTATCCGAAGTATCTAGATGTCGAGTCCAATAAGTTAGGGCGCGACATTTCGAATTTTCGAGATTAAGTGTTTTGTTTAAATTTTAAATTGCGATTTCAAAAGGGATATCCCGTTGTTTAGCTTTAAACGAGAAGAAACCGGAACCCAGTAAGTTAGGGCTCGATTCACTCGAATTGATAATACAGAATGTCGATTTAAAACTTGAATTTGTGATTTTGAAAGGGATATTCCGTTGTTTAACTTAAACGAGAAAAATCAGAACCCAGTAAGTTAGGGCTCGATTCACTCAAATTGCTAATACGGAATATTGATTGTTATGAAAATTGAGATGTCGGGAAAATCAAGGAGACGAACGATGCGAATATAAATAGTGGGGAAAGACAAGTATTGTGACAATGGTGTATATGTATTGACGATGGTAGAAAATAATGATAATAATAATGGTGGTAATATACATAAAATAGGTAAAATATGTGCATATTGAGAAATGATATAATGATAGCAGTAATGTGGGATATACATATATATATATATATATATATATATATAAGAAAAATGCCGGTAATATACGTAAAATAAATGAGATATTTACATATATATGAAAATAGTATAATACTAATAGCAATAATGATAATGCAATGATGAAACAGATAATAATAATAATCATAATAGTAATAAGAGTAATAATAGTAGAAATAAAAATAAAATAAAAATGATAATAAAACTAACATTTATAATAATATATAATACATGAATAGTAATGAAAATAAAAAAATAATAAAAAACTATTGAAGAGAAAGAATAAGATGATAGTAACATTAATTTAGAAATAAATAATAAAATATGTATAAAAGACTGAGCAAAATAGAGAAATATATATATATATACATAAAAAAAATTTATGATATAATAATAATAATGGTATTAAATAATAATAAGGTAGTGATAACATAGAATAAAAATTTAGCTAGGTTAAAAATGGTAAAAACACAAATAAAGGGCTAAATTAAATAAAAAGACAAAATTTCTGGGGCAAATTTAAAAGAAAGGAGAGATTTGGGGACCTATTTGCGCGTGCAAAAAGACTAGAGGGACCAGAGGGGCGATTTTCCCCAACAAATTAAACGCAGCGCTTAAGGAAAGGACCGAATCGCAACCGCGCGAAATTTCTCGGCCAATATTGCAATAATTGAAAACTTGATTTTAAAAAACTGAAAATGCGGAAGGACCGAAAGCACAATAAACCCCTTGGCTAAAAAACACATGGATCCTGAGGCGGGTCGGGTCAGATCGGGTTGGAAAGGGGTGAAACGACGTCGTTTTGGGCATTAAAGGCCAGCCCCAAAACGACGCCGTTTTGTGGGGCTATTTAAGGCCCTAAAATCAGAAAAAAATCATTTGACCTGCTTGCTTAAAAAAAATATCTGATTCTCTCTTTTTTCTCTGCAGGATTCTCCTCTCCGGCATCGCTCCGGTCGTCGTCCGCCATGGCCTCCGTCGCCGGTTCTGACGCCGGCCACCGCGTGCGGTGGCCAGAACTTTGAAAAGGGGGTAAAATTTTGTATCTTTTTTATTTTTTCTTTTTATAATAATAGCATATATACACGTTGAAGGAAAGAAAAAAGAAAAAATAAATAAAATATATTTCGAATAAAAAAATCACCTTTAGCCTCTGTTTCCTTTGATTTTAATGGCTCTTTTGTTTTTTTTTATGCCTTCTTGTTTAATCTGTGTTGCGGTTCTCCGATTTGTTGCTCTATTGTTTTAATCTCTCTCTGGTTTTTTTGATGATCGAGAAAAAAAGATCCTTTACAATAGATTTTGATTGGCTTTTTATAGCCATTTTTTACAATTGATTTCTCCCATTTTCTATTATTCTGTCATTTCGTTTTCAATGCTTTTGCAGGTACTTGGCGCAAGTGGTTGGCGATGGAGACCAGTGGCGTGGGCGGTGGACAAGACTGGTGACAGGCAATTGGTGCTAGCGGCGGTAGTCAGAAGGCGCACTTAGGGTTAGGGTTTTTCTGTTTTGTTAATTGGGCTGATTGGTTAGTGGGCTAGGTTAATGGGTTTGATTTCTATGGGTTTGAGGTTAGTTTAGTTTTGTTGGTTTGTTGGGTTTGGGGTATTCAGATTTGGGTTTAATGCTTTTGAGTTGTAATTGGGTTAGGTTTAATGTTATCGGGTCCTGGTTCTGTTGGTGTATGGGTTTTAATCTTGGGTCTGGGTCGGTTGTATTGGGTCTTTTGTAAAATGGGCCCTGATTTTGGTCTTGTTGGGCTATTGGGTTTTGACGAGAAAAATTGGGCTACAACAGCTGCCCCTCTTTGCTCATTGTCGTGTAACGGGAATGGAGCAAAGACTTTCGAAGGACCAATTTTGCCCGGTCTTGTCGAGTCTTGACTTCTTGGATGCTCTTCCACAGGTAGCTTCGCTCCTGCCCACCGCATCTTGTTGCTTTGATGCATTCCACTACCGCTTCAGAAAGATGGGACTTGTAGCTCCAATTTGTTCTGTTGCGACTTTATGGAGATAAGACTTGTATCTTCTACCTGCTTTTGCAATCATCAGGAATGCCAGACTTGCTATCTTTTATCTGCTCCCTACAACTTCAGGAATGTCAAATATGCTATTTTCAATCTGATCCCTGCAAACTCAGAGATCACCAGACTGATGTCTTTGATCTGCTTCCTGCAACTTCAGGAATGTCAAATCTGCTATTTTCAATCTGATCCCTGCAAACTCAGGGATCACCAAACTGATGTCTTTGATCTGCTTCCTGCAACTTCAGGAATGTCAAATCTGCTATTTTCAATCTGATCCCTGCAAACTCAGGGATCACCAGACTGATATCTTCGATCTGCTTCCTGCAACTTCAGGAATGTCAAATCTGCTATTTTCAATCTGAGCCCTGCAAACTCAGGGATCACCAGACTGATGTCTTCGATCTGCTTCCTGCAACTTCAGGAATGTCAAATCTACTATCTTCAATCTGATCCCTGCAAACTCAGGGATCACCAAACTGATGTCTTCGATCTGCTTCCTGTAACTTCAGGAATGTCAAATCTGCTATTTTCAATCTGATCCCTGCAAACTCAAGGATCACCAGACTGATGTCTTTAATCTGCTTCCTGCAACTTTAGGAATGTCAAATCTGCTATTTTCACTCTGATCCCTGCAAACTCAGGGATCACCAGGCTGATGTATTCGATCTGCTTCCTGCAACTTCAGGAATGTCAAATCTGCTATCTTCAATCTGATCCCTGCAAACTCAGGGATCACCAGACTGATGTATTTGATTTGCTTCCTGCAACTTCAAGAAGGTCAAATCTGCTATCTTCAATCTGATCCCTGCAAACTCAGGGATCACCAGACTGATGTCTTCGATCTACTTCCTGCAACTTCAGGAAGGTCAAATCTGCTATTTTCAATCTGATCCCTGCAACCTCAGGGATCACCAGATCTGCTTTCTTTGATAGTGTCCTTTTGAGGATATAACCTGTAGAATAAGTACATGCTTATGCCTAATGATTGGGATGCCATGAGTATTATGAGTCAGAATGTTATGAGCATGATTCCTATTCAAGGTGTTATCACTCATTTATCCGTCAAGGTTTCGTCTCCGCTTCTCTTGCAGTAACATTTCTTGCTCAAATAGTTTGCCCCTATGGAGATTTTAAGGCTCATTCCTTTTAGACCTCGGGACACGGGAAATCATTGACTTTCAACCACCCCCCAAGAATCACAACTTCCACTATTGAAACTCGAAGAATACACAACTAGTCTCGACTTCGATTTACTCCACAGCAATTTTTGAATCTCGCTGTCAAAATTTGCCTGTCGTGCCATTTTCTGGACGACTAAGTGATATTGTTTATCTCCGTCACTATTACTTAATTGGACAAGGAATTTGAAGAAATAGTCTCCATTAAGACTTTTCATTCTCAAATGTCTTTAATCTGTGTACGTGGAAATTCTCAACAATTGTCCTGTTTCGGTTTCTTGTATTATCTAGAGATTCCCAAAGTAATATGTAGAACTTTGTTTTGTGAAATTATTAATTCATCAATTATTGTTTTAATGAAACATGTTTATGAATGATGGGTAACAGTAGGTCGCTTTCAAAGAGAGTTAAAATGAAATGAAGAAAATGGTTGGGAACATACCCTTCCTTGCAGAAAAAAAGAATTCAACAATAGTACAATGAGCAGGACACCCATCGGATACTCTAGACATTGCCGATTAGACTTCTATACAAGTTTCATGAAGACTACTTAGAGCTTTAGCATGTGTTTAGAAGACTCAAAGTACTTTGTTGATGCCCCAATATGCAACGTGCTTCCTCTTCCGCTGATTCTAGTGCTGCAAGATCGCCACGTGTCCATTCAAAACTCGAGCCGCCCTTTTCGAGTTTTCAATTCAAGAGTCCTTTGGTCTCAAGGCGCCCTCTGCGGGTTTTCACCTTGGCCTCTTCGGTTTTCTTTTTTTTTTGAAGTCTCAAAGTGCCCTTTGCGGGTTTTCACCTTGGCCTCTTTTTCTCTCTTTTTTTTTTAAGTCTCGAAGTGCCCTTTGCGGGTTTTCACCTTGGCCTCTTCCATTTCAAGCAAAGTACTTTTTAACCGAATCTGAGTTCACGGGATTGGGCAAGCTTTTCCCGTCCATCTTAGTCAGAATCAGTACACTTCCCGAGAAAGCTTTCTTTACCACATACTGTCCTTCCCAGTTCGGCATCCATTTTCCTCTGTAATCCTTTTGTATGGGAAGGATCTTTTTCAGCACGAGGTCCCCCTCGTGGAATTCTCTTGGGCGAACCTTTTTGTCGTAAGCTCGCATCATTCGTTTTTGGTACATCTGACAGTGACGAATAGTCCTCAATCTCTTTTCTTCAATTAAGTTCAACTGATCATATCGAGCCTGGATCCATTCAGCTTCGTCCAGCTTTATTTCTGACAAAACTCGAAGAGAAGGTATTTTTACTTCAATAGGAAGGACTGCTTCCATCCCATAGACCAACGAAAAAGGTGTTGCCCCGATAGAGGTTCTGGCTGATGTCCGATAAGCATATAGTGCAAATGGTAACTTCTCATGCCAATCTTTATAGGTCTCAGTCATCTTCCCCACTATCCTCTTGATGTTTTTGTTAGCCGCTTCTACTGCCCCATTCATCTTTGGACGATACGGTGACGAATTGTGGTGTTTGATGTTGAATTGGTTGCAAACCCCTGCTATCGTGCTGTTGTTTAAGTTCAGTGTATTATCTGATATGATCCTCTCGGGCATTCCATATAGACAAATGATCTCCTTTTTCAAAAACCGACTAACCGCTGATTTGGTGACGTTAGCATATGAAGCAGCCTCTACCCATTTTGTGAAATAGTCGATGACCACAAAGATGAACCGATGCCCATTCGAAGCTTTTGGAGAGATTGGCCCAATGACATCCATGCCCCACATGGGAAATGGCCATGGAGAAGTCATAACATGTAAAGGTGACGGGGCCACGTGAATCTTGTCCCCATAAATCTGTCATTTATGGCATTTCTTGACATAGTTGATACAATCTCCTTCCATGGTGGACCAATAATATCTAAACCTCATTATTTGTCTGGCCATCATGAAACCATTGGCGTGAGTTCCACAGATGCCTTCATGGACTTCTTCCAGGATTAACTTAGCTTCGGCGGCATCCACACATCTCAGCAGTACTTGATCTTTCCTTTTCTTTTATAGGACCTCTCCATCGAGGACATAGTCACAGGCTAGTCTTCTCAACGTCCTCTTATCGTTCTCAGTCGCTTGGTCTGGGTACTCACGATTTTTCACGTACCGCAGTATATCGTGGTACCATGGTGGGCCAGTTTTCTCTTCCTCTTCGATATTGTAGTAATGGGCCGGGTCCTGATGAATGCTCATTTGTATGGGCTTCATGTCCATATTTTCATTTATTCGGACCATGGAGGCTAAGGTGGCCAGGGCATCAGCCATCTGGTTTTCGTCTCTGGATAAATAACGGAAAGTGACGTCGTCGAACTCTCTGATCAAATCTTGGGCCAATTTTTTGTAGACGACCAGCTTTGGATCTCTGGTTTCCCATTCCCCTTTAAGTTGATAGATTACTAGGGCGGAATCTCCATACACTTCTAATACCCTGATTTTGCGTTCGATAGCGGCGCAAAGACCCATGATGCAAGCTTCATATTCAGCCATATTATTAGTGCAATCAAAATCCAGTTTGCAAGTAAATGGGTAATGGTCTGCTTTTGGGGATATCAGAACTGCCCCAATTCCATTGCCCACGGCATTTGATGCCCCGTCAAAATTCAGTTTCCAGGGATGGCTTTCGGAGGCACTTTCTTCAGTGTCTTCCACGTACATCAAATCTTCATTAGGGAAATCAAAGTCCAAAGGCTCATAGTCCTCAAGGGCTCTACTGGCCAGAAAGTCTGCTATTGCACTCCCTTTTACCGCCTTTTGGTTCACATAGACGATGTCAAATTCAGAAAGCAGATCTGCCACCTGGCCATCCTTCCATTCAAGGCGGTAGACTCCATCATATATTTAAGAGGATCTAGCTTCGAGATGAGCCATGTCGTGTGATACAGCATATACTGCCTCAATCTCCGAGATGTCCAAATCAAGGCACAGCACAATTTCTCGATTGGCGGGTACCTCGTTTCACATTTGGTAAATTTTTTACTAAGGTAGTATATTGCCCTTTCTTTCTTCCCTGACTCATCATGCTGACCCAGCACACATCCCATCGAATTATCAAGCACCGTCAAGTAAAGGATTAATGGCTTGCCTGGTTGAGGCGGTATTAGTACTGGGGCATGGGACAGGTACTGTTTTACTTTTTCGAAGGTTTTCTGGCATTCTTCATCCCACGTGCCTGGATTATGTTTCTTGAGGAGACGGAATATGGGGTCACATTTCTCGATTAGTTGTGAAATGAACCGAGCGATGTAATTTAGCCTTCCTAAGAAACCTCTAACTTCCTTTTGGGTACGTGGCGGAGGCAATTCTTGTATGGCCTTGACTTTGTCCGGGTCAACCTCAATCCCCTTTTCACTGACTATGAATCCGAGCAATTTCCTAGACCGAGCTTCGAAGGTACACTTTGACGGGTTAAGCTTCAATTGGAATTTCCTCAGTCTCAAGAATAATTTCCTCAAAACCTGCACATGTTCTTTTTCAGTTCGAGACTTGGCGATCATATCATCGACGTAAACCTCAATTTCTCTGTGTATCATATCATGGAATAGGGTTACCATGGCTCTCTGATATGTCGCTCCCGCATTTTTCAGTCCAAATGGCATCACCTTGTAGCAAAATGTTCCCTATATGGTTACAAACATTGTCTTATCCATGTCCTCAAGATGCATCTTTATTTGGTTATATCCCCAGAAACCATCCATGAAGGAGAAAAATGAATAACCTGCTGTATTGTCTACCAAGGTGTCGATGTGAGGCAATGGGAAATTATCCTTCGGGCTAGCCTTGTTTAGATCCCTGTAATCCACGCACATCCGTACTTTCCCGTCTTTCTTGGGGACTGGGACAATATTAGCCACCCAATCCGAGTACTTAACCACTTGCAAGAACCCAGCGTTAAATTGTTTCTCAACTTCTTCTTTTATTTTTAATAAGATATCCGGTCTCATTCTTCGGAGCTTTTGTTGGACGGGCTTGCATTCTTCTCTTATGGGCAATCGATGTACTGCGATATCAGTGCTTAGTTCGAGCATATCTTGGTACGACCACGCGAACACATCCTTGAATTCATGGAGTAACTCGATGAGGTTCCGCTTGGTTTCTACCGTAATACAGGCTTCAATCTTCACTTCTTGCCCCTCTCCTAGGTTCACCATCTCTACCGACTCTTCATGGGGTAGGATCTGTTTTTCTTCTTGCTCTACCATTCTCAACAATTCTGGAGGCAAGTCGCATTCTGTGTTATTTTCAAAGTCCTGAGATTCCTCTGAACACATGACTTGCTCAAAGGAGGCTTCTGAATCTGTAGTATCGTTGCTCATATCATTGATGTCTAGAGACCTGTGGTGGGTAGCAAAGGATGTATAAAGAATAAATGAATTTGAGGACGACTATTCATATGACATGAATGAAAAAGAGAAAAATGAGAGAATGCTTGATAGAAATTGAAGATGTACTTCATTAAAACAAAATATCCGAACATGAGCCTATTTCACAAAGGAGATCTCATTGTTTCTAGGCTTGAAAACAACTAGTGCATTCTGAATATTACTCTGTGTAATCTCTAAAAACTACAGGAAATTCCTCTGCAGTCCAATTGTCTAAGGTGCTTCCAGGTTCACACGGACGAATACCTGACAAATTTCCTTGATCAGCTTCCCCGTCATGTATGGTATTGATGTGAAGATGCTCCTTTCTAGGAGGTTCCTTCTCCGAGTAAATTACTCCTCCTGACACAAAGGTATGTGATATGTGGGGGAATGTCATCGGTTCCCACTTAACTTTCTCTCCTTTCAGCCGGGCCCTTCTCCTTTCTTGCTTCTTTTCCATTTCCTTCTTCATTTGTTTGGCATCTGGTTTGAAACCCAAACCAAAACGGTCTCTCTTCTCTTTCAGTATCGGGGTCTGCACTTTCCTTTGGAGATATTTGCCTAACCCTCTTCCGGGTAGGGCTCTTTTTCCCATCATCACTTGTAATCCCATCCTGGTGGTCTTGGATAGCTTAGGCACTGGGACTTCACTTCCTTCCGAGATGAATGTCGCGTTCACGAACTCTAAGGATCGGAAGGAACATTCGATGGCTTCCTCATTCGTTTTTAGATATGGCACTTCGTTGGTAACGGTCGCTATAATGTCTTCTTCAGCGTTTATAGTTACCAGCCGATTTTTTATTACCAGTTTCAGTTTCTGGTGTAGCGATGAGGGTGCGGCTCCCGCCGAATGAATCCATGGCCTCCCCAATAAGCAGTTGTAAGAGGGCTTGATATCCATGACCAGGAAATCCACTTCGTATGTGTTAGGCCCTATCAATAATGGTACATCTATTCTGCCCATTACTCTTCTTTCAGTGCCAACGAACGCTCTCACTATGTTCTGGCATGCTTTCATATGAGAACTGTCTATCGGTAACCTCTCAAGTGTAGCCAGTGGTAGGACATTTAATGCTGACCCATTATCTATTAGTACACTTGGCAGAGTGTATCCCTTGCAATGGGTAGTTATGTGCAAGGCCTTCGTTGATTCCATGCCTCCGGGTGGGATTTCATCCTCACTGAAGTAGATAAAATTGTCAGCGCTTATATTACTAACCAGACGGTCCAACTTGTTGACGGATATATCCTTAATAACATAAGTCTCATTTAGTACTTTCATCAGTGCTTCGCGGTGCACCTCCGAGCTTAGAAGTAGGGCTAGCACGGAGATGCGGGCTGGTTGTCTATGCAGCTGTTCCACCATGCTATATTCGCTGTGTTTCAAGAATTTCAAGAATTCTTTGGCCTCTTCCTCTTTTACGGGTTCATTGATAGGGGCTTCGGGTTCTTTTTTCCGCCCAATCAGCACAGTCTTCGATTTCACTGGTTCTGCTCCTCTGTTCTCAGGATCGTAACGCTTCCCACTATGCGTATAGGACCCTTCATTCTTGACTTCCTCAAAAATGCTAGTGGAGCTTTCTGCCCCTGGTATCGTCACATTACAATTGTAGTTCCAGGGTACCTTTTTACTGTCTTGGTTGGGAAAAGAAGTAGGTTTCTGAATTATAATCTTTGGCCTTCCCTGTACCCCGCATTTCCTATTTTACGAGATGATGATTCTTGGGTAATTGACCCCAGGCTTCCTCAATTCATCCTCGGTCGCACATACGTTCTCCTCTTCTGTTCCTTCTTCATAAAACTCCAGTTCTTTGTTGTTCATAAGGCCTTGCACCACAATTCTAAACTCGGCACATTCTTGAATCTCGTGCCCTTTTTTCTTATGGAATTCGCAGTAGTTCTTTATATGCCTCCCGTTCCCCACAGGATCTGAATCTATCAATCCTCTTTTTGCCATCTCCTTCCAGACTATTTGTAATGGGGTTTTCACTTCTGTGACATCCTTCTTGATTTTTCTCCCTACTGCCTCACTAATTGCGTTTATCCCTCTATCTTCGTGATTGGGTAGTGGGTTCCCTTTTTTTACCATATCATCGAGTGTTATAACCTCTATCGTTATTAGCCTCTCGACTACCCTTTTAAAGGCGAGGCAATTCTCTATCGAATGCCCCGCTACCCCTGCATGGTAATCGCAGTGAGCGTTAGAGTCGTACCACTTAAGGTATGGGGGTTGCGATGGTGGCAAATAGAACAGGGACACGATGTGCTCGTTGAACAAAATTTGGAATAACTCCTTGTACGTTATTGGAATTGGCGTGAATTGAGTCTTTTCGGTATTTGGTCTGGTTCTCGATTCTTGTCTTGCCGGTCCTTGTTGTCCAGCGGTAACTGCCTTTGGCTGATAAACTGTGATCGCATTCGAGTACCCTTTATTGTATGTACTCACATTATTTACTTCACCGTCTTTTTTCTTAGGAGCAGCCCTCCTAGTGCTTTCTCCTACCTCGATCTTGCCGCCCCTTATGGCATGTTTGATCATCTCTCCTGCCATTACTATGTCGGCAAAGCTCTTAGTCATGCTCCCTATCATATGAGTTATGAAAGAGGCCTTCAGGATGTTAATAAAGAGCATGGTAGTCTCTTTTTCTAAGAGGGGTGGCCGAACCTGCATGGCGACCTCCCTCCACCTTTACGCGTACTGTCTGAAACTTTCATTTTGTCTTTTTTCCATACTTTGCAAAGTAATTCTATCCGGTGCCATGTCTGTGACGTGGCTGTAATGCTTCAGAAATGCTTGAGCCAAATCTCTCCAGGAACTAAAGTTGGCCCGACTAAGCTGGTTGTACCATCTAGCAGCTGCGTCCACCAAACTTTCTTGGAAACAGTGGATTAAGAGTTGATCATTGCTCACATAACCAGCCATTCGCCTGCAGAACATGGTGATGTGGGCCTTCGGGCAGCTAGTTCCACTATATTTTTCAAATTCAGGTATTTTAAACTTATGAGGCAGTACCAAATCGGGTACTAGACTTAAATCTTTTGCGTCGATCCCATGATGATGATAGATACATTCCAGCTTTAAATTTTTCCTCCAGCCATTTGCAACGATCCTCTAGTTGCCTTGAGGATTCTATTCTCGACCCCATTTTCTCTACTGCATCTAAATCAGGCACAACAGGGTTGGCCGGGCTGTCTCCTGGTTGGGATCCAGAGCCTACGTGATAGCTCGTGGGAGGTCTAGTGTCATCCTACCCTTGCTGGGGCCTGATTGTAACTGGTGGCCTTTGGAGATATTCCTCAGGCTGTGTTCTTGCGTGCGGCGGGGTATAACCCGGGGGAGCGCCTTCGTTATCCTCGTCAACCGGAGGCATGGGACCTTTCCCCTTATCCATTGCCCCGTTCATCACTTGGGTCATTTGGGCTATCATGTTTCTTTGGGCCTCCAACATTTGGTCCCTCATTTCCTGTTGGAGCTTCAACATTTGCTCTTGCATTTGTTCCTGTATTTCTTTCTGGAATTGTTCGAACCTTTGATCCATTTTCCTGGTTTTAGTGCGTGTTTCGTAGCGATGTTCCGTTTCCAGATTTTCTCTTTTCTCTCTTTCTTTTTCTTCCTCTGATAATTTTTAGCTAATTAGGCCCCTTTTTGTAAACTTAAATGCATGTAATGTGATGCAATGCAAATGTATGAATACAAGAAGAAGACATCGATTCTGATCAACTTCATTTTAGAAAACTTTATTAGAAGGCAAAACCCTTTACATAAAACAGATTACAAATATGCTTTCGCCTTTAAGCCCAGAGTTTTGATCTTCCTAAGTAAAGAGGTCAGCTCTTGACTATGATCTGCTTGTAGCTCGTATTTCATGCCTAGGACCTCAGCTTGTGCCGCCAGGGTCTGCAGGTGATCAGCCACTTCTCGAATCTGAACTATCGCTTCACCCATGAGGTAGTCTCGATCTCTAACTTGATTACGGGAATGGTGAATCTCCTCCTCCCAATACCCTTCTCTTGCTTCCAAAAGCACAATTCGGAGCTCGCAACCGTGTAATGCTGACTCTAACTCTTCAATCTTGCCTTTCATTTCCTCGATTTTGTTTAGACTTAATCTCAGTTTGCTTTTCGAGTTACGACTTCGATAGTGATGTAGGGACCGTCCAAGCTCAGCTACCGTAGCTTTTAGTCCTTTCTTCTCTTTTTGGCTTTCTGCCATGTCTTTTTTCAGAACCTCGTTTTGTGTTTGCATTTCCTGGAACTTTTTCTCCCAACTACTAGCCTTGGCTCTTTCCTCTCGGATCTCGCGTCGCCATTGCTCCTGTGTTTTTCCTAATCCGGCGTTTTTCATTGTCAAACGCATCTTCTTATATTCCGTCTTCAGATCATCTCGGTCTTCCTCTATTTTCCCTTTCTCCTTTCTTAGTTTTTCAGCTTCCGACTTTTGTCCATCTATGTCTAACTTGAGGAGCATCTTCTCTTCTTCCAGTCTCTCTATCTTTCTTTAGAGTTCCGAACTCATCCTTTCAAAATCTCGTTTCACGATTTCCAGTTCTGATGGGACTACTCGCAAACATTCTTCTCTTGACCGGGCGCCCTCTGGATTTGGCTCAGGGATGTTATCATTGATCCTCCTAGTCCTCCATTCAGTGTATTCCGGGGTCGTCGTCGGGCCTGCGGATAATCTTTTCATTCTATGAATCTGATTCCAAGCACCAGAGATCTCCTTAACCTTTTTCTTATAGCTCCCCCCTTCGTATGAGAACTCGCACTGAGCCAGCCCGGATGTCATCGGTACGAACTGTCTTGAACTATACTGTCTTAGGACCAGCAAAGGGGCATATGCAGTGGCACCCTAAATTCCTAGTAGGGGAACCCAGTCGAAGCTTCCACAACGATAAAGGATCTTGTCGGGAATCATCCAAGGAGCCTTCCACTTGATGTGGTCTTCTTGAAGGTTTTGAAGGAGTGCTATCCAGTTTTCTCCAGACACGTCTTCTTTCCTAGGCGTAGCTACTATCTCTTCCAACGGGGAGTAATCCTCCGACAAAAACCGATAAGACACTTTCTCCACTTTCCAGAAGTGACTATGGAACCAGGCCAATAACAACTGCGCACATCCAATAAACTTGCCCTCACCCATTCTCCGACATGCATTCAAGGATCTGAATGTTTCGGCCAAGATGGCAGGAACAGGCGTGACCCCTTTGTCTAATCGACCGAATAGATCAATAACTGCTTCATCAATGTGTCTTAGAGCTTTTGGAAAGATCACCAAACCGTAAATACACAAGGCCAAGACGTCGATCTTTTTCTTTGCATCGGGATGCGTTAGGATCAGGTCCCTCAAACATATCCAAGGTACACATTTGCCCTCGCCTTTCTTCTGCATTCTAGCTGAGACCCATTGTTCGCTCATTCCCGTGATATTCATTAATTTCTTCGCAAAAGTCGGGCCATTAACTGCTTTAGAATAAGCTTTATCAACTTGAATTCTTGGACAACGTAGCAAGGCCGTATACTCCTCTATCGTGGGAACCGAATCCACTTTCCCGAAAGAGAAACAGCTATAAGCAGCATTCCAGAACTGAGTCATTGCTCGGAATAGGTGCTTATCTATTTTGACATCAAGCAGGTAAGACAGGTCGCCGTAAGTACTATAGAACAACTGCTTTGCCTCATCATCCCACTGGGTCCATATTTCTTTCAACTCCTGGAGTTCGTTCTACGTAACACTGATATTGGTGTAATCCCGTAGTTCTGACACATACCCCTCAACTAAGCTATCCCTCTTTTCTAATTGGCATTGCTCTGACCATATGCGGGCGGCCGCATTGTCTTCCACTTTATCAAGGAATTCGCTTTCCATAACCAGCTCTCTAACTCAGAAACTGATCGTGAATCGATGCCTCTTAAAAAATGGAACGATATGCACAAAAGAATAAAACACAACAAGTTAGTACTATGGAATATAAAGCAAGTAAAATAAACAAACACCTATTTGGGTGACCACTAAGGTTTGACATAGTTCTACCTAAGGTGAGCTCTTAGGGTTCACTATGTGCTGTTCAGTTCTATAGTTGAGGTACCTGAACCAGCAGATTCCTCGATCCTCACCCATTATAGGTTCATATAGACCGAGTTCGGTTCAGGGGAATACATTTCCCTATGGCCATGCGGAAGTGAAAACTTCACGAAGACATAGGTACAGATGTATCCCGAAAGCATTCCACTAGCCCATGCGGAGGTGAAAGCCTCACGAAGGCATAGCTTCTCGCTCCCACTTAAAGGGTGTGACCACAACGGTCATGCAATGCAATGCCAAAGTATTTACGAGACCCAATATTGAAAGTGCATTAAAAGAAGCATGATTTTTCGAAACCATTTTCCAATTTTAATCAAAAGGACAAGAATCAATCAATCTATGGCCTGACTCTCGAAGTTCCCCAGTGGAGTCGCCAAGCTGTCATAGCCATTTTTTGATAAAACAGTAAACGACGCGGTCGACTCAAGGTTTGAAAACGAAAAGGAAGGGAGTCGCCACCGATCTTTATTTGGGTGTGATCGGATCACCTTTGTTTTAATAAAACGTCTCGGTTTATTAAAACGATGTTTTTGGTCTACGAAAATTTAAGAAAAATGGGTTCGGAAGTCAATTACGTGCGAGGAAGGATTAGCACCCTCGACACGCCCGAAATTGGTACCAAACTGACTGATCGATGTCCTATTGTTGAAAACTTTGAAATGATTTGAAAATAGATACTTTTTATTTCCAAAACTTGAAGGAATTGGAAGGGACGTTAAGACTCTCTTATTTTCGAAGAGATAGAGCATCATGTCTAGTAAGTTAGGGCGCAATACTTTAGACTCTCGAAACTAAGCTCGCCTTTTAAAACTTAGTTTTATATTTGAAGAGGATCTCCCGTCATTTGTCAAACGAGAAATCAGAACCCAGTAAGTTAGGGCTCGTTTTCTCGAAGGTCCAAATTAGGAATATTGCCCCTATTTTAATAGGAAAAGAAACTAATCCGAAGTATTTAGATGTCGAGTCCAGTAAGTTAGGGCGCGACATTTCGAATTTTCGAGATTAAGTGTTTTGTTTAAAATTTAAATCGCGATTTCAAAAGGGATATCCCGTTGTTTAGCTTTAAACGAGAAGAAACCGGAACCCAGTAAGTTAGGGCTCGATTCACTCGAATTGATAATATGGAATGTCGATTTAAAACTTGAATTTGTGATTTTGAAAGGGATATTCCGTTGTTTAACTTAAACGAGAAAAATCAGGACCCAGTAAGTTAGGGTTCGATTCACTCGAATTGCTAATACGGAATATCGATTGTTATGAAAATTGAGATGTCGGGAAAATCAAGGAGACGAACGATGCGAATATAAATAGTGGGGAAAGACAAGTATTGTGACAATGGTGTATATGTATTGACAATGGTAGAAAATAATAATAATAATAATGGTGGTAATATACATAAAATAGGTAAAATATGTGCATATTGAGAAATAATATAATGATAGCAGTAATGTGGGATATACATATATATATATAAGAAAAATACCGGTAATATACGTAAAATAAATGAGATATTTACATATATATGAAAATAGTATAATACTAATAGCAATAATGATAATGCAATGATGAAATAGATAATAATAATAATCATAATAGTAATAAGAGTAATAATAGTAGAAATAAAAATAAAATAAAGATGATAATAAAACTAAAATTTATAATAATATATAATACATGAATAGTAATGAAAATAAAAAAAATAAAAAACTATTGAAGGGAAAGAATAAGATGATAGTAACATTAATTTAGAAATAAATAATAAAATATGTATAAAAGACTGAGCAAAATAGAGAAATATATATATATATATATACATAAAAAAACATTTATGATATAATAATAATAATGGTATTAAATAATAATAATAAGGTAGTGATAACATAGAATAAAAATTTAGCTAGGTTAAAAATGGTAAAAACACAAATAAAGGGCTAAATTAAATAAAAAGACAAAATTTCCGGGGCAAATTTAAAATAAAGGAGAGATTTGGGGACCTATTTGCACACGCAAAAAGACTAGAGGGACCAGAGTGGCGATTTTCCCCAACAAATTAAACGCAGCGCTTAAGGGAAGGACCGAATCGCAACCGCGCAAAATTTCTCGGCCAATATTGCAATAATTGAAAACTTGATTTTAAAAAACTGAAAATGCGGAAGGACCGAAAGCACAATAAACCCCTTGGCTAAAAAACACGCGGATCTTGAGGCGGGTCGGGTCGGATCGGGTCGGAAAGGGGTGAAACGACGTCGTTTTGGGCATTAAAGGCCAGCCCCAAAACGACGCCGTTTTGTGGGGCTATTTAAGGCCCTAAAATCAGAAAAAAATCATTTGACCTGCTTGCTTAAAAAAAATATCTGATTCTCTCTTTTTTCTCTGCAGGGTTCTCCTCTCCGGCATCGCTCCGGTCGTCGTCCGCCATGGCCTCCGTCGCCGGCTCTGACGCCGGCCACCGCACGAACTTCGAAAAGGGGGTAAAATTTTGTATCTTTTTTATTTTTTTTCTTTTTATAATAATAGCATATATACACGTCGAAGGAAAGAAAAAAGAAAAAATAAATAAAATATATTTCGAATAAAAAAAATCACCTTTAACCTCTGTTTCCTTTGATTTTAATGGCTCTTTTGCTTTTTTTTATGCCTTCTTGTTTAATCTGTGTTGCGGTTCTCCGATTTGTTGCTCTATTGTTTTAATCTCTCTCTGTTTTTTTGATGATCGAGAAGAAAAGATCCTTTACAATAGATTTTGATTGGCTTTTTATAGCCATTTTGTACAATTGATTTCTCCCCTTTTCTATTATTCTGTCATTTCGTTTTCAATGCTTTTGCAGGTACTTGGCGCAAGTGGTTGGCGGTGGAGACCAGTGGTGTGGGCGGTGGACAAGACTGGTGACAGGCAATTGGTGCTGGCGGCGGTAGTCAGAAGGCGCACTTAGGGTTAGGGTTTTTCTATTTTTTTAATTGGGCTGATTGGTTAGTGGGCTAGGTTAATGGGTTTGATTTGTATGGGTTTGAGGTTATTTTAGTTTTGTTGGTTTGTTGGGTTCGGGGTAATCAGATTTGGGTTTAATGCTCTTGAGTTGTATTTGGGTTAGGTTTAATGTTATCGGGTCCTGGTTCTATTGGTGTATGGGTTTTAATCTTGGGTCTGGGTTGGTTGTATTGGGTCTTTTGTAAAATGGGCCCCGATTTTGGTCTTGTTGGGCTATTGGGTTTTGACGGGCAAAATTGGGCTACAACAATCAATTTTTAGATGTCGCACAGGTGTTAAAACCTTCCTCATGCGTTATCGATTTCTAAATTCAGATTTTATCTGATTTTGAAATTAAGCTCAAAAATTGTCTTTTAAAATCCATATTAACCAATACAAGAGTATCCTCCACGCCAAGAAAAAAACACCCTTATTCAATATTACAGACCATCCAAGTTATCCAAAAAAGAGGAGATGCTGTCGTATGACAGCCTTGAAGGGGCGGAATTGGCATTAAAGAGGATCTTAATGGTGGTAAAGAGATTATGGTTTTGTTATTCGGCTTATAAATCTGATTACATATTGTATACACATAATTGTTTATTTGTGTTTTTGGTGTTTTCCTTGGTACCGTTGCCCAGGGCATTAGTGGAGTTGTATTGGTCCGACGCCGTTGATAGATTCAAGCTTCAACCAAGAGTGAAGAGATCGTTCCCGGAGTTGTTTAAATGTTATAAAGATGTTCTTCATCAGTTTATCTTTGTGGTTGCCCCTCTCATTGCTATTTCTTTTCCTGTTTTAGAGGTACGTACAGTGCATTGCTTCTTAGGGTCGAGGAAAAATTTATATTAGTAACCATCCGGTGACTAAAAAAAAACTTTCGAACAATTTAATGACTTGAATGAAATTTTAAAATAATTGAAGGATCAAAACGTAAACTACTTATATTTATTTACTTAAAAAACTATGTTTTTTAAGAAATATTTATGAAAAAATAATTTAAAAACTTTAAAAAATAATGCCGAAAGCCATAAAAAAAATTGTCGGAATGAAGTTCAAAAACCCAAAATAAAAAATTGATAAAAAATAAAAAACCAAATAAAATAGAAACAAATTATCATAACAATTCAAAAAATTTAAAAAGAAATTGGATAGAATGATGAGTGTTACCGTTGGATTCACCATACTCTCCATTTAATAATACTAGTAACGATTGTTTTAATCAAAACAAGTGTTACAAATTCCACATATACATGGTTAGAATTCCGAACTCAATGCCAACGACTTAAAACCCAAGTCTTGTCATTGAAATCAATCTTGATGCTCATCCAGATAGAACTTTTAATAACAAGAAACTTTAAACCTAATTTAATTAGTTCGTATCGAGAACACAACATATTTAAGTTTGATTTCAATCACTCCTAGGTAAAATTATTATGGAAGCCTTTGTACTAAGAGTTGGATTGCATTTTTTCTCCTTTATTCAAAAAAATAAGCAAACTAATCCCTATACGTTAGATTAAAAATTAAACTGGTCCTTCAATTCTACTGCTAAAAATTGGTCCCTATATGTTAGCATGAGGTGCACATGGCACATCACGTGTCACTATTCGATTATTTTGTTAGCCATACCAGTTTTCAACAATAGAAATTACTAAATTTTATTACAAAAAAGATCAGTTTGCTCATTGATTTAATGTACAGGGATTAAGAGACCTATTTTTATAATAAAGAAAGTAAAATCCAATCCAACAATTAATAGAGAGGGATCCATAGTTCCAACATGTTGATTATTGAAAGGTTTTTTAATGTTGATGGGGCAGTGGGTTGGCATTCGTACGAGCTTGCCACTGCTAACAAAATGGGAGGTTATTAGCCAATTGATAGTGTATTTTCTAGTGGAGGACTACACCAACTATTGGATTCATCGGTTCCTACATGGTGAATGGGTGTAACACCCTAAACCCAGCCTAGATGTCTAGACCAAGTTGGAGAGTTACATCACCCGTACTCAAATTCATACTATCATAGCACAGTCAAATTGAACCATTCGTCACGTAATATTCATCACAACCATAATTTAATACATATAACCTTCATAAATTCAATAATATCATAAAACATAGATCCCTAATAATAATGCTTAAAAGGAAAGATAGAAGTTTGATCGAGCTCTCGCGACACTGACCCGATCAAGACTGGGTACCACTTGAAATCCAATCAATAAATGGGTGAGTTGTGAACTCAGTGCGAAAAAGGAATGTAATTCAACAATGGTTACTTATAAAGAAATTCTAGTTCAGATATTCGGTTTGACATAGAAGCATGTTCAATTCAGATTTAGAGCAAAGGTGGTACATATATGTACATATATACAATTCAAGTTCAGGTATGGTTCAGATCCAATTTAGATGCAATATTCCTATTTCCGTCCGCTACACACCATCTTCAACCATCCCATCACACCACTATGGACATTTAATGCCCATCCATCCCTGCACACCTTTAAAGTGTTCAATGACACTTCCACAGAAACGCAGCTTAGCTGCTAGATTAATATGCGACAAGCGCCAAAATCAGAGTAATACTCATTGTGGCATAGCTACGATTTCAGTACAAACTCCTTCCCTTCTCACAGCCTCCCACCACATGCTAATGCAGATTACAAATACTCATATGTTCAGACATTCTAATACATTATACAATTAACTAAGATAGTTCCAAAAAAGAGTAGATATCACAATGCACATATAATATTGTTACTTACAAATCAGTCCCAATGTATTAGATAGTTCTCATATAATCAATTTCGATTACTCTTCCATTGAGGAAACCAATATCAAGGTTAAGTAACATTTCTGGCCTCAAATGATAGTTTTCGGCCCAATTATCAGTCACACGCCCGTGTGCCCAAGCCGTGTGATTTTCAAGTAATAACAGTGAGTTACACGACTTGGGCACACACCCGTGTGGCTTTTATACCCCAACAGTGAGTTACACGGCCTGGGCACACACCTGTGTCCCTGGCCATGTGGTTTCAATCAATAAACAGTGAGTTACATGGCCCAGACACATGCCCGTGTCTATCGCCCGTGTGAACCCTGCACTAATATGGCCACACACGGCCTAGACACACGCCCGTATGTCTGCCCATGTAGCCCTAAATTGACAAACAGTGAGTTAAACGGCCTGCCACACCCCCGTGTGGCTCACATGGCCTAGTCATATGCCCATGTGCCTAGCCGTGTGGTGTCGACAGCCACCATTTCCGGGAATCGAAACTTGCAAAACTAAGGCTTCCGATACGCAGCTGGAAAGATTTCGAAGTGAAAACAACCCTAAAGATCCTCGATGCCTAAAACAAGCATTTAGTAACACAATTTAGCCAATTAATCAACAAAACTTCCCTATTACTTACTTAATACCTACGTCGAAAGTTTCGACATGAAACCTTCAGAAATCCCAAACTTACCTAAACTTCAGCAACAATCACAGAGATTGTCTTATTGCTATTCCTTGTTGTTAATAGCCCTGCCTGCTAAGTAAATACACACTCATTTAGAAAATATTCTCGAAACTCACAAAAAAAATCCTCCATCCCAAATAATTTACAAAACAAAGGAAAATTCGTGAAGATGCTCCCATTGACAGTTACTTACCGATAGTCTTCTTACTAGTGACTAACAACAGAACTTTCGTTAATCCCGTATCCCCTCACCACTCTCGGTTAACAACAAAAAATATAAAAACGAAAAGAAGAAGAACAAATATAAAAATGGGAAGAAAGAAGAAGAAACTATCGTTAAAATTAATTCCTTAACTACCAAGCAGATTTTTGACATATAACAAAAATATTTTCCTAACACATACGATGGTATTCGAACTCAGAACCAGACAGATGCTTAACCAGTGAACCAACAGGCCCATTCTTTTCATAAATTCACACTGAATCGAACTTAAGCGGGTAACGCGTGCTTATGGGTTGATTTTAGAACTAACAAAATTTTTAATGATGCGATTCAAACTCCAGACCTTAAACTCAATCGTAGAACACAGAACCACAAATATAGAAATTTAATTATTGTAGAATCTCACAATTAAATTCTTAAAATTTTGGGGCGCTACAACTCTCACCCCAAAAGAAATTTCGGCCTCAAAATTTTACCTGATTCGAACAGATACGGATATAGTCATCGAATTGATTCTTCCGATTCCCACGTGGCTTCCTCAGTACCATGGTTCCGCCAAAGAACTTTCACTAGAGGAATAGTTTTCTTCCTCAGCACCCTAATGTCATGTTCCAAGATCTGGACAGGCTCTTCCTCGAAAGTTAAGTCCGGTCGCAATTCAATCTCGTCACAGTAACAACATGTGACGGAACAGACCTATACCGTCTCAGCATCAAGATAAGAAATACATCATGAATTAATTCTAGTTCCAACGGTAACTCTAACTGATATGCAACAGGTCTGACCCACTTCAGAATACGGTAAGGTCAAATGAACCTCGGGCTCAGCTTACCCTTGCGCCCAAATCAAAGAACCTTCTTCGAAGGTGATTGGTCACCTACTGAAAACTCAATATCCTTTCTTTTCAAGTCTACATAAGACTTCTGTCTATCGGAGGCTGCTTTCAAATGATCACGAATCACTTTCACCGTGTTCTCAGTCTCAAAAATCAGTTCAGGACCCAATACCCGATGTTCACTTAATTCAGTCTAACAAAACAGGGTACGACACCTACGACCATATAAGGCCTCGAAGGGTGCCATCTGAATACTAGACTAGAAACTGTCATTGTATGCAAACTCAGCCAACGGCAGGTACTCCTCCCAACTACCCCTGAAATCTATCACACAACCTCAGAGCATATCCTCTTAGATCTAAATAACTCGCTCTGACTGTCCATCAATCTAGGGGTGATACGAAGTGTTGAAATTAAGTCGGGTGCCTAAGGCCTCATGGAGTTTCTTCTAGAATAGAAAAAGTAAATCGTGGATCTTTGTCAGAGATGATCGAGACTAGAATCCCGTATAGTCTCACAATTTCAGCGACATACAGTTTAGCTAACTTCTGTAAGGAGTAATTTGTTCAAATAGGAAGGAAGTGAGCTGATCTGATCAATCGATCAACAACGACCCAAATCGATTCTTTCTTAGTGGGGGTTAAAGGCAACCCCATAACAAAATCCATTGTTATCCACTCCCACTTCCACTGAGAAATTTTAACTGGTTGAAGTAACCTGGATGGCAACTGACGTTCTATCTTAACCTTTTGACATATTAGACAGTGGGACACAAAACCAACTACATCCCGTTTCAGTTTAGGCCACCAGTTGAGCTCTGGAGATCCCGGTACATTTTATTCCCACCAGGGTGCATAGCAAAAGGACTATTATGCGCCTCCTGTAGGATCGAATGCCTT
This sequence comes from Gossypium australe, assembly GCA_005393395.2. Lineage (NCBI taxonomy): Eukaryota > Viridiplantae > Streptophyta > Magnoliopsida > Malvales > Malvaceae > Gossypium > Gossypium australe. Next base: position 99,865,769 of record CM016625.1, on the reverse strand, counting down.
TGTTCCTTATCATTGGGTACACAAATCTGCCCTTTGAAGTATAACACATTATCGCTATTCAAGATAAAATCAGAATTCTCGTTTGAACCCACATGTCACAATCGCTGCACTAAGGTCTCATCATTCAGTTATTTAGCTCGAATCTGCGCTACCCAACTCGGTCTAACCTATAATTCTACCAACAGTCCTCCATCCCCAACCAAACTCAAACGAGTGAACATTACTCTCAGGTTAGTCATCGCTCTACGGCTAAGGGCTTCAGCCACCACATTAGTCTTACCTAGATGGTACTCTATCGAGCAATCATAATCTTTTAGTAACTCAACCCGTCAACACTGCCGAAGATTTAACTCTTTTTGGATTAACAAATATTTGAAACTCTTGTGATCAGTGTAAATAATACACCTTTCACCATACAGAAAATGTCCCTAGATCTTCAAAGTAAATACGACCACAGCTAATTCAATATCATGCATAGGGTAGTTACCCTCGTGTGTCTTAAGTTGTCGCGACGCGTAAGTGACCACCTTACCGCCCTGCATAAGTACACATCCTAACCCAACATGTGAAGCATCACTATAAACCAAAAACTCCTGACCCGATTCTGATTGGACTAAAATAGGAGCCTGTGTCAGGACGAACTTGATCTTATCAAAACTAGACTATTGTGCCTCAGACCATACGAATAGGGCTTTGATAAACCGTAAAAGTAACATATTTTAATCCCACATTTGGCATACTTTTGGATGATTTATCCCTTGATTTATGTAAAAAGGTGCTCTTAATCCTTTTTTTTCATGTCTTATACTCAGGAAAGCACCCGAGGATAGAAAGAACGAGAAACGGGCCTAAAACGAACCAAATTGGGCCAAAATGAAAATCGACACGGCTTGGACTTAAGCCCACACGGTCGTGTCTCATTGCACAACTAGAACACGACCTAACCCCGATTCACACAGCCATGCCTCATTAAAGAAATCTGAACACGGCTTAAAGACCACGCACACGGGCGTGTGCCATGCCGTGTCCCTGTCGTAGAGAAGAGTAATTCTACTCGGAAAAGGATGCTTATGGGGCAAAGAAACCTATTTCAAAAGCCCATATAAACCCCCTAAGTGTAACCTGAAAAGGAGACGGTTAGCTAGGCCAATGAGCCGAGCCGAAAAGGTTAGATTTGTGGGAATCACTCGAGGATAGCCATTTGATCCATCTCAAGAAGCCGGAATTCTACTCAAAACGGTGGATCTCTCCTTCAATTCCTTCAGGGAGTTTTAGGGATCTCTTATGTTTTGTTTTATCTTTTCTTCTGAGATGTTTTCCTTTATTGTCATGAACTAAACCCTTCAGATACCTGAAGGGGATGAAACCTAAGATGAATCTTGTTATTATTTTCTGAACTATATGATAAATACTTGATTTTTTCTTAATTATGTGTGCTTAATTCTTGTGTTAATATTTCCGGGAAATTAATTCAAGTATGATATGCTTAGGTGGAGGAGCGAAAGTCCCTGCTTAAGAGTAGATCTAGCATAATTAAGCGGAGTTGATCGCACGCCTAGAGATAGGGTGACGAGATTTTGGCTGATTAGGGTGAAACCTAATATGGGAGTCCATAGATCGAGTTAATGCGATTCTAGGGGTTTTAATTAGAAAGAGATTTCAATTAATCAACCTAGGGTTAGACGTTATTCGCCTCGAGAGAGGGTTTAATATACATTACGGAGTATTACGGATCAAGTCAAGTGAATAAATCGTCTGGTTCAGTGTTAGATAACAAGTGAAGTCTAGGTGGATTCCTCCTAAGGGTATCGTCTTAATCAACTAAGTCTTCCCAACAGTATTTCCCCAATTTATTCTTTTTGTCTTTGCGTCTTTAGCTTAGTAATTAGTAAATTTTAGATAAAACGGCAACTTCACTTATTTTAGGCTAAATAATAAAAAGAAAGTTAGTATTAGTACTTTTAGTTCCTTTAGGTTCGACAATCCGGTCTTGCCTAAGCTATACTGCTGTTCGATAGGTGCACTTGCCTTAAATCATTGTCAGAGTTAGTTTCTAGGTTCGATCATTCTCTTTATAAATTTTAAAACTCGATAAAACAACAATCAAGTTTTTGGCACCGTTGCCAGGGAGCTAAAATATTATGTAACACCCCAAACCCGGCCCATAAGTTTCGACCAGATCTGGTATGCTACGGGTTGTACATTGAAAACTTTTGCATTGTTGGTTTTGGAAATCATAAGTTAATTAGGCAATATTTGAATAAATAAATGACATTTGGAAGAAAACCTTGTACTATTATTATTTCGTATAATTAAACCTTTGACATAATTTCATAAGTTGCAAGTATTAGAAACTACTTAGGTGAATATCAACTATGGGGCCTTATTACATAAACATTCCCAAAATAAAAATAAAACTTAAAGAAAACCGAAAATAATTTATAGAAATAAAGTCTGGATGGCCCTCGAGTCCGTCTCGGCTCCCATGTCCACGATCTACTGCTCATCTGCAAAGTTAGGGAAAAATAATAGGGTGAGTCACCAAGACTCAGTATGTAAATCCCGAAAACACATCAAAGGCTTGGCCCACAAACACATTATGGCCTTGGGCCGTATACAAGGGTAACTATATACGCATCATGGCCCATCCCAGCCTAGAAATCCATCCTCTACACACCAGCCCGTACCAACCATCACACCTTGGGGATTTCTACAATCAACCCGCCAACCGCTACACACCATATCGACAACTGTGCTGCCTGTCTTAAAGACCGATCACTGTGTGACCTATGTGGCAAAGCCACCGATCGCCATGCGACCTTAATAATACATGGTAGCATTTTGACAGCTGAGCTGCCTGTCATAAAGACCGATCACTATGTGACCTATGTGGCAAAGCCACCGATAGCTATGCGACCTTAATAATACATCGTAGCGTTTCGATAGCTGAGCTGCTTGTCATAAAGACCGATCACTATGTGACTTATGTGGCAAAGCCACCGATCACTATGCGACCTTCTTCCCCTTCATCATATCAATCCCCATCCCATGCATACATACATGCAAAATCAAGCAATGTATTACCTAAGAGATTTCAGTTTATCGTATACATCGATACACATAGAGAAGTTTCTATGATTACGTACCTGGCATCCCTTGCCTACCCTTTTTGGGTAATCCGACTGTCTATACAGCCTTTTTCCGGCTTTTAGCCCATAACATATATTTAGTTCAGATTACTATTCAGCCTTTTTTCGGCTTTTAGCCCATAACATACATAATACAGTTTAATTAGTGTGTTAGAGATCTACACACCTGATTACCGTTAGAACGAGACCCTCTAAGTCAACGCTATCCGTAGCCAACACCACCGCTATCTGCCTTGAAATCCTGAAAAGTGATATGAGATTCAGGAACTAGTGTTTCCGGCTTTTAGATCTAAGAGATCTACTTCAATTCCCGAATGTCGCCCAACAAGAGAATACATAGAACCATTAAACCATTAGCGTTTCGACTTTGTCTTCCAAAACCCGAAAGAGAAAGTGAAGAGATAGGGAAATTGGCACTCACCTTAACACAAAGAATTCGACTACCCCTTAGAGATTCCGGCTTTTTGAGAAGATCAGAAGAAAAGATGATAGGAAAGAGTCTATGTAGATTCGGCTTTTAATGAAGAAATCGGCAGGAAGAAGAAAAGAGAATTTCGACAAATTACAGGTAGGTTCGGCTTTAGCAAAGATCAAAAGAAAAGAATGTAAAAAAGGATTATGAGGTTTCGGCTTTTAGAAGAAAAAAGAGAAAAGAACAATGGAGCTTCGGCTTTTAGGAGTAAGAAGAGAAAGATGGCTTAAGAAAGTTTTCGGCTTTTTGAAAGAAAGATGTTGAGAAGATTTGAAGGTTTCGGCTTTTGAAGAAATCAAAAGAAAAGAAATTGCAGAGGAAGACTGAGAATTTTGGCACAAGGAAAGAAGAAAAGAGTAGGGTTCAATTGCCGGAATTGATGAGATATCCCCCCTATTTATAGAAATTTTGGCACTTACCTATCAAAAACCGAAAGTGCCCTTCCTGATAACTAAAGATTAAGCAAATAAAAAGGGAAAATTCGGCACCCCTTTGCCATAAAGAAACCGATTTCTTCCCTCCTCTAATTGATGGAATTTCGGCCAACACCTAGCCTTGCGGATAGCTCCTATCTTTTCTCTTTTTTTTTATCTTCCATATTATCAACTATAATATCTACATTATCCCATTCACATAAATCCTCCTATTTTTTAGCCTTGTTGCCGTCCACTCCACCTAACCCTAATGCCCAAAATTTAGCTAACTTAAATTAAAAGAATTGGGCTCCATGAAACTTAAATTTGGGCCCCTTACTCCCTTGTGTGGCGTCACCTCCTAAGATTGGGCCACAAGCCCACTTTGGTATTTTAAACATAGATACTACCTTTTAAACCCTATAATGCCCAAACAGATAATTTTAATCAAGGCCTCTACCTAAGCCTGAGCCCAATTTGGACTCCTAACACTTAAATTAACACATTAAACATATCCACCCATTAAACGCATAGGCCCGAAAATTCAGGATGTTACATATTAAGAAAGCTCTATTTTTATTACTTTAGCCATTATTTTTTATTTTCCGCAACTTACTTTTATTTTTATTTTTTAGGTTAAATTTTGATTTTGCTAAATTTACTTTCTTTCTTTTCTCAGCAGGTACCTCTAGTTTATGACTAGAAGGAACCTGAAAGGACCACTAGTATACGACAGTGATATTGAAGAAACCGCTCGCAGGAATAGCAGAGAAATTAGGCGAACACTAAATTACACAGCAGAAGAGCGAGAAGGCAGATCTAATCCTACTGAAGGGATGGATGAGAATAATTTACCACCACAAGATGTGACAGAAAATAATGCTCCGCGTACTATGTATGATTATGCTAAACCTCATTTAAAGGAGCAGAATCAAGTATTGTTAGGCCTGCTATAGCTGCTAATAATTTAGAATTAAAGCCTAACACTATACAAATGATTCAACAATTTGTTCAATTTGATGGTTTGCAGGACGAAGTCCCAAACACTCATATAGCTAATTTTTTAGAGTTCTGTGATACCTTCAAAATAAATGGCATTTCTAATGATGCCATACGTCTTCGGTTATTTCCCTTTTCATTAAGGAATAAAGCCAAACAGTGGTTAAACTCATTACCACAAGGGTCAATCACTACGTGGGATCAAATGACCGAAAATTTTTTATTAAAATATTTCCCACCGGCCAAAATGACCAAATTACGGAATGATATCTCTTCTTTTGTGCAGATGGATTTAGAGACATTATACGATGCATGGGAGAGATATAAGGATCTCTTGAGAAGGTCTCCGCACTATGGTTTACCATTGTGGCTCAAAGTCCAAACTTTCTATAACGGTGTAAACCCCTCAACGAGGAAACTAATTGATTCAGCCGCCGGTGGAACCCTGAACAATAGAACTCCTGAAGCAGCCTACGAGTTTATTAAAGAGATGTCACTGAATAATTATCAGTGGCAGGTCACCAGGACAAAACCAACAAAATCAGCCGGAGTTTTCAACCTAGACACAGTAACCATGCTATCAACGCAGGTAGAGATGATGAATAAAAAGCTTGATAGTTTGTGTTCTTCGCAGGCACATCCAGTAATGCAGTGCGACGCAAGTGGAATTGTGGTGAATCCTGAGTACCCACCCTACCAACCGGGCACAGAGAGCGAACAGATGAACTATATATGTAATAATTTCATATCTAATAATAACCCTTATAGTAATAATTATAATCCAGGTTGGAGGAACCACCCAAATTTTTCATGGGGAAGTCAAGGAAATCAAGGAAATCAAAGACAACAACCTCCTCAAAATTTCCAAAATCAGCCCTATTCACAGGAAAAGATGTCGAACCTCGAAGAGATGCTGACAAAATTCATGGCAGCCACAGAGACCCGTCTCCAAAAAACTGAGACAACGCTCGATAATCAACAAACATCAATCAAAGGGATCGAGAGCCAAGTTGGAGAACTTACTAAGTCAGTTGGACAACTTACCAAGATAGTTTCTGAAATTCAATCAAAGATTTTTGAACGACCGCAAGGGCGTCTACCGAGCAACACTGTGATTAACCCAATGAAGCAAATCCAAGCCATCACAGCTCATGATAGTATAGGGTTAGATGAACCCAATCCAATACAAGAAAATGAGGTAGAAAAAGGTAAAGTTGAGGTAACACAAGAAAAACCAAAACCGGTAATCAAAGAGTACCAACCTCGCATTCCTTAACCCGAAACGATGAAGAGAGATGATACAGAGGAATAGTTCGGTAAGTTTCTTAAACTTTTGAAGAAATTACACATCAACTTACCTCTTCTTGAAGCTCTTTCACAGATGCCAGATTCGAGGAAATTTTTAAAACAACTCTTGACAAACAAGCGTAAGCTAGACGAGGAGCCACATGTGGAATTAAACGCAGTATGCTCAGCAATGTTACAGAATAGACTACCGCGAAAGCTAAAAGATCTAGGGAGTTTTACAATTCCATGCTTAATTGGTAGATTAACTGTTGATAATGCATTAGCTGATTTAGAGGCAAGTATAAATGTCATACCTTATAAATTGTTTAAACAACTAGGTCTAGGGAAACCCAAACAAACTAGGATGAGCATTCAATTAGCTGATAAAACTGTTAGAATTCCTAGAGGTATTATCGAAGATGTTCTTATAAAAATTGATAAATTTGTTTTCCCAGTAGATTTCATTGTCTTAGACATGGATGAGGATAATTCGATTCCCTTAATTTTAGGAAGACCCTTTCTAGCAACTGCTAGGACTAAAATTGATGTTAGCACAGGAGAACTCATACTTCAGGTAGGTGATGAATCGATCAGTTTACAAGCTCTTGACTCGACCAGGACAACAATTGATGAAGGTGAAAAAGCAAATTCAGTTGATAACCAGGTTGTTCAACTTTCACCACAAGAAACACCACAAGGATACAAACCTGAGCCGAATCATGGACCCCATGCCAACACAGAAGGATCACACAAGGAACGAAGCCTTAAGGTCGACAAATTAGAAGAGTGGATGACACACTTTAAAGATGAACCGGAACCGAACGAAGGGAAACCAAAGGAGCCCCCAGAAGAGCTCACCGGAACATCAAACCACTTCAAAATAAGAGACCAGGTACTGTTAGATAAAGCAGTTCCTCGCATCACCACTCCAGACCTGAACACAAACAAAGAAATCCCTATTGAGGTACAAAATATTTTCCTATACGGAACAGTCAAAGTAAGCAATCCTATATTCGGCACTTTTAAGGTAAACGCTTCTCGATTTAAACTTTGTCAAGAAAATAGAACTGTAAGCATGAGGGAAGATATTCAAACCTTTAAACCTCCCTGATTTTTTTTATATACGAGGAAAGTCTAGCTCAAGACTATAAACGAGCGCTTCTCGGTAGGCAACCCGAGCACTAACAATTTATTTTCACATTTTTGCTTTCATTTTATTTTCTTTTCTTCTTTCTGAACACCTAGTGTAAACTAACCAAAAGTGCATATTTCCAGACCACACGGTCTTGCACACGGTCGTGGCCGTGACTGTGTGGAAGTACAGAACCTCTGTACTGACATAACAGAGGCAGTACGAATCAGTCCCAACTAATTTTTGAATCACGGACCCAACCACCCCACCATGGGCACCGACAAAGCGCCACGGCCGTGCGACGCGGCCGTGGACAACACTGACTTATCACTAACGGGCGTGGCAATCTGTAAAACGGGTGTGGGTGAACCAACACGCCTTGACACACGGCCGTGCGAAGCGACCGTGTGAATCGATACGCCCTCGGTCCACGGGCGTGGGGGAGCATCAGACTCCAAAACTCTATTTAAACCCACCCCCTCCCTGTTCTTCTCATCTACTTTCCACCACTTTTCTTCCTATTTCTCTCAGAATTCTCCCCTCTCCATAACAAAGTCGCCAACCTCTTGAGCTACACATATCCGTGTCGAAGAAGCGGAAGATGACAAACGTAGTCTCCTCAAAGGAGACCCCTATACATAAGTTCATGCTGGCCGCTTCATCCAAACAACAAGCCAAGGGTCTTTAAGACCATTTAGTTTCTATTTTCTTTTCTCTTTTGCTTAAATTTCCTTCCCTTTGACTATCTTATGCTTAATTTAGTTTATTTAACTTTAGTTTATTAGTGTCAGGTTCAAAAGGCTGCTTGGGAATCATGCCACTTCCGCCACCGCCAGCACCTCCGTCGCCTTAGAAGTCACACATTCATGAATAACCTCATCTTTTCATATATCTAATGATAATGAGCCATTAAATATGGCCATTTACAAAAGTGTTCATCTTTAAAGGAGCCAACACACTTGGCCAAAACAACAAAACATTTCACTATGTCTAGCCCCTATACATGCCATACTCAAAATGCTAAGTCTAATATACTGAGATGAACTGATAGTGTGGATGATCTTCAAATTATCTTTATATCCCGAACTGGCTCTTTGACACTATAAAACAAGGGAAAAAGAAAGGGAGTAAGCTTTAAGCTTAGTAAGTTTACATGTAAACAATAAGCATCATCACATATGCTAATCAATCAATAACATCACATACTAAGCAAGAACAATTCACATTTCCATAATCATGCTTACTCATCTCATCTCTTACCATATTCCAATCACATAACAACTATATTGCTCACAATTGCTTTTACACATTTCCTGCACTCATCACCACAAAGCAACATGAAACATTTACTTATACCATTTCTCGATGAACCCCTCGGAATAATACTATGTACCCAGTGGTTTCGTACACAGCCTACCGTTAATCAATAATAGGGTGGTATCTCACATAGCCCACCAACAAGAGTAATTAAGGTGGTTTCGCACATAACCCACCAAATGATAATATACACGATGGTATTGCAAACATCCCATCGTGAATAAGTAATAAGGTGGTATCGCACACAGCCCACCAAAAAGGATGATTACGGTGGTATCACATACAACCCACCAATTAATCATTACAGATATTTTTTCGCACTTACGTATCTATTCCGAGGTTCCTACGAGAACTATTCACCATCTATCAATTTCAATCAATCTCAATCATAATTGATCTCATTCATACAATGCACCAATAAGTAACAACATATATATTAAAGATGTATCATTTACACATAAACTTACCTCGGCGCAAAATGTGTTAATCGAGGACTTAGTCCGTAACCTTGCCTTTTCCTCTGTCAAGGTTGTTTCCGCACTCTTCTTGATCTATAATAATAAAATTTACTCATTCAATCACTTTATAATTCATGATACATCAAAATTTCTACTTAGGTAAAAATGACCATTTTGCCCTTATACTTTGGCAAAATTACTATTATGCCCCTAGGCTCGTAAATAGTTTTTCATCATATTTTCTCATTATCCGAGCCCAGCTGAACATTTACTTCTCTTACAACAACTCACAAAACCAATATTTCATGCATTTATTACTAAATTACAACTTTTACAACTAAGTCCAATTTAGGTGTTTTCATGGTAACACCTTTCACAAAAGTTGTTCCTTAGCTTACTAACATTCATTTTCTTCCATAAATACTCAGCAAACAACACAAAAACTCTCATGGTAAGTCCCTAAATTTTCAAACATTTTGCAAATTAGTCCTCTCATTAGCTAACTTAAGCTTTGGGGTTCCAAAAGTACAAAACATTATCAAGAAAGACCCTAAAATCACTTACTTGTAAGAGAGAAGCTTGGATGAAAGTTTGGACTCCAAAATCCTCTAATTTCCTTCAATTTTCGGTGAAGAAGAAGAATGAATAGTGAAAATATGATATCTCTTCTATTTAGCTTATTTTATTCATTTTTTTACCACCTAATTTCACCAAATTTTGACCAAAATTTAATGCCCTTGTCTCCTTATTTCCTATGGTCGACCACACCCTCTTAATGGCCTAATTGTAGTTTAAGGACCTCCAATTTAATATTCTATGGCTATTAGACACCTCTACCTTGTACAATAGAACTTTCACACTTTATGCGATTTAGTCCTTTTCCACAATTAAGCATACAATTGCTAAAATTAAAGCACCAAACTTTTCATACATCATTATAAACGTGCTATAACACATAAAATAATATCAAAATAATTTTCTTCACCCTTGGATTAGTGGTTCTAAAACAATTGTTCCGACTAGCCCCAAAATAGGGTTGTTACAACTCTCCACCCCTTTAGAGATTTTTGTCCTCGAAAGTCTTACCGGTAAAAAGGTTCGGGTATTGTTCCCTCATGGCTTCTCCCGGTTCCCAAATAGCCTTTTCCACACCGTGTTTTTGCCATAACACTTTCACTAAGGCTATGCTATTATTTCTTAACTGTTTAACCTCTCGAGCCAATATCTTAATTGGTTCTTTCTTAACTGTTTAACCTCTTGAGCCAATATCTTAATTGGTTCCTCTTCATAAGTCATGTCCGATCGTATCTCAATTTCTGTTGAGGGAATCACATGCGAAGGATCAGACCAATATCACCGCAACATCGACACATGAAACACGTTGTGTATTCTCTCTATTTCTGCCGGCAAATCCAACAGGTATGCTACTGGCCAAATTCTTTCAATAACCTCATACAGCCCTATGAATCGCGGACTCAATTTGCCCTTTCGACCAAATCTCAATATTTTCTTCTACGGGGATACTTTCAGAAATACTTTGTCACCCACTTGAAACTCGATTTCTTTCCTTTTTAAATCCGCGTATGACTTTTGTCGGCCCGAAGAGCTTTTAGACTATCACGGATCACTTTCACTTTCTCCTCGGTCTCTTTAACTAGATCAACTCCGTGAATTTGCTTCTCACTAAGCTCGGTCCAATACAAGGGAGTCCCACACTTATGACCATATAAAGCTTCGTACGGTGCCATCCGTATACTCGACTGATAACTATTGTTATAGGCAAACTCAACCAAAGGTAGAGATTTTTCCCAACTACCTTCGAACTTTAACACACAGCAACGAAGCATATCCTCAAAAACTTGAATCACTATTTTGGATTAGCCATCGGTTTGAGGATGGAACGCTGTTCTAAAATTCAATATTGTACCCAAGGCTTCTTGCAGCTTCTCCAAAACCTTGAAATAAATCTCAGATCTCTATCCGAGATAATAGATATAGGTACCCCATGCAATCTCACCACTTCAGCAATATACAACTCAGCCAACTTGTCAAGTGAGTAATCCACACGCACCGGTATAAAGTGAGCTGACTTCGTTAATCTATCCATAATAACCCACACAACATCTTTCTTTCTTGGAGTCGTAGGTAACCCCGTTACGAAATCCATTGTGATTCACTCCCACTTCCACTATGGAACCATCACCGGCTGAAGTAATCCGGAGGGTACTTGATGCTCGGCTTTCACTTGTTGACAAATCAAACATTTTGTAACAAACTTAGAGATGTCTCTTTTCATTCCCGTCCACCAATACAATCTCTTCAAATCATTGTACATTTTCGTACTGCCTGGATGTACTGACAAGCAGCCACTGTGCGCTTCATGTAAAATTTTCCAGATCAATTCATCATCCTTAGGTACACAAATCCTATCATGAAACATCAAACGACCATCTGAACTCACCCGAAAGTCGAGTCATTTCACGATTCACACTGAGCTCTCTTAGCTTGCATCTCACTATCATTCTTTTGAGCTTCACATATCTGCTGAATAAATAATGGTCTAGCCCTTAACTCGGCCAATATAGCACCATCATCAGACAACGCTAAACTGGTACTCATAACTCTCAAAACATACAGGGATTTTCTGCTCAAGGCATCTGCAACTACATTAGCTTTCCCCGGATGGTAATCGATTACTCGCTCTTCATCCTTCAATAATTCGAGACACACCGCCGTTGTCACAAATTCAAATCCTTTTGGTCCATCAAGTACTTCAAACTCTAGTGATCGGTGAATATTCGACACTTCTCATTATATAAATAATGACGCCAAATCTTCAAAGCGAAGATGACCGCAGCCAACTCTAAATCATGAGTTGGATAATTTTTCTTATATGGTTTTAGCTGTCTCGAGGTGTAAGCTACTACCTTACCCTCGTACATCAACACACAGCCAAGACCATTTAATGACGCATCACTGTAAACCACAAACTCTTTCCCCGACTCAAGTTGTACTAAAACCGGCGCCTTAGTCAACAATGCTTCCAATCTCTCAAAACTCTGTTGGCATTTCTCAGTCCATTCAAACTTAACATCCTTATGCAATAGCTTCATCATCGGTATAGCAATCATAGAAAACCCTTTGACAAACCGTCTGTAGTAACCCGCCAAACCCAAAAAGCTTCTAATTTTTGACACATTCTTTGGCGGTTTCCACTTCACAATAGTCGAGATCTTACTCAGATCAACTCTAATGCCATCACCCAACACAATATGTCCTAAGAATCCGACCTCTCAGAGCCAAAACTCACTCTTACTGAATTTAGCATACAACTGCTTGTCTCTTAAAGTCTGCAAAACAATTCTCAGGTGTTCTGTATATTCACTCTCATTCCGAGAATAAATCAGTATGTCATCGATAAAGACAACTACAAACTTATCCAAATACGGTCAGAAGATACGGTTCATTAGATCCATAAAAATCGCAAGAGCATTCGTTAAGCCAAATGGCATGACAAGAAACTCATAATGGACATACCTCATCCAAAATGCAATTTTCGGCACATCTTGCTCCTTAACCCTCAACTGGTAGTAACCAGACCTTAGGTCTATCTTAGAGAACACCATATCCCCTTTCAATTGGTCAAATAAATCATCTATCCTTGGTAAAGGATACTTATTCTTCACTGTCACCTTGTTGAGCTATCTGTAGTCTATGCACAATCTCATCGACCCATCTTTCTTCTTCACAAAATGTACTGGAGCACCCCACGGTGCAAAACTCAGCCTTGCAAAACCCTTGTCCGTTAACACTTACAACTGAACTTTCAATTCTTTCAACTCCAATGGTGCCATCCTATACGAAGCAACCGAAATAGGTGTCGTACCTGGAACTAACTCTATCCTAAACTCAACCTCTCTAATTAGAGGCAATCCGAGTAACTCTTCCGGAAACACATCTGGATACTCGCATACCACCGGTACTGATTGAATCTTTACCTCTGACTCTTGAGTATTCAGCACAAAGGCAAGATAGGACTCATATCCTTTTCTCAAGTATCTCTCAGCTACCATAAATGAAATAATTACCGGCAAACTATCCGATTCACCTGATTCAACCCGAATGACATCTCCATTTACACATTTCAATTCAATAAACTTAGTACCACAGTTCAATAAAACATTATGAGCAGTCAACCAATCCATACCAAGAATCAAGTCAAATTCATCAAACGGCAACAACATGAGATTTTCCAAAAAACAATGACCTCTAATTGTCAAATGACAATTCCTACACACCTTGTCAACTAGCACATGTTTGCCTAACGGGTTTGACACCTTTACTACAAATTCCGTAGACTCAACAATCATACTCATGCTATATGCCAATTTCATACAAATGTAAGAATGGGTAGACCCCGGATCAATCAAAGCAACAATAAAGATATCATAAAGAGAAAAAGTACCCGTTATCACATCAGGAGAGGATGCCTCTTCGCGAGCGCGAATAGCATAAGTCCTTGCAGGTGCTCGACCCTCCGATCTCACAGCAGTGTCTCTGGGTGCACCTCTACTACTAGTCCCACCTCCCGGGTTCTTTTGTGATCTACCCCTCGAAGACATATTGCTTGATCTTACTTCTTGCTTTCTTTCCTTCTCATCTCTCTCAGGACAATTCCAGATGAAATGATCAGGTGAACCACACTTGTAGCAATTACGGTTGTTTTCCCAACACTCCCCAGTGTGTTGCCTACCACAATTTGTGTAATAACCCAATTTTGGGGCTAGTCGGAATAGTGGTTTTGGGACCACTAATCCGAGGTTGAAAAAATTATTTTGATATTATTTTATGTGTTATAGCATGATTATAAGGATGCATGAGAATTTTGGTGCATTAATTTTAGCGATCGCATGCTTAATTACGAAAAAAGGACTAAATCGCATAAAGTGCAAAAGTTCTATTTTACAAGCTAGGGGTTTCTAATAGCTATGGAATATTAAATTGGAGGTCCTTAAAGTGAAATTAGGCCAATAATAAAGTTTTGACCGGCCATAGAGACTACGGAGACAAAGGCATTTAATTTGGTCAAAAATTTGGTGATAGTTGGTAAATGAATAAAATATGATAAAATAAAGGAAGGTTATCATCTTTTTCCCTTCTCTTCTCCTTCCACCGATTTTTACATTCAAAGAAGAATTTTGAAAGCTTTGAAATTTCAGCAACTTATCCTCTTACAAGTAAGTGATTTCGGTGGTCTTATTCGATAATTTTTGTACTTTCGTAACCCCCAAAGCTTAAGTTAGCTAATGAGGGGACTATTTGCAAAATAGTTGAGATTTTAGGGACTTGCCATGAGAGAGAGTTTATGTTGTTTGCTGAGTTTTTATGGAAGAAAATGAATGTTAGTGAGATGAGAAACAACTTTAGTGAAAGGTGTTATCATGAAAACACCTAAATAGGACTTATTTGTAAAGGTTGTAATTGTGTAATAAATTCATGAAATAATTGGTTTTGTGAGTTGTTGTAAGAGAAATAAATGTCTAGCTAGGCTTGTTTAACGAGCAAATGTGATGAAAAATAATTTACGGGCCTAGGGGCAAAATCATAATTTTGCCAAAGTAGAAAGGCAAAATGGTCATTTTTCCCAAATAGAAATTTTGATTTATCATGAATTATAAAGTGATTGAATGAGTGAATTTTATTATTATAGATAAAGAAGAACGCGGAATCAACCTTGACCGAGGAAAAGGTAAGGTTTCGGATTAAACCGCAAATTAACACATTTTACACTTAGGTAAGTTTATGTGTAAACGATACATCTTGAATTTACTTTGTTACTTATTGGTGTATTATATGAATGAGATCATTCATGATTGAGATGGATTGAATTCGATAGAAAATGAGTAATTTTCATATGAAACTTGAAATGGTTAGGTAAGTGTGGAATATTATTCGTAATAATCATTGGTGGGCTATGTGCGATACCACCGTAATTATTCTTGTTGGTAGGCTGTGTGTGATACCACCTTATTACTTATTCATGATGGGTTGTGTACGATACCATCGTTTAGATTATCATTTGGTGGGCTAAGTGCGATACCACCGTAAATATTCTTGTTGGTGGGCTATGTGCGATACCACCCTATTATAGAGTAATGGTGGGCTGTGTGCGAAACCACCGAGTGTTTGGTAATATTCTAAATGATTCATTGAGAAATTTTTTAAGTATATGTTTCATATGATATTATGGTGATGAGTGCAGGGAATGTATGCAAATAAATGAGAGCATTATATTTGTTATATGGTTGAATAAATGAGAGCATTATATTTGTTATATGGTTGAAATATGGTAAGAGATGAAATGAGTAAGCATGATTATGAAATGTAGATTGTTCTTACTTGTTATATATATATATATATATATATATATATATATGTTATGATGTTTATTGTTTACATGTAAACTTACTAAGCTTAAAGCTTACTCCCTTTCTTTTCCCTTGTTTATAGTGTCAAAGAGCCAATTCGGGATACGAAGTTAATTGGAAGATCACCTACACTACCAGTTCATCTCGGTATATCTAGACTTAGCATTTTGAGTATGACATGTATAAGGGCTAGACAAGGTGAAATGTTTGTTTGTTTTGGCCAAGTGTGTTGGCTCTTTTAAAGATGAACACTTTTGTAAATGGCCATGCTTAATGGCTCATTATCATTATATATATATGAAAAGATGAGGTTATTCATAAATGTGGATGATACATAATTGAGTTGCTTGGTAAATGGTTGAATATGACTGATGTTGTATGAGTTAGGGTGATAAAAAGAGCTTGGCAAATAGCCTTGTTCTTTTCCACACGGGTAGGCACACGGGTGTGTGTCTAGGCCGTGTGTGACGCACGGTCAATCCCATGGGTGTGTGACTAGACCGTGTGTCCCCTGCATGTTAGTGATGCAAGTCAGTGTCAACCACGAACTAGACACATGGGCGTGTTTCTAGGCCGTGTGCCCCTTAATTGGTTGTTGACATCACAAACAGAATACCCAGTTTTCCACACACGGGTGATGACACGAGCGTGTCTAGGCCGTGTGGAGGACATTGGCCAAGGACACGAGCATGTGTCCGGCCGTGTGAAAACCCCTGTAGGTTCGAAGAGAAAATAAATTCCATACGGGCTAGGGACATGGGCGTGTGTGATCACACGGCCTGCCCACACGGGCATGTCCCATTTCACACGGGCGTGTAGCCCTGTTAAGGCAAAATTTTTCTAAGTATACAAAAGATTTTGATTTGATTCCGAGGACCTCCGTTTGCAAGTGTAAGGCCTCGTAGGCCCATAATAAGAATGTTACGAATGTGAATGAAAGATTTTATATTAGAATGAAATTTGATAGCCCAAGGTTGTATGTTAAAGTGCGTTAAGTCCGGTAATACCTCGTACCCGGTTCTAGAGTTGATTACGGGTAAGGGGTGTTACAATTTGGACACTCTGGTTTATTAGACTTTGGATTGTCCACGCTTGCCATCGAGGTGGCTTGAACTCTCGAGCCCGAGTATGTATTACCTCGATTTCAGTGTGAATATCCAACTGACGCAATCGTCCGAGGGTCATTTCCTTGGACCTCTTTGGCTGAATTTGGTACGATTTACTCATTGGTCTTTTTCTTGCATCTCGGGCCTTAGTTATGGCTTTTCTTTTTTTTTCTTATTAAGCTCATCGGCCTTGCATGTCCTATCAACTAACACCACAAATTCTTTCAATTCCAAGATCCCAACTAGGAGTCTGATATCCTCATTCAACCCATCTTCAAACCTTTTGCACAAGATAGCTTCTGTGGACACACACTCTTGTGCATACTTGCTGAGCCTAACAAACTCGCGCTCATACTCTGCCACAGTCATTTTACCTTGCTTCAACTCAAGGAATTCTTTCCGTTTCTGGTCCACAAATCTCTGACTTATGTACTTCTTTCAGAACTCTTCCAAAAAGAAATCCCACGTCACTCTCTCTCTTGGAAATACTGACGTCAACGTTTTCCACCAATAATATGTCGAGTCCTTCAGCAATGACACGGCACATTTCAAGCTCTCCTCAGGTGTGCAGAAGAGTTCATCAAATACTCATATTGAGTTCTCAAGCCAGAACTCTGCCCTCTCGGGGTCATCGTCTATATTAGCTCTGAATTCCTCAGCCCCTTGCTTCTGAATCTTATCTACTAGGGGTTTGGTCATTCTCACCAAATCTATACCTTGAAGAGCCACAGGAACTGGCTGAGGTATAGGAGGGGGTGGAGGAGGTTGAGCATTAGGATTCGCTCGTACATACTTCGTGTACCAATTACTCATCATTTGGAGAAAGGCTTCTCGAGCCTCTTCTCCTTAACCCATAGTCTCAGGTCTACTCTCTACAGGCACGGTCCCTTGTGCGGGGGTCGGCGCGTTACTAGTAGCGTCATCAGCAACCGCTCGGTTGGGATCTATTTACTATATAAAAACAAAGTTTAGAATTGTCAGAAGTCACCACACTATCATTATACGTTTACGGCATGTATAGCTAGACTCTTACACACGCTAGGGTAGTCCGAGAACTGACTAAACCATAGCTCTGATACCACTAAATATAACACCCCTTACCCGTATTCAACACCGGAACCGAGTATGAGGCACTACCGGACTTATCTCACTTGAACATACAACTTTGGGCTATCAAATTTCATTCCAATATGAAATCTTTCATTCACATTCATAACATTCTTATTATGGGCCTACAAGGCCTTATACATGCAAATGGGGGGCCTTGAAATCAAACCGGGATATTTTGTAAACTTAGAAAAAAAATTTCCTTAACAGGGCCACACACTCGTGTGAAATGGGACACGCCCATGTGGACAGGCTGTGTGGTCACACACGCCCATGTCCCTAGCCCGTGTGGAATTTATTTTTCAATTCGAACCTATAGGGGTTTTCACACGGTCGAACACACGCCCGTGTCCTCCACACGGCCTAGACACGCCCGTGTCCTCACCTGTGTGTGAAAACCTAGGTATTCTGTTTGTCACACGCCCGTGTGTCTAGCCCGTGGTCAACGCTGACTTGCAACACTAACATGCAGGGGACACACGACCTGGTCACACACCTATGGGACTGACCGTGCGTCACACACGGCCTAGACACATGCCCGTGTGTCTACCCATGTGGACAAGAACAAGGCTATTTGCCAAGCTCTTTTTATCACCCTAACTCATACAACATCAATCACATTCAACCATTTACCAAGCAACTCAATCATGTATCATACACATTCATGAATAACCTCATCTTTTCAAATATATATTGATAATGAGCCATTAAATACGGTCATTTACAAAATTGTTCATCTTTAAAGGAGTCAACACACTTGGCCAAAACAACAAAACATTTCACTATGTCTAGCCCCTATACATGCCATACACAAAATGCTAAGTCTAATATACCGAGATAAGCTGATAGTGTGGATGATCTTCAAATTATCCTCGTATCCCGAACCGGCTCTTTGACACTATAAAATAAGGAAAAAAGAAAGGGAGTAAGTTTTAAGCTTAGTAAGTTTACATGTAAACAATAAGCATCATCACATATGCTAATCAATAACATCACATACTAAGCAAGAACAATTCACATTTCCATAATCATGCTTACTCATCTCGTCTCTTACCATATTCCAATCACATAACAATCATATTGCTCATAATTGCTTGTACGCATTTCCTGCACTCATCACCACAAAGCAACATGAAACATTTATTTATACCATTTCTCGATGAACCCCTCAGAATAATACTATGTACCTGGTGGTTTCACACACAGCCCACCGTTAATCAATAATAGGGTGGTATCTCACATAGCCCACCAAAAAGAGTAATTAAGATGGTTTCGCACATAGCCCACCAAATGATAATAACACGATGGTATCGCACATAGCCCATCATGAATAAGTAATAAGGTGGTATCACACACAACCCACCAAAAAGGATGATTACAGTGGTATCGCACACAACCCACCAATTAATCATTACGGATATTTTTCCGCACTTACGTATCTATTCCGAGGTTGCTACGAGAACTATTCACCATCTATCAATTTCAATCAATCTCAGTCATAATTGATCTTATTCATACAATGCACCAATAAGTAACAACATATGTATTAAAGATGTATCATTTACACATAAACTTACCTCGGTGCAAAATGTGTTAATCGACGACTTAGTCCGTAACTTTGCCTTTTCCTCAGTCAAGGTTATTTCGCGCTCTTCTTGATCTATAATAATAAAATTTAATCATTCAATCACTTTATAATTCATGATACATCAAAATTTCTACTTATGGAAAAATGACCATGTTGCCCTTATACTTTGGCAAAATTACTATTTTACCCCTAGGCTCGTAAATTATTTTTCATCACATTTTCCCATTACCCGAGCCTAGCTGAACATTTATTTCTCTAACAACAACTCACAAAACCAATTATTTCATGCATTTATTACTAAATTACAACTTTTACAACTAAGTCCAATTTAGGTGTTTTCATGGTAACACCTTTCACAAAAGTTGTTCCTTAGCTTACTAACATTCATTTTCTTCCATAAAAACTCAGCAAACAACACAAACACTCTCATGGTAAGTCCCTAAACTTTCAACCATTTTTCGGATTAGTCCCCTCATTAGCTAACTTAAGCTTTGAGGGTTCCAAAAGTACAAAAATTATCAAGAAAGACCCCTAAAATCACTTACTTGTAAGAGAGAAGCTTGGCTGAAAGTTTGGACTCCAAAATCCTCTAATTTCCTTAAATTTTCGGTGAAGAAGAAACATGAATAGTGAAAAGATGATATCTCTTCTATTTAGCTTATTTTTTTTATTTTTTTTACCACCTAATTTCACCAAAATTTAACCAAAATTTAATGCCCTTGTCTCCTTATTTCCTATGGCCGGCCACACCCTCTTAATGGCCTAATTGCAGTTTAAGGACCTCCAATTTAATATTCTATGGCTATTAGACACCTCTACCTTGTACAATAGAACTTTCGCACTTTATGAAATTTAGTTCTTTTCCACAATTAAGCATACAATTGCTAAAATTAAAGCACCAAACTTTTCATACATCCTAATAAACATGCTATAACACATAAAATAATATCAAAATAATTTTATTCACCCTCGGATTAGTGGTTCTGAAACCACTGTTCCGATTAGCCCCAAAATTGGGCTGTTACAATAAATGCTGCCAGGGCATTCGTTAACCCGAATGGCATTACTAAGAACTCGTAATGAGTCCTGAAAGTAGTTTTGTACACATCAATCTCTTTGACTTTGAGTTGATGGTAACCAGAGCGTAGGTCGATCTTGGAAAAGATGGAGGCTCCTCGAAACTGGTTGAACAAGTCGTCAATCCTCAGTAACGGGTACTTGTTCTTAATTGTCAACTTATTCAGCTATCTATAATCAATGCACATTTTCATCGACCCGTCTTTCTTCTTAAAAAAATATCGGTGCCCCCCGCAGAGACACACTCGGTCGAATGAATCCTCTATCAAGGAGTTCCTAAAGTTGCACTTTTAATTCAGTCAGTTATTTCAGTGCCATGCGATAGGGCGCAATGGACATTGGAGTGGTACCTGGTAACAAGTCAATTCCAAATTCCACCTCTCTTTTTGAGGGTACTCCGGGAAAGATGTCCAGGAATTCCCTCACAGTGCGGATATTCCCTATTGAAAGCTTTTCGAAAGTATAATTGAATACGTAAGCAAGGTATGCCTCACAGCTCTTTTGGACTAACTTATGTGCTACAAGAGCGGAGATTACATTAGAGAGGTAATCTCAACGCTCACCAACCATAACCACCTCGTCACTCTTAGTTGGTCTCAGAGTAACCCTCTTGGTTGCACAGTCTAGACTGACCCGATACTCAACAAGCCAATCCATTCCCGAAATCAAGTCAAACTCATTAAAGGGGAATTCTATTAAATCAGTTGGAAATACCATGCCCTGAAGTTCCAGGGGTACCCACATGTATACTCTATCAACTCGTATTGACTGTCCCAATGGACTAATCACAGAAAACTCTCTAGTAGTATTCTCAGCAGTTAAACCCAGATTTACAGAAACAACACTAGTTAAATACAAGTGAGTAAAGCCAATATTAATCAGAGTATAATACGGAACAGAATGAATAAAGAAAGTACCTGCAATAACATCAGCATCAATCGCTTTCCTCATGGCGTCTCGCCGCATAAACCAGTGTCGGCTGACGAGCATCAACCTGACCTGCCTTCTACCCGGTGCTCTCTGTCCTCTCTCTGATCCATTCCCACCCCTATCAGTACCACGACCTCTGAATGGTTGCTGAATCTCTCTCGAAGGCCAAACAGAATTGGGAGCCAGAGTTAGTGCCGCAACTAGCACTGAATCAGGCTGACGGGGGCAATCCCTAACTCAATCCTCCATCGAACCACAACGGAGGCACGCTCCTAATTTCCTCCAGCACTCTCCCAGCTGGCGCTTCCCACAATCACTACACTGTTGAATCTCAGTCACTACAGTTGATGCGGCCCTCAGGGGCCTATCAAACCTCGCCCGTTTCTTAGGGCGCTGAACATAACCAGAGGGACCCAAATCCCTCTTAACCTTATTCCGATCCTTCTCACAGTCCCACCACTCGCTCTTAATGTACTTCACTTCTTCTATTATCTTAGCCTTGTCGATTAGAACCGCAAAAACCCGCTCCTTCTGAGGAGCTATCAAGACCCGCAGATTGTATCTCAGTCCTTCCTCAAATCTTACGCACTTGTCACAATCAGACGCTACCAGAGTCCTTGCATATCTACTCAATTGTAGAGACACAGCCTTATACTCAGCCACAGACCGATCGCCCTGAACTAGGCTTATAAAATCGCATCGGTGAGCCTCGACATAACTCACCCCCACATATTTATCGTGGAAAGCGTTCTTGAAATAGTCCCAGCTCACTTGTTCAGCCTGAGCACCTTGCTCAACGGTTAACCACCATTGATAAGCTTCATCCCAGAGTAGGGACACAGCACCCCCTCAATTTCTAAGCAGGAGTACAATCAAAGTCTGTTACAATACGCTCGGTAGCCTCGAGCCAATATTCATCCAGCATAGGAGCGACTCCTATAACGCCCCTGAACAGTTCAGCACCATTCAACCGGAGTTGTTCAGTAACCAACCCTCAGCTTCGCGATCCTGAATGGGTCTCAGCGACCCTTTTCAGTGCCTGAATTATGGCCTAGGGCAGTGCGTCGACCCCAACAGTCGTAGTCTGGGACTCCCTCTCAACAATGGGAGCCCCAACAGTCTCACTGGTCTCCAAGTCAGGCATGCTACCTATGGAGGATGACTCGGCTCGAGCTCCTCCTCGGCGTCCTCGACGCCCTCGCATACCACGTCCACAACTACCGCGCAAACTCATTCTGGCAATTCTAACTACAATATCAGAGTACACAGATCAGTTCAGTCATCCAGCAGGATGATTTCACCAATTCGCATCAAATAATTTACCCATAACAGTTCAATAGTTACATAACAGAATTATTTATAGGGTCAGCGTCGGAGGCTCTGTCATTCACGCAAGTTTCAGTGTTTCTCTTATTAATTCAGATACTAATTATTACTAAGCTACTTTTCTCACACTTTACGAGCCCAAACACAGTCCGAGTGTTGACAAACCTGACTCTGATACCACTAAATGTAACACCCTAAACCCGGCCTAGGTATCTAGACCAAGTTGGAGAGTTACATCACTCAAACTCAAATTCATAATATCATAGCACAGTCAAATTGAACCATCTGTCACGTAATATTCATCACAACCATAATTTAATACATATAACCTTCATAAATTCCATAATATCATAAAACATAAATCCCTAATAATAATGCTTAAAAGGAAATATAGAAGTTTGACTAAGCTTCTGCGAAACTGGCCCTATCAAGACTGGGTACCACTTGAAATTCAATCAATAAATGGGTGAGTTGTGAACTCAGTGTGAAAAAGGAATGTAATTCAACAATAGTTACTTATAAAGAAATTCCATTTCAGATATTCGGTTTGACATAGAAGCATGTTCAATTTAGATTTAGAGCAGAGGTGGTACATATATGTACATATATATAATTCCAGTTCAGGTATGGTTCAGATCTGATTTAGATACAATATTCCTATTTCCGTCCGCTACACACCATCTTCAGCTATCCCAACACACCACTATGGACATTTAATGCTCATCCATCCCTACAAACCTTTAGAGTGTTCAATGACACTTTCACAGACACGCAGCTTAGCTGCTAGATTAATATGCGACAAGCGCCAGAATCAGAGTAATACTCATTGTGGCATCGCCATGATTTCAGTACAAACTCCCTCCCTTCTTCTCGCCTCCCACCACATGCTAATGCAGATTACAATTACCCGTATCATATGTTCAAACATTCATATACATTATACAATTAACTAAGATAGTTCCAAAATAGAGTAGATATCACTGTGCACATATAATATTGTTACTTACGAATCAGTCCCAATGTATCAGACAGTTCTCATATAATCAATTTCGATTACTTTTCCATTGAGGAAACCAATATCAAGGTTAAGTAACATTTCTAGCCTTAAAAGACAGTTTTCATCCCAATTATCAGTCACATAGCCGGGTCACACGCCCGTGTGCCATGGCCGTCTGGTTTTCAAGCAATAATAGTGAGTTACACGATCTGGACACATGCCCATGTGATTCACATGGCCTGGGTACACACCCCATGTAGCTTTTATAACCCAAAAGTGTGTTACACGGCCTGGGCACATGGGCGTCAACAGCCACAATTTTTGGTGACCGAAACTTGCAAAAATTAGGTTTACGATACGCAACTGGAAAGATTTCAAAGTGACAACAACCCTAAAGATCCTCGAAGCCTAAAACAAGCATTCAGTAACACAATTTAACCAATTAATCAACAAAACTTCCTGATTACTCATTTAATACCTATGTCAAAAGTTTAGACACGAAACCTTCACATATCCCAAACTTATCGAAACTTCATCAACAATCACAGAAATTGTCTTGTTGCTATTCCTTGTTGTTAATAGCCCTACCTGCTAAGTAAATACACACTCGTTTAGAAAAGATTCTCGAAACTCACAAAAAAAATCCTCCATCCCAAATAATTTACAAAATGAAGGAAAATTCGCGGGTATGTTACTTACCGACAGCCTTCTGACCAGTGACTAACAATAGAACTTCCGTTAATCCCGTATCCACTCACCAATTTCAGTTAAAAAATATAAAAACGAAAAGAAGAAGAACAAAAATAAAAATGGGAAGAAAGAAGAAGAAAGAAAAAAATAAAAATGGGAAGAAAGAAGAAGAAACTATTGTTAAAATTAATTCCTTAACTTCCAAGTAGATTTTTGACATATAACAAAAATATTTTCCTAATGCATATGATGGTTTTCGAACTCAAAACCAGACAGAATATAGACAGATGCTTAACCAGTGAATCAATAGGCTTATTCTTGTCACAATTTCACACTAAATCGAACTTAAACGGGTAACGCGTGCTTATGGATTGATTTCATAACTAACAAAACTTTTAATGATGCGTGTAACACCCCAAACCCGGCCCAGATGTTATGGCTGAATCTGGCGATATCACATGATAGGGTGTTTGAAAACCATGCCGTCGTGATTAAACCATTTCCTTTGAATTACTTATCTTAATATCTTATTAGTCTAATATCGTGTTACTCATTAAGTCGATAGTTTCAAAATGTTATTCGATGCAGAAGCTTTTTAAATAGTTAAAACAATTGTGCCTTTTCGAAAATCATTTATTTCTTTTGAAAACCAAGGTTTCCTACTACTAGCAGTTGTAATCTATAAAGTAAAGATATTTAAAACCCAAAACCAAACCAAAGTCTAAAAGTCCAATTACAACCCAAAAATTTAACCAGTAAAAATAGAATAAAAATAAAACCAATAATCGTAAATTAAAACCATGACAGTCCAGAACCGTGGTCACTATCGAGCCCTCTGCCACACCAATCCATCTAGGTCTGGGGATTACCTGTGCACATTAAACAAAGAGGGTGAGTTTTCGTAAACTTAGTGCGTAATCCCACAAAGCAAAACAAGCAACATTCACAGTGCACAGTCAATAAGAGTCTTGGGCCTAAGCCTATTTCAGTATCAGAATCAGTTAGGGCTTAGCCTAATACAGTATCAGAATCAATATGCACAAGGGCCTAAGCCCATCAGTAACAATAGCAGATATACAGTAGCAGATTCCTACCCAACCAGCCTCTACACACCGTCTCTGTCCAACCCTACACTCCATGTGGGGATTTAATCAACCCACACATCCCTACACTCCATGTAGTACCAAATACGGCATAAAACAGTAATTTGCAACTGAACTGCCAGTATATTAGGCTTAAAAGCCTTTCAGTACACTTCCTCTGAATAATATCAACCCCAACCCAATGCAATGTAACATACAATAATGTCATGCTATAACGAGTCTATCAAATACACATACAGTTCAGTATACATGTCGGTATATAACATGATCAGTGCGTAATTCACATAATCAATAACATACAGTTAAGGGTCTAGGAAGTGCTTACCGACCCTATAGAAGGTTCACAGTCGACTTAGGCGACCCGTGCAACCTTAGTAAACATTTCAATAAAAATAGGCTCACACGCCCATTTGGTCTGCCCGTATGGGCCCACACGCTTGTGTGGCCAACATGGCCCAAATTGGCCTTGGCCGTGTAGATCACACGACCTGGCCCAGAATCCCACACGCCCGTGCGGACTACCCGTGTGGGCCCACACGGCCCAATTCGATCAAGCCCGTGTGTCGCACACGGCCGTGTCTTATACACACGGCCTGGCCCCGTCGATCACACGCCCTTGTCCCATCACATAGCTTACCACATAGGCGACCACACGCCTATGTGGCGTCAACAATGAGGTTTTCAACTTTCACTGAAACCTCGTTTTCTGCGTTTTCGTGTACACACCTGTATCATTTTCAACGCAAGGCAAATTTGGGCCGTGTGGGCCACACACACGGGCAGGTCACATGGGCGTTGTCGAAACCATTTTTTTGAAAGACAGACTCGACTTTTATTTTAAAAACAAAATGAAAAAACGGGAGTCGCCACCAATCCTTTTTTTTATTTAGGTGTGATCGGATCACCTCGTAATTCAATCATTTTAATAATATGTTAAATTTAGTAAAACGATGATTTTCTGGTCTACAAAATCCAGAAAATAGGTTCGGGAGTCAGTTGCACACGAGGAAGGATTAACACCCTCAATACGCCCAAAATTGGTACCTAGTTGATTACTTGGTGTCTTTGGTGTCGAAAATTGAAATTTTGAAAAGATTTTTTTTAAAAAAATATGATCCATTTTTTTTATGAATGTTAATTTTAAAAAAATTACTTGAATAAATCGAAACAAATGTTAAAGACCCTCTAGTCTCAAGATAATGAAATGTCACATCTCATAAGTTAGGACACGACATTTTGGACCCTCGAGAATAAGCTTGCCTTTTGATTTTTATTTTAAAACTTATATATTTTAATTTCAAAAGGATATTCGGTTGTTTAGGTTTAACGAGAAAATTGAAACCCCGTAAGTTAGGGTACGGTTTCTCGAATCTACAAAAACGAAATATTGCCTTATTTTGAAAATTTTCTTTTTTGAATAATAGCAAGTACAATGCTTAAACAATGTGTATTTATTTTATTTGGAGTATAATATGAAAATTACCAGTTATGCTTGAATTAATGCATGGGGTAGTAATGACAAAATAATATAAAATAACTATACGAGAGAATGTAATAATATAACTAAACAACGGAGCATTACAATAAAATCATTATAATTATAACAATAAAATATTAAAATATAAATAAAAGAAATAAAAGGCGAGATATCTCAGGAATAATATAAATATGACGTAAGAAATGATAAAGTAATAAAAGGAAATACAAAAATATATAAAAATAAAAAATAACAAATAGACGGATAAAATAAGGAAATATTAGTAGTAAGAAAATAACAAGAAATCAACAAATATTTAAATAAAGAAAATATTAACACAACAAATTTTAATATATATGTAAAGAACATAAAATAATGAATAAATAAATAAAACATAACATATAAAATATAAAAAGGGTTGAGATTAAACAGCCAAGGGCTAAAATGTAACTTAAAGGGATTTTAGGGATAGATTTTAAAAATAAAGAAAATAAAGGGGCAGATTGAAGGGCTTAATTAAAATGCGCGTAAGAGTGTAGGGACTAGATGGGAAATTATTCCCAGTCCCTATGCACAGCGTTTCAATATGGGCCAAAATGCAGCAAATATTAAATTATGTGGTAAGATTAAAAAAGAAAAAAAATAAGGACCAAATTGCAAGGTGCTACAAAAGCAGAGGGATTGCGCACACAAATAGCCCATTCACTGCAAAAACACGCAGATCCTTAAGGAAAACATGTTGAACTTCCGATTAATATTAAAACGATGTCGTATGGCATACCCTATAAATGTCAAAATTTTAACAAAAAAAAATCATTTTCACCACTCTTTAAAAAAACTCTTATGTCTTTTTTCTCTGGGTGTCAACCCAAAATCCAGCCAGGCCCCGGTCAGCGAACCACCGTGGCGGCTGCTGGTGGTGGTGATGGCGCCGCCGTCCGTGGTGGCCGGAGAAGACCAAAAGTGCCTCCTTTCTTCCTTTTGACCCCTAGAACCCGAATCTAGGGTTAGTTTTTTTTAGAAAATGGCCTAAAAATGCCGAAATGGGAGAGGGCTCTTCGATGTCCGACGACGGAGAAGACAGAACGACTCCGGTAAGCCCCTCTTCCCCCTTTTTTATTTCGCGTTTTTTCTTTTAAAAGTAAAAATAAATATTAAAGCAAAAAAAATGGAAAAGAACAACAACCTTAATATTCGGATTGCTTCTGTTTCTTTGTATTTCGAATTTTTCTTTTTCTTTTTGTGTTTGATATTTCGTGTTCCAAAAAAAGGAAGTAGCCCTCATACATTGATATTTCATGGCTTTTATAGCTGATTTCATTACAATTTTTGTTTGTTTTTTGCTTTTTGTTTGCTACTATTTTCTATTGTCTGTGTTTGTTGTTGTCTGCTTCTGTAGGTACGAAGGTCGTAGGAGTGGCAGACGGTGGTGGCAGAGGCAGCGTCACAAAGAGGCTAGGCTAGGTGCTAGGGTTTCTATTGCTAGTTTAGGTTATGGGCTTGTTGGGCTTTAGGTTTTTTGTTATTGGGTCATTTGGTCTCATATTGTAAATGGACAGTTTATTTGGGTTTGCAATTTGGTTTTATTTTTATTTTTGGTTTTTATTTTTGGTGGTTTGGGCTCGGGCAAATTTGGGCCTGTACAGCTGCCCCTTTTTGCTCATTGTCGTGTAACGAGAATGGAGCAAAGACTTTAAAAAGGGCCAAATTTGCCTAGTCTTGCAGAATCTTGACCTCTTTGGTGCTTCTCTCTTTCAAATAGCTTCATTCCAACCCACTGCGACTTCAGCGCAATAAGATTTGTAGCTTGTAGCTTCAGTCTATTCCAATGCAACTTCAGGGAGATAACACTTGCTATGGTAGATTTGATCCAACCTACTGCAACTTCAGAGGTATAGGACTTATCACTTCAATCTACTCCACTGCAACTTCAGGGAGATGAAACTTGTAACTTCAACCTGCTCTACTGCAGCTTCAGGGAGATAAGGTTTGTGGCTTTAATCTACTCCACTGCAACTTCAGAGAGATAAGATTTGCTATCTTCGATCTACTCCATTGCGACTTCAGGGAGATAAGATCTATAACTTTAATCTGCTCCATTGCAACTTCATGGAAATAAGATTCGCTATCTTCAGTCTGCTCTGCTGCAACTTCAGGGAGATAAGATCTACGACTTCAATCTGCTCCTCTGCTATTCTAGGGAGATGAGATTTATAGATTTACCGATCTTACTACACCGTCTTCTGGGGGACATGACCTGTAGAATTGATTTCATGGGCTCTGCCAAATGATTAGGATGTCATGATCAGAATGAATCAAATGCTCCTAGATAGATGTGTATGAATGATATTTGCATGAACGCAGAATGTCATTAGAAAGATCCCTTTTTAATATTTGGGTTGTCATTCCTTGTTGTTCATCAAGGTTCTATCACTGATGTGTTACCCTGCCTTCTTTGCTCAGTTGGTATCAGAAAATTCGAAGAAATAGTCCCAATTTAAACTCTTCTTTCTCAAATATTTCCTACCCTTAGGTTTGGTGAGTTCTAAATAATAATCCTATTTCAGGTTCTTGTACTATTTAGAAGCTTCCAGAGTAATATGCAAAACTCCTTTTGTGAAAGTATTATTAGTCCATTAATCGTTATTTTAATGCAAAATACTTGAAAAGGGTCATAATGATGGACAAAACTGAAATTTATCAGGAACAAAAATCTGAAAAGAATGGATTAATCAAAGAAAGCAAACATTGCTGGAATACAAAATAGGTGAGAATAAGTGCCCCAGATATCTCAGCCTGAGCTTCTCTGTATGAACTTCTTGAGGACCATTTTGAGCTCAACATGTGTTTAGGAGATTTAGAGTACTTTTTCGATGCCCCAAGATGTAGCATACCTCCTCCTTGTTCATTCAAGCATAGCAAGACCACCGCATGTCCCACCTTTGATCAAAATTTGAATTGCCCTTTCACGGGTTTTCAATTCAAAACCCCTTTGGTCTCAATGCGCCCTTTGCAGGTTTTCACCTTGGCCTCTCCTTTTTCTTTTCCTTTTCTTTTCTTTTTTTCTTTTCTTTTCCTTTTTTGTGTGTTTTTGTAAGTGAAGTACTTCTTGACTGAGTCCGCATTTACTAGCTTAGGCAGGCTCTTGCCGTCCATCTCAGTTAATATCAATGCTCCTCTAGAAAAAGCCTTTTTTGCCACATAAGGTCCTTCCCAGTTTGGCATCCACTTTTCTCTAAAGTCCTTTTGTATAGGAAGGATCTTCTTCAACACCAGGTCCCCCTCGTGGAATTATTTAGGACGAACCTTTTTATTGTAAGCTCGCATCATTCGTTTTTGGTACACTTGACCATGACGGATAGCTTTCAACCTTTTCTCTTCAATCAGGTTCAATTGGTCATATCGAGATTGGATCCATTCTGCTTCATCCAACTTTAGCTCAGCCAATACTCGGAGAGAAGGAATTTCAACTTCAATGGGTAAAACTGCCTCTATTTCATAGACCAATGAGAAAGGCGTTGCCCCCGTAGAGGTTCTGACAGATGTTCGATATGCATAGAGGGCAAATGGTAACTTTTCATGCCAATCTTTGTAAGTCTCAGTCATTTTCCCCACGATCTTCTTGATTTTTTTATTGGCCGCTTCTACCGCACCATTCATTTTTAGGCAATATGGTGACGAGTTGTGGTGTTTAATTTTGAACTGACTGCAGACCTCTGCTATCGTGCTGTTGTTCAAGTTCAATGCATTGTCCGATATGATCCATTCTGGCATTCTATACCGGCATATGATCTCTCTCTTTAAGAACTTGCTGACTGGTGACTTGGTGACATTGGCATATGAAGCAGCCTCTGACGTCCATACTCCACATAGAGCAATGAATCAATGACCACAAAAATGAATCGATGCCCGTTAGAGTCTTTTGGTGAGATTGGCCCAATGACGTCCATGCTCCACATAGAGAAAGGCCATGGAGAAGTCATAACATGAAGAGGTAAAGGAGGCACATGAATCTTGTCCCCATAAATTTGGCACTTATGGCACTTCTTGGCATAATTGATGCAATCCCCTTCCATGGTGGACCAATAATACCCCAATCTCATGATTTTCCTGGCCGTTGTAAAACCGTTAGCATGTGTTCCGCAGACACCCTCATGGACTTCTTTTAGGATTTTTTTAGTGTCAACAACATCCACACATCTTAATAACACCTGATCCTTTCTTCTTTTAAATAGGATCTCCCCATCTAAGGCGTAATCACTGGCTAGTCTTCTCAATGTTCATTTATTATTCTCAGTTGCTTGATCAGGGTATTCATGATTCTTCATGTATCGTAGTATATCGTGATACCAAGGATGATCATCTTTTTTTCCTCTTCGTTGATGCTTTAGCAATAAGTCGGAGCCTCGTAAATACTCATTTGGATAGGCTTCACATCCTCTTGTTTATTTACTCTGATCATAGAAGCTAATGTAGCCAAGGCGTCAGGCATCTGCTTTTCATCTTGCGGGAGGTAACAGAAGGTGATATCATCAAACTCCTCAATTAATTCTAGAACTAGCTTTTGATAATTGATCAATTTGGGGTCTCTTGTTTCCCATTCACCTTTGAGCTAATAGATCACTAGTGCAAAATCCCCATACACCTCTAGCACTTTGATTTTGCGTTCTATGGTCGTACGGATTCCCATGATACATGCTTCATACTCTTCCATATTATTTGTGCAATCAAAATCCAATTTGCAAGTAAATGGATAATGATCTCCATTTGGGGATATCAGGATTGCCCCAATTCCATTACCAACAACATTTGATGCTACGTCAAAGTTTAGTTTCCAAGGATGATCTTCTGGAGTGTCTTCTTCGATAGTTGCCACATACATTAACTCTTTATTAGGGAAATCAAAATTCAAAGGCTCATAATCTTCTAGAGCTCTACTGACTAGAAAATCTGCTACTGCACTCCCTTTCACAGCCTTCTGGTTTACATAGCCATCTGGTCATCCTTCCATTCAAAGAAGTCAACTCCATCATATATTTTAAAGGGTCTAGTTTTGAGATTAGCCAAGTCGTATGGTACAACATGTACTGTCTCAATCTCTGAGTTATCCAGACCAAGGCGCAACATAATTTCTCAATTGGCGAATATCTCATTTCACACGCAGTGAATTTCTTACTGATGTAGTATATCACCCTTTCATTCTTTCCTATCTCATTGTGTTGGCCAAGCACACATCTTATAGAATTGTCAAATACTGTTAAATACAGTATCAGTAGCCTATCTGGACTAGGTGGTGACAGCACTGGGGCAATGGACAGGTATTGTTTTACCTTGTCAAATTTTTTCTGGCATTCATCATCCCATACGCCTAGAATGTGTTTCTTAAGAAGACAGAATATGGGGTCACATTTCTCAGTTAGTTGTGAAATGAACTGGGTAATGTAATTTAGTCTTCCTAGGAAACCTCGAACATCCTTTTGAGTACGCGGCGAAGGCAATTCTTGTATAGCCTTGACTTTGTCTGGGTCTATCTCAATTCCCTTTTCACTTACTACGAAACCTAGCTGTTTTTCTGACCTAGCCCCGAAAGTACATTTTGTTGGAGCTTTAGTTGAAATTTTCTCAACCTCAAGAACAATTTTTTCAAAACTTGCACATGTTTCTTTTCTTTTCAGGATTTTGCAATCATATCGTTGACGTAAACATCGATTTCCTTGTGCATCATGTCATTAAACAACGTTACCATGGCTCTTTGATACATTGCTCCCGCATTTTTTAATCCAAATGGCATCACCTTATAGCAAAATGTTCCCTATAGGGTAATGAATGTGGTCTTTTCCATGTCTTCAGGATGCATCTTTATTTGATTGTATCCATAGAAACCTTCAATGAAGGAAAACAGTGAGTAGCCTGTCGTATTATCCACTAAAGTGTCAAGGTGAGGCAATGGGAAATTGTCTTTTGGGCTAGCCTTGTTTAAGTCTCTGTAATCTACACACATCCGTACCTTTTCATCTTTCTTAGGGATGGGGACAATATTGGCTACCCATTCAGAGTATTTAACCATTTGTAAGAACCCAGCATTGAATTGCTTCTTGACCTCTTCTTTTATTTTTATCACAACATCGGGTCTCATCCTTCGGAGTTTCTGTTGAACTGGCTTGCACTATTCTTTTATGAAGAGGTGGTGTACCACAATATCAGTGCTTAACCCAGGCATATCTTGGTACGACCATGCGAAGACATCTTTGAATTCCTGAAGTAACTCAATGAGATCTCGTTTTGTTTCTTCGGCTATACAAGTTCTAATTTTCACTTCTTTTCCTTCTTTCAAGATCACAATCTTTACAGTCTCTTTGTGAGGTAGAATCTGTTTCTCTTCTTGTTCTACCATCCTTAACAAATCCAGAGATAAGTTACAGTCCCTGTCATCTTCGAAATCTTGAGATCCCTCTAGACACATGTCTCGCTCAAAAGGAGGTTTTGGGTTAGTAGCAACGTCGCTCATGTCGTTGATATCTAGG
The DNA here is from genome assembly GCA_005393395.2 of Gossypium australe. Taxonomy (NCBI): domain Eukaryota; kingdom Viridiplantae; phylum Streptophyta; class Magnoliopsida; order Malvales; family Malvaceae; genus Gossypium; species Gossypium australe. The sequence goes on along the minus strand of CM016625.1, from coordinate 99,832,189 downwards.
GACCTGTTATAGGCACGAAGGAATATCCAAAGAACAAATGAATCTAAGAATAGTTATTTATGCGGTATGAATATGAATGAAATGAAGGAATAAAAGAATATTTTCTTAGAGTGAGACACAAAAATGCATTTTATTGAAATAAAGATATTGGACATGAGCCTATTTAACAAAATGATTCTTATTGCTTCTAGGCTTAAAGCAACAAGCGTGTTTTGAACATTACTCTGAATCAGCTCTAAAAACTTCAGGAATCTCTTCTACAGTCCAATTGTTCAGAACATTTCCAGGCTTATAAGGGCGAATGCCCGATAAGTTTTCTTCCACCATTCCCTTTTCAGATATGGGGTTGATGCTCAGATTTCCCATCATATCTTTAGCAGTTTCTTTTCTTGTCATCTTTCGTTCAGGGTGAATAATTCCTCTTGACATGAATGTTCTGGATATATGGGGAAAGGTCATTGGTTCCTATTTGACCTCTACCCTGCTTAATCGCGCTCTTCTTCTCTCTTGCTTCTTCTCCAACTCCTTCTTCCTTTGCTTCACATCTAGCTTATACCCCAAGCCAAAGCGATCCCGTTTGTCAGCCAAGATTGGTACTTCAACCCGTCCATGGAGGTATTTGCCGAGTCCCCTTGTAGGCAATGCTCATTTTCCCACTGTCAGTTGTAAGCTCATCCTCGTAGCTTTGGATATTTTGGGCATTGGGATTTTGCTTCCTTCGATGATGAAGGTTGCATTCACAAATTTTAATGATCGAAAGGAACATTCTATCGCTTCACTATCACTCTCTATGTATGGCGCATCACTAGTAACGGATGCAATAATGTCTTCTTCCACGTTTATCGTTATCAATCGGCCCTCTGTTACCAACTTTAGTTTTTGGTACAGTGATGATGGTACCGCCCCTACTGAGTGAATCCAAGTCCTTCCCAATAGGCAATTGTAAGAAGGCCTGATGTCCATCACTAAGAAATCTACCTCGTATATGTTTGGACCGATCAAGAGAGGTATCTCAATCCTTCCCATTACTTTCCTTTCAGTGCCGTCGAATGCTCTCACTATGTTTTGGCATGTCTTCATTTGAGAGCTGTCCACAGGCAACCTGTTTAATGTGGACAGGGGCAATACATTCAGTGTCGATCCATTGTCAACTAGTACCCCCGGTAATGTATACCCCTTGCAGCAGGTGGTGATGTACAGAGATTTGGTGGATCCCATGCCACTTGACGGTATTTCATCATCATTAAAAAAGATGAAATTATCGGCTCTTATGTTGTTGACAAGACGGTCTAGTTTGTTTACTAAAATATCATCAGCGACGTAGGTTTTGTTTAACACCTTCATTAGCGCGTTACGGTGTGTCTCCGAGCTTAAGAGTAAAGCCAGTACCAATATGTGAGCTGGCTGCTTGTGTAGTTGTTCCACGACACTAAACTCGCTGTGTTTTTGGAATTTCAAGAATTCCTTAGCTTTTTTCTCAGTTACCGGCTCATTAACAGGTAGTTTTGGCTTTTCCTTCCTTTGTTCGATCACCGAGGATTTTCTTTTTACAGGTTCGGCTTTTATATTTAGGGTATCATAACGTCTTTCGCTACGTGTATAGAAACCCACATCTTGACCTTCCTCTGGCGTGCTGACTGGGTCCACCTCTCTTGGGATTGTCATATTGCATTCATAGTTCCAAGGTACCATTTTGTTATCTTTATAAGGAAAAGTAACGGGTTTCTGGATTACAACTCTTGATGCAATTTTTGCTCCGGCTTCGTTGATTCATGGTCGTGAGATGATTACCACCAGGTGGTTGGCCTCATAGACCTTCTCTGTCGACCCTCCTTTTGATGCACACACCTCTTATCCATCGGTATACTCAAAAAACTCGAGCTCCTTGTTGTCCATTAGACCTTGTACTAAGGTCCTGAATTCACTACATTTTTTTATTCTCATGATCTTCTTCATCATGGAACTTATAATTGTTCCTTGCTTCTCGGGATCTATAACTTGAGTCTTGTGTGATTAACCCACTTTCCACCATATCTTCCAAACTTCTCTCAACAGGGTTTTCACTTCTGCAATATTCACCATGATTTTCTTCCCCGCGTTCTTGACTATCTCATTTACCCCCTTATTAGCATGGTTGGGTAACGGATTTTCTGCACTAGATGGATCATCGAATTTTACAATGCCCATTTTGATGAGCCTTTTAACTAACTTTTTGAAAGCGATGCAGTTTTCTATCGAGTGTCTCGTGATTCTCGCATGGTATTCGCATTAAGCGTTTGCGTCGTACCATTTGGGGTATGGGGTTGCATTAGTTTTAGGTAGAAAGGGAATACAATATATGCATCGAATAAACTTTGGTACAACTCCTTATGCGTCATTGGAATAGGCATAAATTAGAGATTCTCCGTATTTTTCCTTGTGTTGGACTCTTGTCTTGGTGGGGCTTGATAGCCAGCGATTACCGTCCTCGGTTGGTTCACAGTGATTAGTTTTGAATAACCCCTTTTATACGCGCTTACATTTTTACCTCATTTTCTCTTTTTCTCGGGGCTGACCTCTTTGTGCTTTCCCCGGCCTCTATTTTTCCACACCTTATTGCATTCTCTATCATTTCACCAGACATCACTATGTTTGAGAAGCTCTTAGTTGCGCTTCCCAGCATTTGATTGATAAAAGGTGTCTTCAGGGTATTAATGAAAAGCATGGTAGTTTCCTTTTCTAGCAGTGGCGGTTGGGCTTACGTGACGACTTCCCTTCACCTTTAAGCATATTGCCTAAAACTTTTGTTTGGCTTTTTCTCCATATTCTGTAGTGTGATTCTATCAGGAGCCATATCTATCACGTGGCCATATTGTTTCATGAAGGCCTATGCCAGGTCCTTCCATGAACTAATTTGGGCACTATTTAGCTGATTATACCATTTGGCCGCAGCCCTAGTCAAGCTGTCTTGGAAACAGTAAATCAATAACTGATCATTACTGACATATCCGGTCATCCTTCGACAAAACATTGTAATGTGAGCCTAAGGGCAGCTAGTCCCGTTATATTTTTCAAATTCCAGCATTTTGAACTTTGGAGGGAGCACTATATCTGGGACCAGGCTCAATTCCTTAGCGTCAATTCCATAATGATAATCAGCGCTTTCCAACGCCTTGAATTTCTCCTCTACCTATTTGCATATGTCTTCCAGTTGCTTTGGGAGCTCCACTCTCGCCTTTCCCATTACCACTATATCATCAAGGTCGAGGACAACGGGATTTGCTGGATTGTCTCTGGGGTTGGAGCTTGAACCCGTCGAGAAGTTTATCGATGCCAAAGTACCGGTCTGATATTGAGGTCTGATGTTGACGGACACCTTTTCTGGTTGTGCTTGGGTGTTCGTTGGGGTTCAGCCTGGAGGATAAGCAGGGTCCTCGTTGTCATATCCGGTATTGATCATAGGGCTCTTTCCTTTTTCTAGCCCCCCAGCCATCAACTGCGTTAACTGGCTTATCATGCTTCTCTGGGATTCTTGCATCTAATCACTCATATCATGTTGGATTTTGGCCAACTGTTCTTGCATCTGTATTTGCAGTTGATCCTGCATCTCTCTTTGCATTTTTTCCAATATTTCCAACCTTTGTTCCATGGCTTTAGTCTCTCTTCGTGTACCGTAATGATATTCTAGGGTAGGTGCGATGATTTTAGAGTCTCTTAGTGAGTTTTAGTGCACATGATGTAATGCAATGCTGATGCGTGAATGCAATGAATGCAGAAAAGAAAAAGGCATTGATTCTAATTCAATTTCGTTAGAGTAACCTCTCTAGAAAAAAAATTTCTTTACATAAAATGGATTACATATATGGCTTTTCCCTAATGCTTAAGGTCTTGACTTGCTTAAGAAGCCAAGCTAACTCTCGGCCTCGATCTGACTCTAACTCATATTTCAAACTCAGTACATCATCCTGGACCGCCAAGGTTTGTAAATGATTAGCCACCTCTCGCACTTGAGCCAAAGCTTCACCCGTGACGTAATCCCTATCCCTGACCTGGTCTTGAGATCGATGAAGTTGTTCTTTCCACCGCTCATTATTTGCTTCCAGTAGTTCAACCCAGAGTTTACAGTTTTCCAGCGCGATTTCAATTTCTTCTATCCTTCTTTTTAGTTCCTCAATCTTGCTTAGGCTGGCCCTTAATTCGATTATAGAGTTGTGACTACGATGCCGATGTAGTGACTTTTCTAACTCTACCACCCGAGCTCTTAACTTCTCTTTTCCATTTTGGCTCTCCAACAAGCTCTTTTTTTTAAAGCGTCCTCCTGTACTCGAGTATTATGGAACTTCTTCTCCCACTAATCAGCTCTAGTCTTTTCTTCTTGGATTTCTTACCGCCATTACTCAGACGTTTTACCCAAACCAGCGGTTCTTATTGACATACGTAGCTTCTTGTAATCCATTTTCAAACTGTCCAAATCTTCTTCGGCCTTATTCTTTCCCTTCCTCAGTTTCTCGGCTTCTAGTTTCTGGACATCGACATCTAGCCCCATCTACATTTTCTCCTCCTCCAATTGCTCAATCATTTTTCCTAGTTCTGAACTTTTCTTCTCAAAATCCTGTTCGATGATCTCTAGTTCAGACGGGACCACCTGCAAGTGTTCTTCTATTGATCAGATGTTTTCTTGATTTGACGTAGGGATGTTGTCATTGATTCTCTAACCCCACCATCAGTCATACTCAGGGGTAGTCATTGGATTAGCAGCAAACCTTTTCATTCTACGAGTTTGGTTCCAAGAGTTTGATATCTCACGAACTTTCTTTTTGTAATTATCTCCTTTATATATGAACTCGCACTGAGCTAACCTTTCTGTTGCTGGCGTGAACTGTCTTGACCTGTATTGCCTTAACACGAGTAGGGGAGCATATCCAACAGCTCCCCATATCCCAAGCAGGGGAACCCAATCAAAATCTCCACATTAATATAAGATCTCGTCGAGGACCATCCAAAGGGCTCTCCATTCAATGTCTTCTTCTTATAGATTTTGGAGAATCATCATCCACTTTTCCTCCATAATATCATCCCGTCTCGACGTAGCCACTATCAATTTCAGAGGAGAATAGCTTTCGGAAAAGATTCGACATGAGACCTTTTCCACTTTCCAAAAATGGTTGTGGAACCATGCCAACAAAAGTTACCACACCCTATAAATCTGCCCTCGCCCGCTCTCCGGCACGTGTTCAAGGATCTGAAAGTTTTGGCCAAAATCGCAGGAACTGGTGTGACACTTTTGTCAAGTCGATCAAAGAGATCCAAGGCTGCCCCATCTACGTGCCCTAATGCCTTGGGGAAGACAACCAAACCGTAGATGCTCAAAGCGAAAACATCAACCCTTTTCTTCACATCCGGATGTGCTAGAATCAGATCCCTTAAGTTTTTCCAAGGAATACACTTACTATCTCCTTTTTTCTTGATCCAGGCTGCAACCCACTACTCACTCATCCCTGTGATGCTCATCAATTTCTTCAAAAAGTTCGGGACATTAGGGCTCTTGAATATGCTTTATCAGCTTGAATCTTCAGGCAACGAAGTAAGGCCATATGCTCCTCCACGGTAGGTACCAAATCAACTTTCCCAAAAGTGAAGCAACTGTAGGTAGGATTCCAGAACTGGACGAGGGCTCGAAATAAGTGCTTGTCCACCTTCATATCAAGCAGATAGGGCAAATCTCCATAGTTACAATAAAACAGCTGCTTGATCTCATCATTCCACTGGTCTCATATCTCCTTTAATTCTCGAGGATTATTTTGAGTCACGCTGATGCAGGTAAAATCCTACAACTCTGATACGTATCCCTCGGTTAGACTATCACCTTTCTCTTTGCGTTGTCTCGGCCCAAATTCGGACGGCCGCATTATCCTCCACTTTATCAAGAAACCCTTTTTCCCATGATAAGCTATCTATTTAGGAACCGAATGTGAATCAACACCTTTTTTGTGATGAAAATGCCATGCAATTACAATTAAAGCAAAAACAAAGCAAGTCAGTATTTCATACACAGTTTAAAGTAAGTAAAGAATAATAAGTAAAGCACCTACTCGGGTGACCTCTAGGGTTTGGCACGGCTCTACCTAAGGTGGGCTCTTAAGGCTCGCTTTATAGGGTTTGGTTCTAAAGTAAAGGTACCTGAACCGGCAAATTCCTCGATCTTCACCCATTATAGGCTCATGCGAATCGAGTTCAGTTCAGGGGAATACATTTCCCTATGACCATGCGGAGATAAAAATCTCATGAAGACATAGGTACGGATGTATCCCGAAAGCGATCCACTATCCTATATGGAGGTGAAAACCTCACGAAGGAATAGTTTCTCGCTCCCACTTAAAGGGGTAAAATCTACCGACTTATGCAATGCAAAAATACCGAGACACATCAACAGATTTAAACCAACAAAGCAAGCATATTATGATGAACACCACGAAAATGACGGATAAAATGTAATGGAGCAATCGTAAATTTAAAATAGATTTTTGATTTTCGACAAAAAGACAAAAATTAATCTACTTATGGCTCGACTCTCTTATTTTGCCCCTAGCGGAGTCGCCATGCTGTCAAAACCATTTTTTTGAAAGACGGACTCGACTTTTATTTTAAAAACGAAAATGAAAAAAAGGGAGTCGCCACCAATCCTTTTTTTATTTAGGTGTGATCGGATCACTTCGTAATTCAATCATTTTAATCAGAGTTTAAATTTATTAAAACGATGATTTTTTTTTATTTACAAAATCCAGAAAACAGGTTCGGGAGTTGGTTGCGCATGAGGAAGGATTAGCAACCTCGATACTCCCAAAATTGGTACCTAGTTGATTACTTGGTGTCTTTGGTCTCAAAAATTGAAAATTTGAAAAGAATTTTTAAAAAAAAAAATACGATCCCCTTTTTTTTATGAATGTTAATTTAAAAAAATTGCTTGAAAAAATTGAAACAAATGTTAAAGACCCTCTCGTCTCGAGATAATGAAATGTCACATCCCGTAAGTTAGGACACGACATTTTGGACCCTCGAGAATAAGCTTGCCTTTTGATTTTTATTTTAAGACTTATATATTTTAATTTCAAAAGGATATTCGGTTGTTTAGGTTCAACGAGAAAATCAAAACCCCGTAAGTTGTGCTCGAATTTACAAAAACGAAACATTGCCTTATTTTAAAAATTTTCTTTTTTAAACAATAGCGAGTACAATACTTAAACGATGTGTATTTATTTTATTTGGAGTATAATATGAAAACGACCGGTTATGCTTGAATTAATGCATGGGATAGTAATGACGAAATAATATAAAATAACTATACGAGAGAATGTAATAATATAACTAAACAACGGAGCATTACAATAAAATCATTATAATTATAACAATAAAATATTAAAATATAAATAAAAGAAATAAAAGGCGAGATATCTCAGGAATAATATAAATATGACATAAGAAATGATAAAGTAATAAAAGGAAATACAAAAATATATAAAAATAAAAAAATAACAAATAGACGGATAAAATAAGGAAATATTAGTAGTAAGAAAATAACAAGAAATCAACAAATATTTAAATAAAGAAAATATTAACACAATAAATTTTAATATATATGTAAAGAATATAAAATATTCAATAAATAAATAAAACATAACGTATAAAATATAAAAAGGGTTGAGATTAAACAGCCAAAGGCTAAAATGTAACTTAAAGGTATTTTAGGGATAGATTTTAAAAATAAAGAAAATAAAGGGGCAAATTGAAGGCTTAATTAAAACGCGCGCAAGAGTGTAGGGACTAGATGGGAAATTATTCCCAGTTCCTATGCACCGCGCTTCAATATGGGCCAAAATGCAACAAAAATAAAATTATGTGGTAAGATTAAAAAAGAAAAAACAAATACGGACCAAATTGCAAGGCGCTGCAAAAGCGGATGGATTGGGCGCACAAATAGCCCATTCACCACAAAAACATGCGGATCCTTAGGGCAAACGGGTCGAACTTCCGGTTAATATTAAAACAACTTTGTTTTGGCGTTTGGAAATAGGGCTCAAAACGACGTCGTATGGCATACCCTATAAATGTAAAAAAATTAACAAAAAAATTCATTTTCACTACTCTTTTAAGAAAAACTCCTATCTCTTTTTTCTCTGGGTGTCAACCCAAAATCCGGCCAGGCCCCAGTTACCGGACCACCGTGGCGGTCGCCGATCGTTGCCGTCCGTGGCGGTCGTCGGTCACCGTCGTCCGCGGTGGCTGAAGAGGCCCAAAAGTGCCTCTTTTCTTCCTTTCGACCCCTAGAACCAGGATCTAGGGTTATTTTTTAAAAAAAAAATGGTCAAAAAATGCTAAAAGAGGAGAGGAATCTTCTGTGTCTGACGACAGAGAAGACGGAACGACTCCGGTAAGCCCCTCTTCCCCATTTTTAATTTCGTGTTTTTTCTTTTAAAAGTAAAAATAAATATTAAAGCAAAAGAAAAAAATAGAAAAGAACAACAACCTTAATATTCGGATTGCTTCTGTTTCTTTGTATTTTGAATTTTTCTCTTTTTTTCTCTTTTGTATTTGATATTTCGTGTTCCAAAAAAAAGGAAGAAGCCTTCATACATTGATATTTCATGGCTTTTATAGCCGATTTCCTTAAAATTTTTGTTTGTTTTTGCTTTTTGTTTACTAATATTTTCTATTGTATGTGTCTGTTGTTGTCTACTTTTGCCAGTACGAAAGCCGTAGGAGTGGCAGACGGTGGTGGCAGAGGCAGCGGCGTGAAGAGGCTAAGCTAGGGGCTAGGGTTTCTATTGCTAGTTTAGGTTATGGGCTTTTTGGGGTTTAGGGTTTCTTTGTTATTGGATCATTTGGGCTCATATTGTAAATGGACAGTTTTTTTGGGTTTGTAATTTGGTTTTATTTTTAATTTTGGTTTTTTTCTGGTGGTTTGGGCCCGGGCAAATTTGGGCCTGTACAGGCATGTGAGCCCATTTTCACTGAATTGATTGCTAAGGTTGCACGGGTCGCCCAAGTCGATTGTGAACCTACTGTAGGGTCGGTAAGCATCACTTAGACCCCTAATTGTGTGAACTGACTATTTAATTTATATATATTGAGCATGATGAGAGTATGCATGTATACTGAACTGGTTATTTGCACTGATATCATGGGATAGCATGTCATGATTTGTATGTTGCATTGCATAGGGTTGGGTTGATTATATTTGGAGGAAGTGTACTGAACGGCTCTTAAGCCTAGTATACTAGCAACTCAGTTGCAAATTACTGTTTTGTGCCGCATTCGGTACTACCTGGAGTGTAAGGATGGGTGGGTTGATTTAATCCCCACATGGAGTGTAGGGTTGGACGGAGATGATGTGTAGAGGCTGGTTGGGTAGGACTTTGATACTAAATACTGCATGACTGCTACTGATACTGTGATAGGCTAAGGCCCTACTGCATATTTGATATTGTACTGAGATGGGCTAAGGCCCAAACCGTTACTGATACTAAAAGGGGCTTAGGCCCAAAACTGTATTTGATTGTGCACTGTGTCTACTATGGTTTGTTTTATGTGGGATTACACACTGATTTTATGTAAACTCACCCCTTTCTGTTTAATGTGCACAAGTAATCCCTAGACTTGATTGATCAGTGTAGCGGAGGACTCGACGGTGGCCACACGTATTTTAAACTGTTTTAATTTCAGTTACGGTATTCATTTCTTAATTATTTTTTGGGTTGTTTTTTATGTAAATTGGACTTTTGGGACTGTTTTCTTTTATTTCGGATTTTAGACTATTTTCATGGATTTGATAACTGCACAAACTCAACGAACAAACGGTTTTCACAGAAACAAAGGGGTTTTTCTAAGATGGACAGATTTACCTAATTAACTCAGTTTTTCATAAATTGAATGATTTTTAAAGCTTCTGCAACGAGTTGTGTTTAAAAATAATCGATTAAATAAGTAAGCGATTTTGGAGTCAATAAGAGTAATCAAATAAAAACGGATTTATCGTAGAAACTTAGTTTTCAAAATTTCATCCCATATGACATCGCCAGATTCGGCCATAACGTCTGGGCCGGGTTTAGGGGGTTACAGGAGTATTTTCATGTTAATCACTATAAAATTAGGGTAAACTACTCGTCAGTCACTCTAAATAGGGATCGTTTCTATTTTAGTCACCCCAAATTTTTTTGAACAAATAAATTATTAGTCTTCCATTACCATTTAACGATGGAGTGACCAATTTGATCAATTTCTTTTTTGGGTGACAAAATTAACAAAAGAAAATGGGATGACCAAAATAGGAATGATCCCTATTTAGAGTGATTTAGAGTCTAGCTTATCCTTTCTTTTAATATATAATTCAATAAAACTCACACATCCACATACGCAAATTACTACACAAGTTAAACCTACAGATCAATCTCACATCTTGGGGATGAGGTGAATAGCCTTGGCCAATGGGCCAATTGCTAGGGTTTAAATGTTAGCCTAAATATGATGTAGCATATATTTAGAATGTTTACAATTTGATTCATGTCTTTAATATGCTCCTCATCATATATGAACGGACATTTAATGCCTAAATTGATTGTTAGGCTAACTGAAGGACATGATCGATATAATAATGATACTTTGAGGATTCAATTAGAATATTTTGAGGCGGAAGGATAAAAAGGAAGAATGACCAAACTGGCAATAAGACCAGTTTTAAAAAATGCGCGGATACTCCCTTTAGAGCGGGTCAGGTCGGATATGTTTAGCCAAAACGACGTCGTTTTGGCATTAAAAAACCCTAAGTGAAACGGAGTCGTTTTACATCTACTATTTAAATCAATTTTTTACCTCAAAATTCATTTTAACCTTCCTCCTAAAAAAACAACAAAACACTCCCCCTTTTCGGAATCCAGCCAAACTCCGTTCGCAGGACCACCGTGGCGGTCGCCGGCGACGGTGCCACCATCCATGATGGTCTGAAAATCGAAAAAGGCCATTTTTTGGCTTTTTGACTTCTCCACTCCCAAAATGCCATCTTTCACTGGAGATGGCGGCCTCGACTCCCCTCACGACGGCGTAAACTCAAAAAAAAAAAGAGGTAAGATTTCTCCTTTTTTGTTACTTTGTATCTTGTTTATTATTCTTTTTGTAAATGAAAAATAAAACAGAAACAAAGTGAAAATAAAATAAAAATAAAAAAACAAAAAATATAAAAGGATGGAAGAAAAAATAACACCTTTAGAAATTATTTTTTTTTTATTCTCTGATGTATGCGTTCGTAAAAACAATTTTACATTGATGATTCATGGCTTTTATAGCCGAAAATACAATGTTTTTGCTACTATTTTCTTTTGTGTTTATGCCTCTGTGTCTATTGCGCTACTGTCCTTGTAGGTACGGAGGTTGACATGGCGTGCGGTGGTGCGTGGAGGAGTACGGAGGTGCCGACGTGGCGACATGGAGGCGGCGACATTATGGTTTCTGTCTCCTTTCTTCTTTTATATAGGATCTCCCCATCTAAGACGTAGTCACTGGCCAGTCTTCTCAAAGTCCTTTTATCATTCTCAGTTGCTTGATCAAGGTATTCACGATTCTTCACATATCGTAATATATCGTGATACCAAGGATAATCATCTGTTTCTTCCTCTTCGTTGATGTTGTAGCAATGAGCCGGAGCCTCGTAAATACTCATGTGGATAGGCTTCACATCTTCTTGTTTATTTACTCTGATCGTAGAAGCTAATGTAGCCAAGGCGTCAGCCATCTGGTTTTCATCTCGCGAAAGGTAACAGAAGGTGATATCATCAAACTCCTCAATTAATTCCAGAACTAGCTTTTGATAATTGATCAATTTGGGGTCTCTTGTTTCTCATTCACCGTTGAGTTGATAGATTACTAGTGCAGAATCCCCATACACCTCTAGCACTTTGATTTCGCATTCGATGGTCGCACGGATCCCCATGATACATGCTTCATACTCTGCCATATTATTTGTGCAACAATCAAAATCCAATTTGCAAGTGAATGGATAATGATCTCCATTTGAGGATATTAGGACTGCCCTGATTTCGTTACCAACAGCGTTTGATACTCCGTCGAAGTTCAGCTTCCAATAACGATCTTCTAGGGCGTCTTCTTCGGTAGTTGCCACATACATTAGATCTTTATTAGGGAAATCAAAGTTCAAAGGCTCGTAATCTTCTAGAGCTCTACGGGCTAGAAAATCTACTATTGCGCTCCTTTTCACAACCTTCTGGTTCACATAGACTATGTCAAATTCAGAAAGCAGAATTTGCCATCTGGCCATCCTTCCATTCAAAGTAGTCGACTCCATCATATGTTTTAGAGGGTCTAGTTTCGAGATTAGCCAAGTCGTACAACATGTACTGCCTTAATCTCCGAGTTCTCCAGATCAAGGCGCAACATAATTTCTCAATTGGTGAGTATCTCATTTCACACGCAGTGAATTTCTTACTGAGGGAGTACATCGCCATTTCTTTCTTTCCTGTCTCATCGTGTTGGCCAAGCACACATCCCATAGAATGGTCAAACACTGTCAAATACAGTCTCAGTGGCCTATCTGGACTACGTGGTGACAGCATTGGGGTATTGGACAGGTACTGTTTTACCTTCTCAAAAGTTTTCTGGCATTCATCATCCCATACGCCTGGATTGTGTTTCTTAAGAAGACGAAATATGGGGTCACATTTCTCAGTTAGTTGTGAAATGAACCGGGAAATGTAATTTAGTCTTCCTAGGAAACCTCGAACTTCCTTTTGAGTACGCGGCGGAGGAAATTCTTGTATAGCCTTGACTTTGTCTAGGTCGATCTCAATTCCCTTTTCACTTACTACGAAACCTAGCAGTTTTCCTAACCTAGCCCCGAAAGTACATTTTGTTGGATTGAGCTTTAGCTAAAATTTTCTCAACCTCAAGAACAATTTCCTCAAAACTTACACATGGTTCTTTTCTATTCGGGATTTTGCAGTCATATCGTCGACGTAAACCTCGATTTCCTTGTGCATCATGTCATTAAACAAGGTTACCATGGCTCTTTGATATGTCGCTCCCGCATTTTTTAATCTGAATGGCATCACCTTATAGCAAAATTTTTCCCACAAGGTCACAAATATGGTCTTTTCCATGTCTTCAGGATGCATCTTTATCTTATTGTATCCAGAGAAGCCATCCATGAAGGAGAACAGTGAGTAGCCTGCCGAATTATCCACTAAAGTGCCAATGTGAGGCAATGGGAAATTGTCTTTTGGGCTGGCCTTGTTTAAGTCTCTGTAATCTACACACATTCGTACCTTTCCGTCTTTCTTATGGATGGGGACAATGTTGGCTACCCATTCTTAGTATTTAACCACTTGTAAGAACCCAGCATTAAATTAATTCCTGACCTCTTCTTTTATTTTTATCACAATATCGGGGTCTCATCCTTCGAAGCTTCTGTTGAACTGGCTTGCACTATTCTTTTATGGGGAGAAAGTGTACCACAATATTAGTGCTTAACCCGGGCATATCTTGGTACGACCACGCGAAGACATCTTTGAATTCTTGAAGTAACTCAATGAGGTCTCGTTTTGTTTCTTCGATTATATAAGTTCCAATTTCCACTTCTTTTCCTTTTTCCAAGATCACAATCTCTACTGTCTCTTTTTGAGGTAGAATCTGTTTCTCTTCTTGTTCTACCATCCTTAACAAATCTGGAGATAAATTATAGTCTCTGTCATCTTAAAAATCATGAGATCCCTCTAGACACATGTCTCGCTCAAAAGGAGATTCTAGGTCAGTAGCAGTGTCGCTCATGTCGTTGATATCTGGAGACCTGTTGTAGCCACGAAAAAATATCCAAAGAACAAATAAATCTAAGAATAGATGTTTGTATGGTATGGTTATGAATGAAATGAAAGAATAAAAGAATAATTGCTCAAAGTGATACACAGAAATGTATTTTTTTATTGAAACAAAGATGTTGGACATGAGCCTATTTCACAAAAGGATTCATATTGCTTCTAGGCTTAAAGCAACAAGCGTGTTTTGAACATTACTCTGAATCAGCTCTAAAAACTACAGGAATTTCTTCCGTAGTCCAGTTGTTCAGAACACTTCCAGGCTCATAAGGGCGGATGCCCGACAAGTTTTCTTCCACCATTCCCTCTTCAGATATGGCTTTGATGCTCAGATTTCCCATCATATCTTTAACAGTTTCTTTTCTTGTCATCTTTCGTTCAGGGTGAATAATTCCTCCTAACACGAATGTTCTGGATATATGGGGGAAGGTCATTGGTTCCCATTTGACCTCTACCCCGATTAATCGCACTCTTCTTTTGTCTTGCTTTCTCTCCAACTCCTTCCTTTGATTCGCGTTTGGCTTATACCCCAAGCCAAAGCGATCCAGTTTGTCAGTCAAGATTGGTACTTCGGCCTGTCCACGGAGGTATTTCCTGAGTCCCCTTCCAGGCAATGCTCATTTTCTCACTATCAATTGTAAGCTCATCCTCGTAGCTTTGGATTTTTTGGGCATTGGGATCTTCTTCCCTCGACGATGAAGGTTGCGTTCACAAATTCCAGTGATCAAAAGGAACATTCTATCGCTTCACGATCAGCCTCTGTGTATGGCGCATTACTGTTAACGAACGTAAAAATGTCTTCTCCCGCGCTTATCGTTATCAATCGACCCTCCGTTACCAACTTTAGCTTTTGGTACAGTGATGATGGTACCGCCCCTGGTGAGTGAATCCAAGGCCTTCCCAATAGGCAATTGTAAGAAGGCTTGACATCCATCACTAAGAAATCTACCTCATATATGTTTGGACAGACCAAGAGAGGTATCTCAATCCTTTCCATTACCTTGCTCTCGGTGTCGCCGGATGCTCTCACTATGTTTTGGCATGTCTTTATGTGAGAGCTGTCCACAGGCAACCTGTTCAATGTGGACAGGGGCAATACATTCAGTGTCAATCCATTGTCAATCAATACCCCCGGTAATGTATACCCCTTGTAGCGGGTGGTGATGTACAGAGCTTTGGTAGATCCCATGCCCCCCGGCAGTATTTCATCGTCATTAAAAGAGATGAAATTATCAGCGCTTATGTTATTGACAAGACGTTCTAGCTTGTTTACTGAAATATCATCAGCGACGTAGATTTCATTTAACACCTTCATTAGTGCATTACGGTGCATCTCCGAGCTTAAGAGTAAAGCCAATACCGATATACGAGCTGGCTACTTGTGTATTGTTCCACGACACTATAATTGCTGTGTATTAGGAATTTCAAGAATTCCTTAGCTTCTTTCTCATTTACCGGCTTATTAACAGGTAGTTCTAGCTTCTCTTTCCTTTGCTCGAATGTCAAGGATTTCCTATTTACAGGTTCGACTTGTATTTGGGGCATCATAATGTCTTCCGCTACTTGTATAGAAACCTACATCTTGACCTTCCTCTGGCGTGCTGACCGGGCCCACCTCTCTCGAGATTGTCACATTGCAGTCGTAGTTCTAAGGTACTCTTTTGCTATCTTTATAAAGAAAAGCAACGGGTTTTCGAATTACAACTCTTGGTGCAACTTTTGCTCCGGCTTCATTGATTATTAGTCGTGAGATGATTACCACCGGGTGGTTGGCCTCATAAACCTTCTCTGTCGACCCTCCTTCTGAGGCGCACACCTCTTCTCCTTTGGTATACTCAAAGAACTCGAGCTCCTTGTTGTCCATTAGACCTTGTACTAAAGTCCTAAATTCGCTGCATTTCTGAATCTCATGATCTTCTTCATCATGGAACTCACGATAGTTCCTTGCTTCTGGGGATCTATACCTTGAGTCTTGTGTGATTAACCCCCTTTTCCACTATTTCTTCCAAACTTCTCTCAAGGGGTTTTCACTTCTGCAATATTCACCTTGATTTTCTTCTCCGTTTTCTCGACTATCGTATTTACCCCCTTATCAGCATGGTTGGGTAACGGATTTTCTGCACTAGATGGATCATCGAATTTTACAATGCCCATTTTGATGAGCCTTTTAACTAACTTTTTGAAAGCGGTGCAGTTTTCTATCGAGTGTCCCGTGATTCCCGCATGGTATTCGCATTAAGCGTTTGCGTCGTACCATTTGGGGTATGAGGTTGCATTAGTTTTAGGTAGAAAGGGAATACAATATATGCATCGAATAAACTTTGGTACAACTCCCTATACGTCATTGGAATAGGCATAAATTAGAGATTCTCCGTATTTTTCCTTGTGTTGGACTCTTGTCTTGGTGGGGCTTGATGGCCAGCGGTTACCGTCCTCGGTTGATTCACAGTGATTAGTTTTGAATAACCCCTTTTATACGCACTTACATTTTTACCTCATTTTCTCTTTTTCTCGGGGCTGACCTCTTTGTGCTTTCCCCGGCCTCTATTTTTCCATACCTTATTGCATTCTCTATCATTTCACCGGACATCACTATGTCTGAGAAGCTCTTAGTTGCGCTTCCCAGCATTTGATTGATAAAAGGTGTCTTCAGGGTATTAATGAAAAGCATGGTAGTTTCCTTTTCTAGCAGTGGCGGTTGGGCTTATGTGGCGACTTCCCTTCACCTTTAAGCATATTGCCTAAAACTTTTGTTTGGATTTTTCTCCATATTCTGTAGTGTGATTCTATCAGGAGCCATATCTATCACGTGGCCATATTGTTTCATGAAGGCCTATGCCAGGTCCTTCCATGAACTAATTTGGGCACTATTTAGCTGATTATACCATTTGGCCGCAGCCCTAGTCAAGCTGTCTTGGAAACAGTAAATCAATAACTGATCATTACTGACATATCCAGTCATCCTTCGACAAAACATTGTAATGTGAGCCTCAGGGCAGCTAGTCCCGTTATATTTTTCAAATTCCAGCATTTTGAACTTTGGAGGGAGCACTATATCTGGGACCAGGCTCAATTCCTTAGCATCAATTCCACAATGATAATCAGCGCTTTCCAACGCCTTGAATTTCTCCTCTACCTATTTGCATATGTCTTCCAGTTGCTTTGGGATCTCCACTCTCGCCTTTCCCATTTCCGCTATATCATCAAGGTCGAGGACAACGGGATTTGCTAGATTGTCTCCGGGGTTGGAGCTTGAACCCGTCGGGAAGTTTATCGATGCCAAAGTACCGGTCTGATATTGAGGTCTGATGTTGACGGACACCTTTTCTGGTTGTGCTTGGGTGTTCGTTGGGGTTCAGCCTGAAGGATAAGGAGGGTCCTCGTTGTCATCTCTGGTATTGATCATAGGGCTCTTTCTTTTTTCTAGCCCCTCAGCCAGCAACTGTGTTAACTGGCTCATCATGCTTCTCTGGGATTCTAGCATCTGATCCCTCATATCTTGTTGGATTTTGGCCAACATTGATTATACATCTCTCTTTGCATTTGTTTCAATCTTTCTAACCTTTATTTTATTGCTTTAGTCTTTCTTTGTGTACTGTAATGATATTCCAGGGTAACTGCCATGATTTTAGAGTCTCTTTATGAGCTTTAGTGCACACGATGCAATGCAATGAATGCAAAAAAGAAAAATGCATTGATTCTAATTTAATTTCATTAGAATAACCATTCTAGAAAACAAATTTCTTTACATAAAATGGATTACATATATGTCTTTGCCCTAATGCTTAAGGTCTTGACTTGCTTAAGAAGCCAAGCTAACTCTCTGCCTCGATTTGACTCTGACTTATATTTCAAACTCAGTACCTCAGCCTGGATCGCCAAGGTTTGTAAATGATTAGCCACCTCTCGCCCTTAAGCCAAAGCTTCACCCATGACATAATCTCTATCCCTGACCTGGTCTTGAGATCGATGAAGTTGATCTTTCCACCGCTCATTGTTTGCTTCCAGTAGTTCAACCCGGAGTTCACAGTTTTGCAGTGCGGTTTCAAGTTCCTCTATCCTCCCTTTTAGTTCGTCAATCTTGCTTAGGCTGGCCCTTAATTCTATTACGGAGTTGCGACTACGATGCTGATGTAGTGACTTTTCTAACTCTGCCACCCGAGCTCTTAACTTCTCCTTTCCATTTTGGCTCTCCAACAAGCTCTTTTTTAAAGCGTCCTCCCGTACTCGAGTATCATGGAACTTCTTCTCCCACTGATCAGCTCTAGTCTCTTCTTCATGGATTTCTTATCTCCATTACTCAGACGTTTTACCCAAACCAGCAGTTCTTATTGACATACGCAACTTCTTGTAATCTGTCTTCAAACTGTCCAAATCCTCTTCGGCCTTATTCTTTCCCTTCCTCAGTTTCTCGGCTTCTAGTTTCTGGACATCGACATCTAACCCAAGCTGCATTTTCTCTTCCTCCAATTATTTGATCCTTTTTCCTAGTTCTGAACTTTTCTTCTCAAAATCTTGTTTGATGATTTCTAGTTCAGTCGGGACCACCTGCAAGTGTTCTTCTATTGATCGGATGTTTTCTTGATTTGACATAGGGATGTTGTTGTTGATTCTCTAACCCCACCACGGTCATAGTCAGAGGTAGTCATTGGATTAGTAGCAAACCTTTTCATTCTACAAGTTCGGTTCCAGGCGTTTGATATCTCACGAACTTCCTTTTTGTAGTTATCTCCCTTGTATACGAACTCGCACTAAACTAACATTTGTGTTGCTGGCGTGAACTGTCTTGGCCTGTATTGCCTTAACACGAGTAGGGGAGCATACCCGACAGCTCCCCATATCCCAAGATGGGGAACCCAATCAAAATCTCCACATCGGTACAAGATCTCGTCGGGGACCATCCAAGGGGCTCTCCATTCGATGTCTTCTTCTTGCAGACTTTAGAGAATCATCATACACTTTTTCTCTATAATATCATCTCGTCTCGGCGTAGCCACTATCTCTTTCAGGGGAGAATAACTTTTGGAGAAGATCTGATATGAGACCTTTTCTACTTTCCAAAAATGGTTTTGGAACCATGCTAACTAAAGTTGCGCACACCCTATAAATTTGCCCTCGTCCGCTCTCCGGCACACGTTCAAGGATCTGAAAGTTTCGGCCAAAATCGTAGAAACTGGTGTGACCCTTTTGTCAATTCGATCAAAAAGATCCGAGATTGCCTTATCTACATGCCCTAATGCCTTGGGGGAGACGACCAAACCGTAGATACTCAAAGCGAAAACATCAACTCTTTTCTTCATATATGGATGTGCTAGAATCAGATCCCTCAAGTTTTTCCAAGGGATACACTTACTATCTCCTTTTTGCTTGATCCGAGTTGCAACCCACTACTCACTCATCCTTGTGATGCTCATCAATTTCTTCAAAAAGGTCGAGAAATTAGCGGCTCTTGAATATGCTTTGTCGACTTGAATCTTTGGGCAACGAAGTAA
Source organism: Gossypium australe (assembly GCA_005393395.2). Taxonomy (NCBI): domain Eukaryota; kingdom Viridiplantae; phylum Streptophyta; class Magnoliopsida; order Malvales; family Malvaceae; genus Gossypium; species Gossypium australe. The sequence continues at coordinate 99,812,844 of CM016625.1, read as the reverse complement.
GGCCATATACTCCTCCACGGTATGTACCAAATCAACTTTCCCAAAAGTGAAGCAATTGTGGCAGGATTTCAGAATTGGACGAGGGCTCAAAATAAGTTCTTGTCCACCTTTACATCGAGCAGATAGGGCAAATCTCTATAGTTACAGTAAAACAGTTGCTTGATCTCATCATTCCACTGGTCCCATATCTCCCTTAATTCTTGAAGATTATTCTGAGTCACAATGATGCGGGAGAAATCCCATAAGTCTGATACGTATCCCTCAATTACACTATCACCCTTTTCTTGATGTGCTATCTCAGCCCAAATCCGGACCGAGTTCAGTTTAGGGGAATACATTTCCCTATGGCTATATGGAGATGAAAATCTCACGAAGGCATAGGTACAGATGTATCCTGAAAGCGATCCACTATCTTATATGAAGGTGAAGACCTCACGAAGGAGTAGCTTCTCGCTCCCACTTGAGAGGGTTAAAATCAACCGACTTATGCAATGCAAAAATGCTGAGACATATCAACAGATTTAAACCGACAAAGCAAACATATTATGATGAAAACCCAGGAAATGACAAATAAAATGGAGTAATCGTAAATTTAAAAAAGATTTTCAATTTTTCGACAAAAAGACAAAAATTAATCAATTTATGGCTCGACTCTCCTATTTTTTCCTCAGTGGAGTCGCCAAGCTGTCGAAACCATTTTTTATTTTGAAAACGGTCGACTTTAAATTTTGAAACCGAAAATGGGAGTCGCCACTGGTCCTTTTTTTTAAGGTGTGATTGGGTCACATTGTGATTGATTGTTTTAATAAAACGTTTTGATTTACTAAAACAACAATTTTGGTTTATGAAATTCGAGAAAACGGGTTCAGGAGTCGGTTACGTATGAGGAAGGGTCAGTACCCTCGTAACGCCCAAAATTGGTACCTAATTGGTTAATTAATGTCCTAACGTCGAAAGTTGAAAACTCAAAAAGAATTCAAAATACGATCCTTTTTCTTTATTAATGTTGATTTAAAAATCGTTTGAATAAATTGAAACGAGTATTAAAGGGCCTCTCGTCTCGAGATAACAAAATGTCACATCCTGTAAGTTAGGACACGGCATTTGAACCCTTGAAAATAAGCTTGCCTTTTAATTATTTTATTTTAGAATTTGCACTTTGACTTTTAAAAGGATGTTCGGTTGTTTAGATCTAACGAGAAAAAAAATTGAAACCCCGTAAGTTAGGGCACGACCTTCTCGAGTTTCTAAACGTGGAACATCGCCTTTATTTTTATTTAACATTCACCTATTTTGAAATCTGAAAGGATGTTTGACTATTTAGGTTCAACGAGAAAAATTGAAACCCCGTAAGTTAGGGCACGATTTTCTCGATTCCCTAAAATTCGAAACATTGCCTTATTATTTTGAAAATTTCTTTTTATGAATTTAGGTAAAAAAAATAATGAAATATTTAGAATGATTTATGTGTAGCTTATTTGATTATGTTTAAAAAGAAATCGTTTAAAACATAAAAAGGGTCATACATGGATAATGATAGTGCAACATACATTTGAAATAACAATAACACAATATGCATAATAAAATATAACATATATAGCATTAATATTAGCGAACCATAATGTTAACAAGCATAAACAATAATAAGAATGATGTAAATGATAATATAAGTAACAATAATACTATAAATAATAATGATGATGATGATGATATTAATAATAATAATATAATAAATAAAAAAACTATGGTTTTAAAATTATATAAAAGGATATAAAAAATAAATGGTAAAATAAAATAAATGTATATATAGAAAAACTTAAAGTAAATAGAAACAAAAGAAATATAATAATAATAACAATGCAAAACCAAACAATTTGATAATGTGATAATAATGACGAGAAAATGTAAACATGATAATAATGACAATAATATTAAATTAGCTAATTTAATAATGGAATAGCACAATAACAAAAAGAAGGGACTAAATTCAACTTTCAAATAGAAATTTGGGCAAATATGAAATAAAATAAAAGAAAAGGACCAGATTGAAGGCGCAAATAACAAGGAGGAACCAAAATGGGAAATAATTCTCCCTCCAAAACGTACAGCTTCAAGGTGGATCTAGTTGAAAGACAAAGTAAATTATAGGGCCGAAATTAAAGACTAAAGAAACTTGATTGAAAAAGAATAAAAAGGCGGAAGGACCAAACTAGAAATAAGACCAGTTTTAAAAAACACGCGGATACTCCCTTTGGAGCAGGTCATGTCGGATCTGTTTAGCCAAAATGACGCCGTTTTGGCCTTAAAAAACCCTAAGTGAAACGACGCCGTTTCACACCTACTATTTAAATTAATTTTTTACTTCAAAATTCATTTTAACCTCCCTCCTAAAAAAACAACAAAAACTCTCTCCAAACTCTCTCCCCCTTTTCGGAATCCGACCAAACTCCGGTCGCCGGACCACCGTGGAGGTCGCCAATCACCGGCGACGGCGCCGCCGTCCACGGTGGTCGAAAAATAAAAAAAGGCCATTTTTTTTGCTTTTCGACTTCACTGCTCCCAAAATGCCATCTTTCACTGGAGATGACGGCCTCGACTCCCCTCACAACGGCGCAAACTCAAAAAAAAAGGTAAGATTTCTCTTTTTTTATTACTTTGTATCTTGTTTATTATTCTTTTTGTAGATGAAAAATAAAACAGAAACGAAGTGAAAATAAAATAATAATAATAAAAAGAAAATATAAAAGGATGGAAGAAAAAATAACACCTTTAGAAATTTGTTTTTTTTTTATTCTCTGATGTATGCGTTCGTAAAAAAAATTTTACATTGATAATTCATGACTTTTATAGTCTAAAATACAATGTTTTTTGCTACTATTTTTTTTTGTCTTTATGCCTCTGTGTCTGTTACGCTATTGTCCTTGTAGGTACGGAGGTTGACATGGCGTGCGATGGTGCTTGGAGGAGTACGGAGGTGCAGACGTGGCATGGTGGAGGCGGCAACATTAGGGTTTCTATCTCTTTTTTTTTTTTTTTTTGCTGAAAATGTTAAGGTTGTGGGCTTATTGGGCATCTAGGGTATTAGTTTGGGTCAGATTTTTGTTGTTGGGTCATATGTAAATGGACTTTGGGCTGATTATTATTTGTTTTGGTTTTAATTTTGGCTTATTGTTTTTGGTTTGGGCTTCGGGCAAAATAGGCCCATTACAGTTTAATAAATATAATTTTAAATTGTGAAAATTTTTATTCTACATTTTATTTTTAGTTTTAAAACATCCCATCTTATTCTAAATAAAATCAAAATTTAAATTTAAAGTGTTTATAAAATAATATAGTGTTAATGTCACATCCCAAAATGCGGTCTACGAGTTTTGAGGTTAGTTTTGGAGATTCTGGCCAATTTTGGGTTCGGGAATTCAGATTTTAGGAACCGAAAATTACCTTTGTTAAATGGATTTCGAAAATAAAATCAATTTATGAAAATAATAAGAAAAAGGCTTTCAATTTTTAAAGGAGGATTATTTTGTAAAATGGTTAAAGTTGAGGTAGCTCAAAAGCAATTAAATCAAAGTTTTAAAAATCAGCCTATTTTCCCCCTTCACCTAGAGTAGACGCACAACACTTTTCTCCCCTCATTTGTTTTTGCCGTCAATTGAAATCCCTAAACACCATTCTTCAATATTTGGTCTTTGTTACTCCAATCCTTCTAATTTTTATCATCTTCCAAACATTAAACCTCTTTAAATTCAAAGAGGAACATCAAAAACACCATTAATTTCATTGTCATTCAACTTGTGGATTTTTCTTGGATTTTCATCAACTTTTCATGTTTTTCCTTAATCAAGGTAAGATTTTGTTTTTCTGTTAGATTTTGATGCAAAATAGTCTTTCAAATCAAGTTTTCATTCATTGAAACAAGAAATTGGTAGGTTAGCTAAAATTGGGGTTGTTAATGGCAAAATTTAGATTTATGAACGAAACTATTGTTTCTAAGTGTTTTCAACTTGTTTTGATGAGATTAGAAGATTTTTAAACTCATTTTAATTGTTCGTTAGAAGATTTGAAGGTTATGTTGAGATTTCATTGAAAGTAACCATGGATGTTGAAATTTTTTGGAACTATAAATCTGAAAAAATCTGGGTGTTTTGAGGGTTGAGAATTGTTCTTTAATGAATAAGGGCAATGTGGGTTAGAATTTTGTTTGGTTTTCATTATTATTTTCACTTGATTATTATGATTTTGGACTTTGTAGTTTTGGTATTGCTTGGAATTATATTTATGAATGATTTGATGATTGGTATTGTGGTTAATAATGCATGTTGCAAGGAATTATAGTTAAGCATGAATGTGTCCTCTGTTTCGCTAAGTTTTTGTCATTTTGTACAAAGGTATCGATATTCGAGGCATAAGTATCGATACCTCAATATTGGAATGTATGTGTAGAAAAACAGTAGCTTAATTTGGTATCAATACCCAATCACGAGTATCGATACTCGGGGTAGAAATATCGATACCTTTGTTTAAGTATCGATAAAACGTTTTGGTTCAAAATTGAGAGGAAAAATAGAATGCTAAAATGGTATCGATTTTCTTGTTAGTATCGATACCTGCGATTTTGTATCGATACCTACCTTGATTTCTTTGGAATTTTACTAAATGGTCCCTAAGCACACGTATTAAACTGTTTCTAGTGTTGAATAATGTTTGTTTAGTCGTGGACACCTTTATTTAAATGTTTAAGCATAATAACAATTGTTCTTACTTGAAGCTATATGTGCATGTATTAAAGTTATGATAGTGATATAGCGTCCTGTAACTCGGGTCTGACGACCGAGCCGGGTGAGGAGTCTTACAGTTAAAATAAATAAATAAAATTAAAAGTATTATTCATTAAGTGATAAGTAACTCTTATCTGCTTATCATTTTCCACACTTTTTATAGAAAAGATTCTATTGAGTTGTTTTCATTTTGGATTATCGAATGTATCTACAAAATTAATCATTGAAAATATTAATTTTCAATGTATTTTTTGTTTCAATTGGTAAATTTTCAACCCTAGTCCCTCCTTTTTTTTCCATCACTTCAATATAATCATTCTAACTTTCAATTTCCTCACTTTGGCCCCAATACTTTGCACTTTCTTGCAATTTAGACAATATCTCGGATTAATTTCTCTTAATATATAGACTTTTCCCAATACCTTCAACACTTGTCTTCACTGTCTCATAACAATAAAATTTTCCAAATTCTAACTTTCTCAACTCTTGCTGATTTATCATTTATTTTCCATTGTTTCATACTCTGAGAATTTTGTAGATGTTACAAAATGTTTTGCAATATAGGATATGCATTAAGATGATGCATGCATCTTAAATTAAACCTTGAAAACATTTTTAAGTCATTACAATAATAATTCCTACACCCATTGAATTAAGTCACTTTCGGGAAATCTTAACCAACTAGTAAAAACATCGATTTCATCCAATTAATATATGAACCTAATTCCTTCAACGTACTAATAATCGCCTCACGTTTGAATGATCTTGAGTGTATAACTATCAACTTAACATTTATCATTCCATACACCACGATTAAGTCATCTTGGAACAATCTCAACGAGTAGCATGTATGACTAGTTGTCCTTTATAAAAGAAAAACTTTTTGTTTTATTGTATGATAATACCTAAAACGTGGCCGGTCAACTATCATACAGTTATAAGACAACTCTTCTTTCGTTTAGGATATCTCTTCAGTGAAATCCACATGACAACATACACCTTAGGGTAGGTCCATTTCATGCTACCACAAGAGATCATCGATGGAGGCCGTAGGTCTTATTTAAGGACCTTCTTCCACTCAATCTTTTAAAAACATGCAAGGTTTCTTATGTCTGTTTTCAATCATGAATGATTAACAAATGCATGACAAGTACATGTGGCATTCATTTCCTAAACTATATGGCATGCGTATCATATATATGCATGAACATACTTTTCAATCAATTTAAATATCATCATGCTATCACAAAAAAGCATAAAATTAAATGACTCTGACCAGTCAAAGTTTCCATGATTCCATCCTATAAAATAAAATTACAATTACTACCCCAAAGCATACTTTGGATTTTCTAGGTGAAACACAAAAATCCTGATTTCTAGGGCTTTTCCCCAAAACCACAAATGACTCAAAAAAATACTGAAGGTATCTACTGGTGAACTTCAATCGCCACTAAGGACTTTTGTTATCGCCACGATTGATGTTGCCTTCGTCGTTGTATGGCCACTGTTGTTGCCACCGCTAGGCCATTGCCGACATATATTTTTGCCCAAATCCTTTCACCTTTCGAGCGGGCCTTCAAGCCTGGGCAAGTGGCTTGGCCCATGATTAGGTCTAGTTCCAATATGATCTTAATGTTGTAACGGCCCATTTTTCAATGGTACAGAAAATGATAGTTTCGAAACCCTATTTTCTAATGAGTAAGTCAATAAATATTATTTATTAATATTTACTAGTCTATTATAAAGTTATATTAAATTTTGGTTTGGAAATTTTAGTGGTCGAATGGTTAAATAGGGTACAAGGACTAAATCATAAAAATCATAAAACTTAATCGTTATTGAATTTTATTAGTTAAAAAGCTTGTTTAGTAATTATTCAAGGATATGGATGGTAATTAGGCCATTTTTAATTAAGGTTGGACGATTAGTACTTATTCTTGTTATAATTTATATGTTAATTTAATGCTATAATAATAATAATAAAAGTTAAAACATAAAACATGCTCATCTTCAACCATTCTTCTTTCTTTTTCACCGTTTTTTGCACAAAAGAAAAAGGGAAGCCATTGTTTTTTCTCTAAGGAAGTTTGACTCTTGCATGTAAGTACTCTCGAGGCCCTTTTTCATAAATTTTATGTTTTTGAGATCTTGTAACTTAATCTAGCTAATCTGGGTACTAAATTATAAAAATTTCAAAGATTTCAAAAGTTTTCATTATTGCTTTTGAATCTTTTTGGATGTTAAATGGTAGAATTTGAAGCTTAGATTTGGAATAAGACTATTTTGTAAAGTGGAATTTATTAGTTTTGAGTTTAAGGACTAAAATGAAATATCTCAAAACATAGCATGAATAGGGCTATATGAAGATGTATTTGAAATCAGATTGTAAAACGGTGCTTAAATGTGAGAGATATGCTTGTTTCAATTTTAGGGACTAAATTGAATAAAATACAAAACTTTAGGAAAATTATATAAAATGAAATTTAATTGTCATATACATTGAATAAGAATGTTTTAAGGTAATTGGAACTGATAATTTTGAAATGAATTACTATATAGACCAAGATTTGAACTAACCGGTACATAATCAAGGAAAAGGGAAAATTACATATTAGTCTCTAACAATTTTGTTGTTGTTGTTTGTACGTGGTAAGTTCATATGGTGTAGTTATGTTTATAAATGTATTGAGTGTGCTTAAATCATGAGTTTTCGTTATGTAAATTGTACTTTGAAATGTATTCAAAATGGTACTAAAGGGTGAGAAAGGACTGAATTGTAAAGAGTTGTTCTAATATGTGTATTGAGCCTGAATGAACCTAGGATAAGATACAATTTGCATGCCAATGGGGTAGTTGTGTGCTTGTACGTGACTTGCACTACAATTCCTACTGATTTGCATTATGGTGCCTACTGATTTACATTTCGGTTCCTATTGCTCAGCACTTCAGTGCCTACTGGTGTGGAGTAGTTACCCGCGTATACGTTTCTGTTATTATATTCCATCAGGCTAATGATTTTAAGAAGGAAATGTATTGTCTGATTCTGTATAGTGGACGGAAATGAATGTGTTTATATAGTGAATGGAAATGAATGTGTTTATACGTTTATAGGTGTTCATATGTTTTGATTGAGCAAATGATGTATTTGTTTGGGTAGTTTTGATGAAATGATACCGAATTGAATTGTACAAACGAATTGATGGATTATATAGCTGTATATGAAATACTCGCCTTATGGTTATGATATGTTGTGGCAAGAAACGTAGTTAAACTTGTTATTTTGATATATTTAATTATGAAATGAGGTAAGTTTAGTGATTTAATACCTATAAGCTTACTAAGCATTCGTAATACTTACTCTGTTTCATTTTCTATTTCTGTTTCTGTTTCATTTTTCCACTCCCTTCTTTCATCCTTTTACTTTTTCACCTAATCAAACACATTAAAATTTAATAATAATAATAATAATAATAATAATAATAATAATAATAATAATAATTGGCAGCATAAATTGAGTAAAGAAAGCTTGTTTAAATGCTACGTATGTTAAAACAAATAAAAAAGTTTCTATATCTTAGGGACTAAAAGGCAATTTTTCTTTTTTTTTGTCCTTACCTAGGCCCTCTAGATTTGCTAGTCTCTATGGATTATTAAATACATATGAAAGATACTTTAATTCTAAAATAATAATAATAATAATAATAATAATAATAATAATTATATCAAAGTGAAACAATCTTGTCTTGAGTTTTGTCATTCATATAAGATTGGTTGACAAGTGCCTTCACCCCTTAAAATAAGAAATTTAAATTTTGACATTTTTAAATTTATAAAATTTTAAATTAGTAAATGAAAAATTACACTTTGACCTCCCAAAAATAATAAAATTTTATTTAATCCTTTAAAAATTATTAAAATATAAACTATTAAAATAATAAAATTACATTTCAACTCTTATAAAATTATACAACTTAGTTCCAGCTCCAAAAATTCTTACTTTTCCCTTGCATTCATAAACCACATGTTTTTATTTTCAACATCTTAGTACTTTATAATAAGATGTCCTTTATGGTGCATCTGGCTTTGCAAGTTGCAAAAACCGCCAATCCCGAAGCCAATTAATGGCGGAAGCCAAGGCAAAGACCACGTTTGCTCACCGACAAGATTTCAAAGCTCTTGTTTCCTTAAATATCCTCAATAAATCTCCCAAGATTTTATAACACGTCTCCATATGTGAATATTTAAAATATATGAAAATTTTTCACCAAATATATATATATACATATATATATATATATATATGAAGAATTAAAAAGGAAACATAAGGGTAAATTCTAAGTTTATGATTTGATTACTCAACTTTAAAATGTTACAAAATAGTCACTAAATTATTTGAAAGTTTTCATTGAAGATATTGGACTGTTAAAATTGTTGTTGTATGACCTTCTCTGTTTGCACCACCTACACCAATAAAAAGCTTCCATTTCCTTACTCTTCTACAGTTCAATTTTTTTTCATGAAACAACTTTGAACATCATGAACCTGCGATTTAAAATACAAACAATTTTATTCTCCAATCTCTAACATTGGCCGTCAGATTGACTTTGACCTAAGGTATGTTTTTCTACTCATTGATGGGGCACTGGTCCACCATAGTGATCATCGAATCATTGCTTGGAGCTCACTCGCTCAACTTAAAAAAAAAAAAAAACTTAACAATCCAGTGATGTAAATAAACATATTTAAATAGTTTAATGACTTAAATAAAAACTTTCAAATAATACAATGATCATTTTATAATTTTTTAAAATTAAATGATTAAAATATGAATTGACTAATAATTTAATCACTTTAGGTGTAGTTTACAATAAATAAATGAAGAGAATTAAGGAAACGGAAAGAATATATATATATATATATATATGATGCATTATTTAGGGAAATGGTATAAAAGAATAATGATTAAGTCTGATACCTAAAAATTAGGGTTTAAACTTTGTTGTTATTATTCTTTCTAATTGTGATACATATGAAAAATATTGTTTAAATAATTAAAATTAATAAAAAAATTATTTATCATTAAATCAAGTTTGCATTGACTTTTTTTTATTATATATCTTATTTATCTTTTTAAATATGGTCTAAAACATATGCTTGGGTACTAGAACTATAATCGAGCTGATCTGAACTCAAATTCTAACAAGTTCGAGCTCAATTGAACATCTATTTTTAAGTTTGAACTCAGCTTGACAATTAAGTTTAAGGTTAATGATAGATATTAAGGGTAATAACATAATTTAATGATAATACTTAAAATATATATTAAAAATGAAAAACTCGATAAAATTTACAAGCTGAGAATTACTAAATTCGAATTTGACTTACAAACATCAAATTATATCTTAATATAATCTTAAAAAATAGCTAACATTTAAAAAAATAAAAAAAATTCTAAGGCCTAAAATTTTAGTCACAAAATAATTAATTTATAGTAAACAATATTTTAATTTTAACTAAAACAACAATTAAATTTGGGTTCTATCTTAATATAAGTTACAAGTTTGTTATTGTCACTTTTTATTAATTATTATTTATTTTTCGTGTATAAATAGCTCTCCGTTATTTGAAATTGTTCTCATAACAATTTTGTTTTAAAATTTTGACTTTAATTTTTGACGTATTTTATTTTTTGTACGACTCACACACACATTATGTAGATGTTGAATTTGGTAATGTTTATAATGAGATGATAACTTGTTTGATTTTTTTGAATGGTTTCAAAGTGGAGAAGAAAGGTAGAAAGATTGGTGGGAATTTATTATTGATTTTTAAATCTCATATTTTCATCTTGCAAATTGGGTGTGTGGTACGTGTCTGCTCTTTTTCTTTGCAAATGTAACCTCTATGATTTTTTATAAAATAATATTACTTTTGAAATTTTAAATTAACGCCTATGAAAAATAATATTAATAGGCGCAAAGTAGAAAAAATATATCAATACATATTTAAATTATTATTTTTGAAATATTTCTTTTCTTAATTACTAATAATTTATTTCCTATCTAATATTTTTCTTTTTGAATTCTATTTTAGGATTCGTTTAATCATCCAATGTTAGTTTTCAATAAATTCTTTTATTGGGTTTCATGTTTTTTTGTATCTTATGATTTATCTAAATTGAAATTAATTTTCACCTTTATTTAAATAGTAACATTTTTTTTATATTAACGTTTATTTTGATAAACAAATAACTCCTCTATCAAGATATTTTATGAGAAATATCACGATATTTATAAGGAAAGATTTTAAAGTAACACCTTTTACGTTAATGATATTTTATGAGAAATATTTTTATTTTTTATCGTATTATATTGTGATGTTATAATTTTGTATTAAAATATTCAGTGATTATAAATTTTGTTTTTATTTTGGAGAATACATTTTATGGTATATGTAAAAAGCTATTCTTTAAATTATTGGATTAATGATAACTTATTTTGTTTTTTTTTTTATATTAGTTCATTTCATTATAATTATTTTTGGATTTTTTTATTGGGAATAAAAATTTGACATCCTAAGTGATTAAAATATGTATTATATATCAATTCATATCATTTTAATTTTAGTTTAGAGTAAAAAATGTATTTAGCTAGGGTCGGAGCCAGAAAATCTTTTGATGGGCGGAATAAAATTATATATTTTTATGATAGCAAAAGTGAAATTCACTATTTTAATTGTCTATATCTTTATAATTTTTAAAGAATTAAATCAAATTTTCTCATTCTTAGGGGGGCCAAAGTGTAATTTTACCATATACTATTTAATTTTTTTTTAAATTATAAGAGGACTAAAGGTGAAATTTTCTTTCTTAGTGGGGATCGAGGCCCCTACCAGCCCCCTTTAGCTTTGCCCCTTGTATTTAGCCATACCCAATTCTAAAGGAAATTTAAACTCTTTATACACAACTTATCATTGATTCAAAAAATTCATTCTTTTTGCCAATTGAGTTTTAACTCGATTGGTATGGGCATTTTTGTCAACACAGAATGGCGTGAGTTCGAGTGCGCTGAAACACATTATCATCCTCTTTATGGGTTGGGGAGGGGTTATAGGTAGTTGTAGACATTGTGTAGAAAAAAATCATTTTTTTAATAAAAATATTAGGTTTCTATGGCCATTAAATCTTTTTTTCCTTTTTTCTTTAGAGAACCTAATTACCTACATTTAGGTATTAAGTATTCTGTATTTTTTAAACTTCATTTGTATATAAAACATGTTCTCTATACAAATCTACACACTAAAAGAAAAAGGAGATGAACGGTTTTTCTTCTCCTGTTCAAGGTGTAATTAATTTAAAATTTTCAATTAATTAAATTTATTTAATTAAAAATCTATTCTCGTCTCAGTTGGACATCCAAGTTGACATTTAAAATCCATTTGGACTACCACTTAGGATTGTCGTTACGGAGGTAACGGAGGTTAACGGCAGAGTGACCACTTCATAACAAAACGAGACTAAAACATAACATTTCAAATATAAATGACTAAAATGTAATCTAAGGCAAACAAAAGTGTAACACCCCTAGCCCTTATTTGTCGCCAGAACAAGGTTATGGAGCATTATCGGACTTTTTTGATCAAATACGAATATTTCATATAGTTTAACATACGTATCAGAAATTAATCATAATCACTCATATTGTCCCTTATATGAGCCCTCGAGGCCCAAAATACACGTTAGTAATGAATCGAGACTAAATCGGAAACTCAGAGAATTTTTCGTAAAATTTTAAAATTTTCCTTAGGTGTAAGGGACACACACCCGTGTGACCAGGCCATGTGGCTCACACGGCCAAGAGACACGCCCGTGTCTTAGGCCGTATGGGCATTCGATGTGGGGCACACGGCCGTGTCCATACCCTTGTAACTCTCTAGCTTGGGTTACACGGCCAAGCCACATGCTCGTGTGCTAGGCTGTGTGAAAATACCTGGGCATTCTGTTTTTCAATTTTAAAGATGCAAAAGACACACGGCCAGACCACACGCCCATATGCTAGGACACACGGCTGAGACACACGCCCATGTCTCTGCCCGTGTGAACAAAAATAGGCTATTTTATGGACACATTCCTCACCCATTTTTTATTTTAACCTAAATACTTCAAATTTCATACTCATAGGCCATAACAAGACCTTCAATACAACCAATTTCTAGCTCTAAAAATGTCATATTATCTCATATATCATATCATTTAAAAAATTACCATATTGATTAAAAACACATATTCACATACTTATGCTAAATGTATCATACTTTCTCAATCACCAACATGCCTATAAACTGTAACACCCCTAACCCGTAACCGCCGCCGGTCTAGGTTAAGAGGCATTACCGGAAAATCGAAAAATTTTACTGACATTTCAAAACATAACTTAACAAATCACATCAAATGGTCCCTTAAATTGGTCTTTGAGACCTTAAACATGCTTTAGAATAGGGCCGGGACTAAACCAAACACATACAAAAATTCTCAAAAATTTAAAAATTTTTCAAAGTTACAAAGGTCACACGCCCGTGTGGGCAGGCCGTGTGAGACACGCCCATGTGTTTAAGTCGTGTCAAAACAGGCCATACATACTGACTTGTCTACACAGCCGTGGACACGCCCGTGTGCCTCACCTGTGGTCGCTACTGACTTGCACCACACGGCCAGTCACACGCCCATGTGTCTTGCCCGTGGTCGAGCCTGACTTGTTTTGAATTTCAACCACGAGGGACACGATCAAGCCACACACTCGTGTGCTCAACCGTGTAGGCAACTATAGGCCATTTTCAAGGCCAAATTGCCACCCACACTATGAGTCATCCCTACAAGCATAATTAAGCATCTTTTCATGCATCATTGGCAACCAAAACACATCAAATTGTTCATCATATCATCATATTCAATCTCATCTCAAAGCATGCTAACTAGCACAACTAAATCACATGTAAAACCAAGCATGATTCATCCACAATTTCACCAATTCACTATGGCATCAATCCATCAATAAGCTTACCATTTATAAGACCTTTTCATTGCCATCAAGCCATACCAAAACATGCATCATATACCATAATCACTCTTGCATATTACCAATATTTATCTAGCCACATCACATGGCTATTTATATCCCAAACATATACCAAAATGACTAGCCTATACATGCCATATTTAACTATATACATGTTCAAAAGTACCAAAATTAAGTTTGATAGTGTGGTGATGATCCTTGACGGTCCCTAGCCTTCAGTAGCTTTGACAATCTATAAAACAGAATAAACACACACAAAGTAAGCTTTCAAAAGCTTAGTAAGCCATATACAAATAAACTTAACATTTAATCAATTATAAGCATGGTAAATCAAATTAATAAATATATCTTTATTCCACACACATAAGTTTCTCTTTGGCTCAATTGGTTTGCCATTGCTTTCCAACACATCATGTCTCAAGCATCTCTTTTGCTCATATATCAAACATACACATATCACACTTTGTTCATAGCATCAATGTACATGTTAGCTTACCTCTTATGCTTATTCAAAGCATATACTTCAGACGTACCTAAAACGGATAGATATCACATATAATCATTCATTTCTCGGATTCGCCCGTTGAACAGTTCGGAACTAAATAGGATACTCAGAATACTCGGAATAGTTGTACAAGGCCAACGTCCCAGACGTGGTCTTACATGTAACCAAATTTCGATGCCACTGTCCCAGATAGGGTCTTACACGAATCCATGCGATGCCAATGTCCCAGGCATGGTCTTACACGTAAATCTCATATCGATGCCAACGTCCCAGACGTGGTCTTACACGAAATCTCGAATCAATGCCGACGTCCCAGACGTGGTCTTACATGATATCACATATCGGACACCTATGTCATGACATATGTTATCCTATCTATTCCTAGGGTCTTACACGAATCCATGCGATGCCAATGTCCCAGGCATGGTCTTACACGTAAATCTCATATCGATGCCAACGTCCCAGACGTGGTCTTACACGAAATCTCGAATCAATGCCGACGTCCCAGACGTGGTCTTACATGATATCACATATCGGACACCTATGTCATGACATATGTTATCCTATCTATTCCTAGGTTCGTACGGGACTTCTCGAATATTTATAACTTATCGATATATCCTCGGATTTCATATACATTCCATCTTGAGCATTATTCATAGCCATCTAAATTTCAAAAATGCATAAATAGCTCAAATCAAATACATTTATTTGTATATCGACTTACCTCGGATTTGGATATCGGAAACGAACTCAGCTACTCAATTAGTTTCGATTTCTCACGATCTAAATCTGTTTTCTTCGGTTCTTGATCTATATATATTCAAATTTAACCCTTTTATTCACCAAAACATTCAATTCAATCCAAAAACACATATTTAAGGCAATTTTCAAATTAGCCCTCACATTTTCACATTTTGACATTTTAGTCCTTATTTCACAAAATCACAAAATACACATAATTTCAAGTTACTCATGCTTGGCCGAATATCACCCATGCTCATACAAGTCTACACATTTCATTTATTTAACAATTTAGTCCCTCAAAATATTATTCTTTCAATTTAATCCAAATTACTCAAAATCATCAAAACTCCAAAGACAAACTATGTTATTCTATCACATATAATTCATATTTCACCACCAAACATCCAAAAACTCACATGTTCATCAATGACACATTACAAAATATTCATCAATTCACAAAATTGAGACATGGCTTTCAAAGTACTCGAAGCAACGATTACGAAAACGTAGAAATTATCAAAAACCGATTAAAAACATACCTTGAATTAAGTTAAGTAAGTGTCGAATATCATAGAAGCTTAAACCCTTTCTTTTTCTTTCTAAATTCGGTGGAACATAAAGATGATAATGGCTATTTCTTGCTTTATTTTGTTATATTAAACATAATTATTGATTTACAAAACTAACCTTTAATATAAAATGCATATAACATATGATATAAGGTCATTCTTGACCTTTGCCATCCACTTTCTTTATTAATGGGCTATTTGCCTATTAAGGACTCCATATTATTAAAGCCACAACAAATAGGCACTTTTACAAACATCATGCTAATTTCTCATTTAATGCAATTTAATCCTTTTCTCAATTTGAACACACAAATGATCAAATTAATCCACAGAAATTTCACACATACTAATTCACATACTGCAGACACAGAAAATAATATTAAAATATTTTTCTGACTCGGATTTGTACTCCCGAAACCACTGTTCCGACTAGGGTCTAAACCGGACTGTTACATAAACTATCCATCATTTACCCATACCAAGCCCATATCAAGCATGATAAACTACCTACATATGTATATAAGTTGATTGTAAGAAAATAAACAAAATGTAATTCATGACATATACACAACCAACTTTGATCAAGCCTACACCAACCCTATACATGCCATATAAACCATAATGTACATTGCAACTAACGGAAGCTCGTAAGAGCTGAACGAAAACCCATAAGGGTTAAATAGAAGCTCGTAAGAGCTGAATGGAAACCCATAAGGGTTAAACAGGAGCTCGTAAGAGCTGAACAGAAACTCATATGAGTTAAACAAAAGCTCGTAAGAGCTAAACGGAAAGTAAACACAAAAGTTCACAACAAATGCTAAACCTCGGTTTACTTGGGTAATTTACCGTCAATTCCTCTAATGTCGTCAATTCATCGATTGCTGAATGTACTCATATCCCGCATTCCATTTAATCCGAACATTCAATTCAATTTTGTAACTTTAACAATATTTTATTTTCAACAATAGAATAAATATATAATACCATTCATCAATTCAATATAAATATTAAAGTTTATTCGTACGAACTTGCTTGGATTAATTTGTAAGATTTGCAGAAATTTAGGGATTATTCTGCCAATTTTCCTTTTTCACGAGTGTCTACGGGCTCTTGATTTGAAGTAAAAATATGAAAAACCAGCTTAAGGAGCTCTCCTATGGCTGTTTTTGGCTGAGAATTGAAGAAGAACTGCCTAGAAACCTTTAGATTTTCAATTTGATATTTTAAATTTCATTATTTCCAATTTTGCCCTTTTAATCACATCATTTTGTCATTTTTTGTGCTTATGCCGCCTCAGCCATTTCACTTAGGCCCAATTACTCTTTAAGTCCTCCCTATTTATCATTTAAGCCATTTAATCACTATTTTTTTTTTGATAAACAATTACTGGACTTATAAAAATGGATTATTTTTTTTAATTAGCAAGTTTTAAACCTTTTTCAATTTAGTTCTTTTTAATTATTAACTATCAAAACATTACAATTTTCTAACGAAACTTTAATACTACATTAATGACACTCCGTAAATATTTATAAAAATATTTACGGCTCAGTTTATAGAAATGAGGTCTCGATACCTCATTTTCTAAACTGCTTGACCTAATAAATCCTTATAAAACACAAATTACTAATGCAAAAATCTTTTTAAAGTCACATTTGACTCGTAAATACTAAATAATAAAATTTAAGAGCTTACTCGTCAGATTTGGTGGTCTCGAACTACTGTTTTCAATACCACTAAAAATTGAGCTGTTACAAAAAGTGACTATTTTTATACTTTACCCAATATTATATTATTCAATCGATATAATTATTTTAATTTTAATCTATAAATTATAAATTATTATCTTTTATATCCATTTATTAATTATATCAAGGCAATATTACTAATATATATGGATGACGTTTATTGTGCATGAAAACCCCATTATTTATTACTCTCTTCCCACCGTTTAAAGCTGTATAATCCGTTACATTTATAAATGAAAAACGTAAATACGGGAGCCTTTTTGTTTTCACGTGTTATGTTTGGGTTTTTAATAGTAAGCACTAATTTATTTCTCGTTTTAAATTCGAATTTTATGAATGAAAAAAACATAATTGTGTAAGAATTTTATTTCTCGTTTAAGGGTTTAATCATATTCGACTCTAATACATGGGTTGACATTTGGGGCTAATTAGCTCGACACTTAAAATATAAAATTTTAATTTAATATATGATAAGATTATACTTTAATTCTCAAAAAGATAAAAATTATAAATATATAAGTTATTAAAATCTTGAAATTGCATTTTAGTTTTCATAAAAATATACAACTTAATTCCAACCCTCCTGAATTTTTTTTTTGACACAATGCCTACAACTACCCATAGCCATTCTCTAATCTATAAATAAGAGGGTAATACGCTTTAACGCATGCAAACCCACATCCTCCTGTATTAACAATAATACTCATACCAATCAAGTTAAGATTTAATCAACACGTTATTATTATTATTATACTTAAAAAGAGAATCATAAGTATAGGTTTGTATGTACAAATAATTTCTCAAAAGGAATGGAGAAATAAAGAAATTATTACATGTATTTAGGTTAAATTAAAAAAAATGATAATTATCTTATTGATAAGTGAAATATATCATAATTTCTTAATTTTGGTCATAAAATTTGAAGGAAAAAAAATCATTACCACCAATCATAATCCTTAGATTAATTCCTAATATTTCTCCACAATTTTCTAATGATAATTTAGGTAAAAGACATAAATAATAATTTTGATACTGTTAGATATGTTGCAATCACACTTAATTCCAAATATTATCACTTTATTTTATGAAAACTTATAAATTAATCCTTCTATTTTAATTTTTCAAAATTTAATTTCTCTACTTTATGTCCAATGTCTGGGAATAAAGTTAAAATATATTCTTAGTCTCTATACTTGTATAAAATTCGAGATTTAATTCTTATATGTATAACGTAGTATTTAACTGAGAGAAACTACCAAAAGCGATAATAATTAGATTAAAATTTTAAATTTTAAAATATAAAAACCAAATCTCAAATTCTAACCCTTACTTAACTACTTATATTTACTAATTCCTTTCATTAATAATGTGATTTAAAAATGTTATTCAATTAACTTATCAATAAAATTTAAAATTAACCCTTAATAAAGAATGAAGTTTGGCCGTAAATGGCAAGTTAGTCCTTGAATTTTCCAACTCAAATAAAAATTTTCTTGGGAAAACGCGCATAGAAGATACAAATTCCACCCCTTCAAGTTTTCTTCTTCTCTCTCTCTCTCTCTTTGCTCTGTTTTTTCTCTGTTTGGGTCAAAAAAATCCATAAAACAGAGCACTTAAACTTAACCAAATCATTGCCAAAAGTCAACAACAACATGCAATAGAAGTTATATTTAAAGGGTTTTTTTTCTTATAAACATGGTTGATCCAACTTCATTTTCATATCTTTAATTAAATTGACAGCTTCTTTTCGTTTTTGCCCTTAAGTTATCAAATTGAGTGAAAAAAAAAACAGAGACAGCAAATGAAAAACGAAGAACAAGCACGTTTCTTGTTTGGGATTTCACTCTCTGAT
Organism: Gossypium australe; assembly: GCA_005393395.2. Taxonomy (NCBI): domain Eukaryota; kingdom Viridiplantae; phylum Streptophyta; class Magnoliopsida; order Malvales; family Malvaceae; genus Gossypium; species Gossypium australe. The sequence continues at coordinate 99,793,571 of CM016625.1, read as the reverse complement.
TTACCTAAATGGAAACAGTTTCTTATTTGTTCTTCTGGGTTCTTCTTTGGTTACCTTGTTAATGGCGTTTGTGAGGTATTTTTTTTATTTTTTATTTTTGTTTATGTGAATTCTGTGGGAAAAGCCTGGGAAAAAAAGGAAAAGTCTTGGTGTTGGATTTTGTCTTTTTGTTGAAGAGATATGTGAGTCACTCAAATGTACAAGTGTAAATGATTGAGTTGATTCCTTTTTCTTTTCTTTTTATTTTCTTAGCAACCAAACAGAGCTTAATGCATGATCTAGTAATGGTGACTAATTATTTTTGCTACTTTTCAGGAATATGTATACAACAGACTCCAGTTCAGGTAATTGCTATTGTTTTTCTTCAAAGGGGCGGATTCTATTTAGGGAGGTTGACTCCTTTCGAAAAAGATTGAGAACTGTCAATATTATCTCTGAATTGAGTTGAGGTTTTATCTTCGAAAAAAAATTCGAATGTCTGGAGAGGTCACTTTAGTACGGGTTCACAAAGTGGGAGTCACTCACCACACATGATCACCCATCAAAGGAAAGGGTGGGTTTGAATCCCCAACCTATAGGACATAGTTCACTAGAGGGGAAACATAGTATTCAAGGACAAAATTTGACTTGTTGTAGAATTTGTCAACTCCGAATTGACAAACCTTTTAAACGAGTCATTATTGTCCTTGGATTAGGTCGAGGTTTTGTTATTAGACTCGCCAGAAAGCCTAAGTGCTTGAAAAAAGGCTATCTGTATGTGTGTACACAGCGCGAAAGTGCATCACCAACTCGGTTTGTGCATGATGCAAATGGTGGCAATTTATTATTAGCAGGGTTTGAAACCCCAACCTATATGATATAGGTCACTAGAGGGGAGACATGGTACTTAATTACAATACCAACTCGTTGAGAAGTCTATTAACTCTGGACGGATGACAATTCGTAGATCTTTCTAGAAAAAACCAACTGATGTTAATTTCTTTATCACTGGTTTGATCAAATATTTTTGTTGGTCAAGTAATGATGATGTTTACATTGTGTTTCAGCTATGGGTGGTACTTCACATTTGTTCAAGGATTTGTATATCTCTTCCTAATTTATCTTCAAGGTTTCACCCCAAAACAAATGGTGAATCCATGGAAGACTTATGTGAAACTCTCTGCAGTTCTTATGGGTTCTCATGGGCTCACAAAAGGGTCTTTGGCTTTTCTCAATTACCCTGCTCAGCTCATGTTCAAATCCACCAAGGTAAATACACACCATATTCATGCATTAATGTTTTAGGGTTAATTTAACCAGATATCCTCAAACTATTCTTCATATTTTGAATTGACCCTGAACTCTTAGCCCCTTTAGTTGCATCCTTAGAGTATTGGTTTGGACTTTAGCCATCAACTCGGGTGTTAAATGTCAACTCAAGTATGATGTTGAACATATTTATTGTTTTAACAATTTGGATCTGAGGGTGGCCCCTAAAATAGGAAATTTTCTCTTTAAACCCTCTAAAATTTGTAAAGTTATGAGTTAATACTTGGTGAAAATTACCCTCAAGAATGATAAAATTGTGATTTAATCCTTATAAAAACAATGATAAATTGTATTTTAGCTCTCATAAAAAATTAAATTTAATTAAAACATTTTAGACCTGCTTCATGCTAGAGTCAAACTGTTATTTTACAAATACTTTTGAGGACTCAATTAAAACATTTTAAAGCTTAGGACCAAATTAGAATTTGGGTAATAATAAGGATCTTCAATGCAATTAACCCATTTCTGATTTTTTGAAGTTTTTTTAAATGTTCGTAGGTTCTACCAGTGATGGTAATGGGTGCTTTCATACCAGGTTTAAGACGAAAATACCCAGCACATGAATATATTTCAGCAATTCTTTTAGTAGTGGGATTGATTCTCTTCACTTTAGCCGATGCTCAAACATCCCCAAATTTCAGTGTCGTCGGCGTAGTGATGGTCACCGGTGCTCTGGTAATGGATTCCTTTCTCGGCAATTTGCAAGAAGCTATCTTTACGTTAAACCCAGAAACGACACAGGTGATAATTTTTTCATGCTTTAATGCTTAAAAAGAAAATTCGGGTCTTTCATCGAAAGATTGTGACTTTGAATTTATTGCCTTTTACGTGTTTGTATAAATGCGTAGATGGAAATGCTTTTTTGCTCGACGGTGGTTGGTTTGCCGTTCTTGATTCCGCCCATGGTTTTAACGGGAGAGCTGTTCAAAGCATGGAATTCATGTTCACAGGTAGACATTTTACATATTTATAAACCTTTGGTCAATTTCTATAGAAGATCCTATATTATGCATTTTTTCAGGTTTGGTCCCTATATGATTTGGTCATAACCTAATGAAGGGAAAATGTATAATATTTTTATAGTGACAGATGTATATATGTCATGTCATCACATGCTTGAAATAATAAGTCACGAAATTAACAACAACAAAAAAAAATCGGCCTTATAACTAAGGTAGTCAATTTCGTACAAGTACTACACGCCCTAGTATGGGTTAGTATTGACCATATTGGTATGGGTTGGTCAACTTTGCCCGTATAGGTTGAAATACAAAAATATTTTTAATTTCTTCCTATTTATTTTGAATGATAAATCCTAATTGGTACATCAAAGCAGACCAGTATGTCCGCCGGTACTATCTTCTTCAGGACTAAAATTAGACATTTCGAAAATCAGAAAACTAGAAAGGATCGATCAACTTACATTAGAGGACTAAATCTGTTAAACATGCATGGTAGAAGGACTTTTTATAGAATTTGACCTGTAATCTTTGAACCCTGAAAATCTAAAACGAATATCATGTTTTGAGCAGCATTTGTACGTGTATGGCGTGCTGGTGTTTGAAGCAATGGCCACATTCATTGGCCAAGTTTCAGTCCTTTCTCTCATTGCCATTTTTGGTGCAGCCACCACAGCAATGGTATGTAGGGTGCTAATGAAGAAAACATTTGCACATGTTGTCAGTAAAAGTACTAGGTACTCGTATTAAGAGAAGGATCGATTTGCTCTTTAATCTAACGTATATGGACTAAATTACCAATTTTTTTAATTAAAGGAGCAAAATGCAATCCAACTCTTAATACGAAAACCTCCATGGTACTTTTACCATTGTTATCCACTTTATTTTAACATGTGTCTCACAGGTCACAACTGCAAGAAAGGCAGTGACATTGCTGTTATCATACTTGATATTCACCAAGCCATTGACTGAGCAACATGGGACTGGGCTTTTGCTTATAGCCATGGGGATCACTTTGAAACTCTTGCCGATGCCGGTCGATAGCAAACCAGGTTATAAACGAGTGTCGAGTTCTGTTGCAAGTGAAGAAACGAGGAATGGACCAGAAGTCGAAGGAAGAAATAATAACCTGGTTTAAAACTTTATTGTTGCGGCCAAGGTTTTGGTCTTTGTATTAAGTTCAAATTTGAAATTCAGTTTTTTTTTTTTATACTTTGATTTGGTATAATTTGTTTTCTTTAGTTTTATAATGTTATTAGTTCGTTTAAATAGTTGACACTATTATTTTTTCCGGTTGAAATTTTGATATGGATCAAATTATTCAAAATTAGGATGAAATTATGTCAAAATGAAGTACATGGATTTAATTTTTAATTTGAGTATTATAGAGGTACTAAAAACATAATTTGACTTTATTATTGTTATTTCCTAATTAATTGTAGTTTTTTTAATAATCGTAGGTTCAGCGCACTTGAACCAACGTCCTCCTGCATTGATAACAATGTCCAGAGCTAAAACTCAATCAGTAATTAATTGTAGTTAAATATGTGGATTTTTCTCCAAATTTATTTTGAGTAGTTAATTGTTGAGTTAATTATTCGATTCAATACTTATGATGATTAATTCTATTGGAAACGTCGTAGTTTCCTACTTCTTCTTCTTCTTTTTTTAATTTGGAAAATGAAAACAATCAAATTTAAAAGGATTATTACTTCTATAATATCATTAGTTAAATCAAATAATTAATATGGTTGATTATTTTAGTTGAAGTGTTAAAACGGGTTAAATCATTTGGACTATTGGCATTATAGAAGCCAACAATTAAATTCTATCAGATTAATATATAAAGACTAAATTCCAAAATTGAGAATAGTAGAAGGTCCAAAACCAAATTTAACCATATTATTACTATTGTTAATTAATTAGCTGTTCATATACTCCTATCGAATATCAGTGGAGAAACATCAAAATAATTGCCCGACTTTATTTCTTTTCAAATATCTGTTTTGTTTTTCTTTTTCTTCTATAAAAGCAAACAATCAAATTCTATTCGAATTAAATAGGTTTAATATATATCTACTTACTTGAAGTTAATAATTTATATTCACTTAGTATTTAAATTTTTTACCTAATTGATATCTAAATTTAAAAACCGTAAATTAATTTAGTACTTTTTTTAGGTACTTGACTAAGAACAAACTGCTTTTGGCTGGAATTTTTAGTTTTTCAGAAGTGTTTTGAAAAGCATTTCTGAAAAGGAGAAGCTAAAATTTTGAGCTTTTCCTCTTCCAAAAGCATTTTTAGTGCTTAATTACTTTTTTACCCCTTCAATAATATAGTTCTTTCTCTTTTTTTCTTGGTACTTAATTATAAATGTGTTAAAATCATTAATTAAAAATAAAAAAATATTTTTTAAAATACTAATTACAAATATTTAATTGTTATATTTAAATATTTAAAATGTAGTTTATATATTCTAATTAAATTTTATAAGTAATTAATATTTATTACTTAAAAATATTTAAAATTTATATTTCATATATTAAAATATTAACAAGTTATAGTAATTTTTTTATATTCTTACTAAAATATAATAATATTAACTTATTTAAATTTTATTTAAATGCATATTTGTTACTTGATAATAACATGTCTAAAATGGAAATTTTATTTCTCAAAAGCATTTTTTGACAATAATGCTAAACACTCAAATTTTAAACTAAACTTTTCAAAAGCACTTTTCCATAGCACTTTTCAAAAGCATTGCCAAACTAGCCCTAACATTGTTAAAATATGTTGACATGGTATTAACGTGACATTGACGATCAATATCATGATGACACATGACACCCTCACAATTTAACACGTGAAAAAATAAAAAATTATTTATTTTTGGTCATGTGTCAAAATGCGAAGTTGTCAAGTGTTACCATTTTATTAGTCGTCAGTACCATGTCAACGTATTTTAATAGTGTTAGTCAAGTACCTAAAAATATTGTACCAAATTGGCTTACAATTTCTAAGTTTAGGTACCAATTAAGTACTAAGTATAAGTTACCAAGTGCAGGTACCTCCATATATATTTAAACCATTAAAATACGAAGACTAAATTCTAAAATTGAGAATTGTTGATACACGGTATCAACATAAATGGAGAGGAAGAAGAGGGGGTGATGCCAAAGAAGGTCAGTCCACTCATTTTATGGTTGAGAACTGAAAAAGTAGAGGAGAATGACTAATTCATGTATTAGGGTTTAGGGAGGGGAGGAATCCTCCTAATATGTTAACCCTTGGAGTATTTTTATGGGAGGATTTTTATCCAATTATACCACTCAATGGACCTTGAGTAAACCAATGAGGGATCCAAGTTGTAGTAGGAGTATAACAAAAATAGTAGTAAATGAAAAAATCAAATTTAACCTTATTATTAATGATAATTAATTGTAGTTAAATATGTTGATACCCTGTCAATAAATCAACGAAGAAACAACAAATAATTGCCAAACTTTATTTCTTTTCAAATATCTGTTTTTTTAATTTCATTAATTGTAAAGTGGATGAAATCTGAAAGGGACTCCAAATATTTTTATAATCCACCCTGATCTAGTTTGGATTATTTATTAATAAAAAAGTTCAAATAATTTACAATGAAAAGATTGCTTAGCCAAAAATATATCAACAGATCGCCCCACCAATAAGTCCAATGGAAATATAATAGACACCTTGCTTTAACTCATCAAATTATTTAATTAAAGTTAAATTATAGTTTTGTCCTTTATAAATTTAGAATTTAGTCATTAAATTTTATTTATTTACCTTAATCATCACACGTCCCTCCGCCAGCATATACCCTCTCACCTTAAAATGTTTTAGGTTAAATTCTACTATTTAATCAAGTACTTTATAATAGTTGTGAGTTTAATCCCTATATTTTAATCTAGTCATTTTTAATTTCTCTATTTTTCAAGTTTTAAAATTTTAATTATTGTCAAATGATAATTGTTAAATTCATTATGTTTTGTTATTTTCAAAATCTGGTGCGATAAACATATTATCATTTGTAATGCTGTGTTAGCTTGTTATATTCACATATTACTTACTAAAAATCTAGTTAATGAATCAATGATTGTTATTTTATGTCAAGATTGAAATTTCAAAATTAGAAAAGTATAGGAACTTAGAATGATCTAATTGGAGAATATGGAGTAAATCTACAACTGTACGCATAATGTAACACCCTACATCCGATCTGATTGATGGATCCGAGATGTGAGATATCACATTCGTTGCTGAAACAACTACAATTTCATCTTAATACCCAACGAGACAAATCATACAAACACTTAACTTTTAAAACTTCTAAAAACATTATTTATTCAAACCCGAATTATAAGTAGGCTTATGAAAGCTCTCATGAAACTTCAGTAGCCTAAGAGGGACTAAAACATAAAAACAATTAAAATAGAGGTGTTGTTGCGACATCGAAGAATGAGTGTCACGATACTGAGGGCAGAAGCTTGAAGTCGCGACCATGAAATAGCAACTCAATGTCACGACTTCAGCAAAGCAATGTCACGATATTAAAGGAAGAGAGTTTAATGCTGCGAATTCAACAGGGGAATATCATGATATTAAAGGCAATTCCCTAAATTTTTTAATCATTTTCTTCAATCATGCCAAGCACCAATTCCAAATGGTCTAAATGACCCAAAAACTCAACACATCTCATTTTAGGCATTAATTCAAATACTAATCTATCATCATTGGCATATTTAGACATCTTTTAACTTAAGATCACATGCATATTCAAATTCATTTTGAAACCATGCATCATATTCATTTACTTGGCATGCAAGAAATAACAAGTATAACATGACTAATTGACAAGCAAATCATTAACTCACTAACAACATATCCATGCCATCTAACATATATGGTCATATTCAAAATGTTAACATTTCCTACTATTTGAACCAAAACATCCAAAATGGACCTAAAAACTAACTCAAGACCTTAGGTATGTAACACCCCTAACCTGTATCCATCGCCGAAATATGGTTACGGAGCTTTACCAGACTAATATCATAAACAATCATACAATTCAAATTACAATTATCATACTAATTAAAACCATTCAAATACAATCATATAGCCCCTAACACAAGCCCTCGAGGCCTAAAACGTGCATTAGAAGTGGTTTAGGACTAAATCGAATGCTTAATAAATTTTTAGAAAAACTTAGAGAATTTTCAAGTGTAGGGAACACACGCCTGTGTGGACAGGCCGTGTATCTCACACAGCCGAGAGACACGCCCGTGCCACAGGCAGTGTGGACATTTGAAATGGGATCACATAGCCGTGTCCTGGACCGTGTCCGACCCCATACAACTCACTGATTTGGGTCACATGGCCAACCACACGCCCGTTTGACTAGCCCGTGTACACTTCGAAATGGCCTCACACACCCGTGTGCCAGGCTGTATGCTAGGCCATGTGAAAACTGGAAGGTATACTGACTTATGCCACACGACTAAGCCACACGCTCATGTGCTAAGCCGTGTGAAGCTATTGACTTGATTTCTAAATAAGTACCATAAGACACACGGCCGTGCCACCTGCTCATGTAACATACACGGCTGAGACACACGCCTATGTCTCTACCCGTGTGGACAAAAATAGGCTATTTTCCAAGCCATTTTTCTCACCCAAATTTGCATCAACCTAAACCTATCAAATGTCATATGACCATATCATCATTAGGCATTCAAACCAACCATATCCAACTCCAAATCAATCTATACCAATACCAACAATAATAATGTTCATAACTTTACAACTAGGCATTCAAAATCATACCAATATAACTCTCAACAATAACCTAAATGTTCAAGCTTACTTAGTAGACTTTATGCCTAAATCAACATGCATACCATATCTCAAAATTCAACCATTTGGTACTCAAAATACAAATACACAATTAAGGCCTTCACATAGCAATTATAAACCACATATCAAAGGGCCATGTGCACACATTTGCATATCCAAACATATTCCATTGCAATCCAAATGCACACAAGATGAGAATAACTACATATATACATATATATACCAACATATGCCAAATCATGTCATATTACATGACTAATTACATAATCAAAACATATGGTCTTTCATTAGCCAAATAACCTATACATGCCATATAACCAAAATACATAAAGCTCAAAGTACCAAAACAACAGCTGGATAGTGTGATGAAATCTCTAACAACTTCCAATCCGAGCAAGCTTCAAAATCACTATAAAACACGGAAAAGTAAACAGAGTAAGCTATTAAGCTTAGTAAGCTCGTATGACTAATAAGTATAACTTACCATTCATTCACAATTTAAAGAAGCATAAGTAAATATAGGTAAGTTACAATAAAATTCAAAAGTTAACACATAATCATATCCAAACTAGTCATATATGAGTACTTCAGCTATAAATTCATTGACATACTTCTCACAAATACCTGAATTGGTTCGTATCATCCTTTATATTCTCGCACCATCATCTTTACCCGTTGAACCATTTGAAATACTATCGAATACTCGGGAATCTCGCACACTAAGTGCCAATACATGGTCGAAACCATCTCAGTCTCATATCTCATATCAATGCTCACTCTCAAGCTATCACTGGGTCTGCTCACACAAGCTAACGGTTAAAATGTAGCTACACGGTGCTGCTCACACAAGTTGACGAGTAACCATAACACATGCCGAAAACTTAGCCATCGGTAGAACATACAGACCAGCACCCAAAACACGGTAACCCCTGATGACATGTCATTTGTTTCCTATCTATTCCTAAGGTTTAACCGGGATTTATACATTGTCGAAAACTTGTCGAGAATTTTTGTAGTGTCATATCATCACAATTATATCAATTAAGCATTCAAATATGTATAATTTAATGCTCATTAAACATGCGAACTTGTCTCGATCACAAAAAACGACGAAATGGATCGACTAGTCCAAAACTTTATCTTTTTCTCGTTCTAGATCCGTACGAGGCTTAACTTGATCTAAATAACAAAATTCAATCCATTTAGTATTCATTCTATTCAATTCAACCCAAAATACATATTTTGCAAATTTACACTTTTACCCCTAATATTTTAACTTGTTTACAATTTAGTCCCTATCTCATAAAAATGCAAATTCATGCAATTTAATCCACACCCATGCTAATCGAATTTCATACAAGTTTATAGAAGCCTGTATTTTTCACTATTTCATACATTTACCACATAAATTTCATATTTCTCAATTTAATCCCTATTTTACAATTTCATTCAAAATCACTTAACAAATGTTGTTTATCTAACAACAACCATTCATTTTCTACCATTAAACTTCGAAACACATACACATTCAACAATGGTGAAACCCTAATACTTTAACAATTTCACAAATTAGCCCTTGGGCTAGCTAGATTAAGCTACAACGATTCCAAAAACATAGAAATCATTAAAAATGGATCAAAATTTCATACCTAGATGAAGAAATGGAGATGGCCAAATGAAGCATTCAAAAATGGCTCCCTCCCTTGAATTTTCGGTTGAAAATTAGATAATTGAAGATGATGAAAATTTTGGTTTTATTTTAATTAACCTTTATTTGTTAATTTCCAAAATTAACCTTTAAAACATTTAATAATTACACAAAATACTAAGCCATTATCACCCTCCAACGCATTACATATAAGGACCTCTACATTAAATTTCTATAGCTATTAGACACCTTTAGCTATTAAAACCTAACTTTTGTACTTTACGCGATTTAGTCCTTTTTAGACCTCTACATTAAATTTCTATAGCTATTAGACACCTTTAGCTATTAAAACCCAACTTTTGCACTTTACACAATTTAGTCCTTTTCATCAAATTAAGCATACAAACAGTAAAATTTCTTAACAAAATTTTCGTGTAATTCTATTAACATGTTGTAGACACCAAAATAGTAATAAAATAAATATTTTGACTTCATATTTTTGGTCCCGAAACTACTATTCTGATTTCATTGAAAATGGGTTGTTACAAGGTACATGCCACTTGCTATAAACATAATAAAATCTATACAAACTTTCTTGAGTCGAGATTTGAATTTTGGATGTTTTCATACTCCTCAAATCCTAAAGATCTAATGATACTTGTGCACGAAGATAAAAAAATCATATGCTAAGCAATAGGCCTCATTAGTGCTAACATGATTTGATAACAAAATGGATCAAACATAACTTAAATATCGTACACATCTATCATGTAAATTATAACTAACTAACATAAAATAACCATTCTTGTCTCATGTCTTATGATTGTGCCTTCATACATGTAATCATAAGCTACCTATTAATATTTGCATTCATTTAGCATAACATATCAATTACATGTTGGGAAATGTGTTTATATTGTAATAAACATGTAACTGTTTTCTATATATTTGAACGATGAATAAATAAAGTTAATTTCACATTTCACTGTTATATCTTTTGTGTTTTTGTCTTTCATGTTTTGCATACATAGCGACATTGTGACAATCAAATGTTAGCGCATTGATTGTCTAAGTTCAAGCTGATGATAAGTGGCACTGTAAGAACATTTACATTGCGAGAAAGATAACTTACTTCAGTAGATAATCTAAACAAGTCAATAATCCTATAAAAGAATCAAAGTGGGCATTTGATTCAAATACATAGAAGGATTATTATGTCGTCTACAATTCCAATTAGGGAGATGGCTAGTCTTGGCTATGGGAGTGGTTGACCCTACGGGTACAAATATAGATGATAAACCATAATTTACACATATTTTAACCCCATGCTTGGCTTAATTTTGGATGATTTTCAATTGAACTTGATGAATTCAATGCTCCTAATATCTTAATTTCATGCTTTATACTCAGGAGAGCTTAGGGAGTCGAAAAGAACGAGAAACAGGCCAAAAAGAGACAAAATGGGCCTACATCAAAAATCACATGGCCTGGACTGTCGTCCACGAGCAGATCACACGGCTGTGTGTGGCGAGTAGAATCGAGCACGGCCGAAGGAGTCCACCACAGGTGTAACAGACCAATTTTGACCCTAATCAGAATGGTGGTTTCGGGACCACGAATCCGAGCCCGAGTAATGTTCTAATAATTTATTCTGTGTCTATTATATGTGAATTAAAATGTGTGAAAGTTTCGTAGAAAAATTTTATCGTTTAAGTGCTTAATTTGATAAAAAGGATTTAATCGCGAAAAGCGTAAAAGTTGCATGCTAAGGTGTAATGTACTAGATTGCTTGTGGCTTTTTAAGTGGGTGTCCCAAAAGGGCAATTAGCCCATTGACCATATTAATGGACGGCAATGGGCCAAATTAGCTACCTATATATGTTAGTTTAATTTATTAATTTTTTTTATAAGGTTATGTTATATATTATAATAATGTTAATGCATTTATATAAAACAAACATAAAAATAAAGCCATCATCTCTTTCATTCTCTCTTAGCCGAATGTTAGGATAGAAAACACCATTGTTAAAGCTTCAAGTTTCGGCAAGTTAGAAAGCTTGATTAAGGTATGGTCGGTTTTTAGTTTTTGATAATTTTTACGTTTTTGAGATCGTTGCTTCGTATATTACCCGACCCATGTCTAAATTTTTGAAAATACTATGTATATAGGATTCGGCCATTAACATGCTTGGATAGTTTTGATGTTTGATGAATTTAGATTAAATATATGTTAAAGATTTATAAGTTTTGTGTTGAAGTTTTTGGAGATTTTGAGTAAATAGGGCTAAATTGAAAAGAATAAATTTGTGAAGGATTAAAATGTCAAATAAATGAAATGCATGGACACATATGGCTATGGGGAAGATTCGGCCTAGCTATGGTGTTAGGAAATTTTGCATATTTTGTGTTTTTTGTAAATAGGACCAATTTGTAAAAATGGAAAACATTAGAGGCAAAATGGTAAATTGTTTATTCAAGTGTTTTTGGATTAAATTGAGATGAAATATGCTTGAATGAGCTAAATTTTTATGTGTTTAGATCAAGAACAAAGAAAAACGGAATTGGATCGGGGAAAGACAAAGGTTCTCGAATAGCCGATTTACACGGTCTATCGACAACCGAAGTAAGTCCTTTAGTTAAAATATGTTAACGATTTAATTATGATTATATACAATAGTATGAATTGCTGAATTTTTGTACCTATTTATATTATGGCCGAATGTATAGAGGCATAGTAGGTTGATGATTAAAGTTGGTTATGTGAAATAAATTGTTGAATTGCATAATAATATAGTGATTTTATTGGTTTAATGTGAACGAGCCCAATTGAATTAGACATGTGTATATAATAGTTATGAAGAGTGTGTGGAGAATGTTTGATTACATTGATTTGCTTCGGGCTTTTACGCCTAGCAGGCTTTGTGCCGGTGTTACTTATCGGGCTTTTACGCCTAGCAGGCTTTGTGCCGGTGTTACTTATCGGGCTTTTACGCCTAGCAGGCCTTGTGCCGGTGCTACTTATCGGGCCTTTGCGCCTAGCAGGCTTGAAGTCGGTGATGTGTTTTGCAAAAGAGAAACCGAATATTTGTTCAAGGCAAATTAAAAGCTAATTTATTTAGTCAATGGCTCAGGTAAGTATGTAAGGTATGTTATATTGACATTTCTTGGGTCAAGCTAATTCTATGAGAACTACGTTATGTATGTTGAGGTTAAAATGCATGTGTGTGAGTATCACATGATTGAAATTGAGAGTAAATGTGCTATTATGGAAATTTGGTTTTCAAGTATAAATGTTAAGAATAAAGGAAATTTCCATGTGATATACTTATAGGAAATTTAAAGAAATGTAGGTCGAAGGAAATGATTTCTGATTTACTTGGGTTAATGAATTATTAGTATTCGGCCTTGTATAAGTAATATACTTAAGTGCTTATGTGAAATGCTATAAGTTGAATGTTTTAATTTCGCTAATATTTGAATGTTTTATTATCATGAGTTTAGGACTTACTAAGCTAGAAAGCTTATTTGTGTGAAATGTTCTCCTTTGTTTTATAGATTTTAGTTACGTTACGGACTCGAGAAGGATCTTCAAGAAAGTCAACCACACTATCGTCTTCTTTTGGTATTTTTAAATTTTGGCTGTGACTAAAAAGGCATGTATAGGCTAGATGAAGTTTTTAAAACATACAACATTTGATCTTGTACATAAATATAGCCATGCGAAAATGGCTATTTCCTTTGGTTATGTATCGTTTCTATGTTTGAATTTTATAACTTGCTTGTATGTAAATGGATGTTTTAAATTTGATCATGGCCTAAATTATATATGGGATTTGTTTTTGGTATACATATATATATGTATGGTTAAGGTATAGAGTTTAAATAAATTGAGTAAGGAAGTTATAAACTAGTTAATCATATTATTGTTATGAAACAGTTTTTAGTTGCAGCAGTGATGTGATTTTGAAAAATCACCAAAAATAGGAGAAATTGAATTAGAAAGTGAATAAGATATAGAATTAAAGTTTATTGTGTCTATTTTGATATGAAAGAAACACGTTAGGCAAAGAAGTTATATATTATGAGATATTTAAGTTTTAGTGAGACTTGTCCTGAATGAATTCGTGAGTCCCTGTTCTGTCTTGGAAAAATTGTTAAAAATTGTACAAAAATAATTATGGAGCATAGTTTATATGTTTAGAATCCTTAATGAGTCTATTTTTGATTGGAATAAACAAGAACATTATTGAAATTTTGTGCAATGAGATAACTGAGTTTTTGTAAAGATAGGTCAGAATTATCAAATAGTGAAATAGGGGTAACTTTGATGAATAAATGTACTAATTGGCCAAATGAAAAATTCTGGAAAAATTATGATAAAAAGTTATATGAGTCTAGTTTCAAGTAAAATTTACGGATCTAAATTTCGAGTTTTGTAACTCGAGTTATGGTCATTTTAGTCAGCCTGACGCAGTTGGACAGCTTTAAATTTTTATGCCCCAAACTAGTAGTCAAGTCTAGTAATGCCACATACTCGACTCCGGCAAAGGTTTCGGGTAAGGGGTGTTACATTTGATTGGTATCAGAGCTTACAGTTTAGTCGATTCTAGGACTACCGTAGCGCGTGTGAGTCTAGCTATACATGCTTTTTTTTTTATATATTGATAGTGTGGTGACTTCTGACAGCCTGAACTTTGTTTTTTATAGTAAATGGACACTGATCCTGAAAGAGCCGTAGCGGATGATGTAGAGAGTGTAGCGCCTGACCGTGCACACGGATCAGCGCCGGTAGACTCTCGACCTGTTTCGGGTAGCCACGAAGGAGAGACTAAACAAGCCTTTTATCAGATGATGAATGAGTGGTTTGCCCAATTTATTCAAACTAACCCGGCTGTACACCAACCTCCACCCCCGAATAATCCAACTCCGATTCCTTCAGCACCCCCGATGATAGATCCGGTGAGATCTAGTAGGCCCCCAGTTGATAAAATCCGAAAATTTGGGGCCGAAGAATTTAAAGCCAATGATAATGATGACGCAGAGCGAGCCGAAATGTGGCTTGATAACACTATTCGAGTACTTGATGAGCTATCTTGTACTCCAGATGAATGCCTGAAATGTGCTATATCCTTACTGCGGGACACTGCATATCACTGGTGGAATACACTAGTATCAGTAGTTCCGAAAGAAAAAGAGACATGGGATTTCTTCCAGAATGAATTCCGCAAGAAATATATCAGCCAAAGATTCGTTGATCAAAAACGAAAGGAATTCCTTGAGTTGAAACAAGGACGAATGACCGTGACAGAATATGAACGGAAATTTGTCAGGCTCAGCAGATACGCTAGAGAGTGTGTTTCTACAGAAGCTATTATGTGCAAAAGATTCGAAGATGGCCTGAATGAAGACATAAAGATGTTTGTTGGTATTCTTGAAATTCAAGAATTTGTGACACTAGTAGATCGAGCTTGCAAAGCTGAAGAGCTCGGGAAAGAGAAAAGAAAGGCTGAGACAGAAGCTAGAGACATTCGTAAAAGATCTTCAGGTAAGGTCTTCAATTCCACATCCAAGAAGTTTAGAGATGACCACAGTCGACATAAAGCTACTTCAGAATTACCTAGACGTGATCGACCTTCCGTGGACTCCCGAGCTACCTCGATGGCCAGTGTTGGTAACATTCCACAGAATCGAGTTGAATGCAAGCACTGTGGGAAATGGCATTCTGGGAGTTGTAGATTTCATGATCGGTCTTGCTTTAAATGTGGATCATCAGATCATTTTATTAGAGAATGTCCGATGTTGGCTGAACAGAATACAGTTCAGAACACTAAACCGAGCAACACGTCAGTGCGGGGCAGACCACCCAGACATTCCGGCAATGTAGGTGGTAGTCAGAAAGGAACGAAGAACACTACAGTTCGATCTGAGGCTAGAGCTCCAGCTAGAGCTTATGCTGCACGAGCCAGAGAGGATGCTTCCTCCCTCGATGTCATTATCGGTACTTTCACCCTTTATGACACTACTGTAATTGCATTAATTGATCCTGGTTCGACTCACTCATATGTGTGTGAAACTTTAGAATTCGGAAAGACTCTGCTAGTTGAGTCTACCGAGTTTGTGATACGTGTGTCCAACCCTTTGGGTAGATGTGTGCTTGTTAATAAAGTGTGTAGAGGTTGCCCGCTGATGATTCGGGATTATTGCTTCCCAGCTGATTTAATGTTGTTGCCCTTTGACGAATTTGATATAATCTTGGGTATGGACTGGTTAACTTCACATGAGGCAGTAGTGGATTGTAAAAGAAAACTTATTGATTTGAGGTGTCGAAACGGTGAGACCATCAGAATTAAATCCTGTGATGTAAATGGGTTGCCTACAGTAATATCTTCAATGTTAGCCCGAAAGTATGTGAGAAAAGGGTGTGAAGCTTATCTGGCTTATGTACTGGATAATAAAATGTCAGAGAAACAAATCGAATCTGTATCAGTTGTATGTGAATACCCCGATGTGTTTCCTGAAGAACTACCGGGTTTACCCCCAGTACGAGAGATTGAGTTCGGCATTGAGTTACTGCCGGGTACGACTCCGATTTCGATAGCTCCGTACCGAATGGCACCTACTGAATTAAAAGAATTGAAAGCACAGTTGCAAGAGTTGACAGATAGGGGCTTTGCACGACCGAGCTTCTCTCCTTGGGGTGCACCGGTTTTATTTGTGAAAAAGAAAGATGGGACTATGCGAATGTGTATCGACTACCGGCAACTAAATAAGGTAACCATAAAGAATAAGTACCCGTTACCTCGGATTGATGATTTGTTTGATCAGTTGAAGGGGGCTTCAGTGTTTTCGAAGATAGATTTGAGATCGGGTTATTATCAGTTGCGAGTCAGAGATACAGATGTGCCAAAGACTGCATTCCGAACGAGGTACGGACATTATGAGTTTTTGGTTATGCCTTTTGGACTCACTAATGCACCTACTGTTTTTATGGATCTAATGAACCGAGTCTTCCGACAGTTTTTGGATCGGTTTGTAGTAGTGTTTATTGATGATATACTGATCTACTCCAAAAATGAAACGGAACATGCTGAGCATTTGAGATTAGTACTACAAACTTTGAGAGATCAACGATTGTATGCAAAGTTCAGTAAGTGTGAGTTCTGGATGAATGAGGTCAGCTTCTTGGGTCATGTTGTTTCAGTGTCAGGTATTCGGGTGGATCCAAACAAAATAGCAGCTATACTCGATTGGAAACCACCAAAGAATGTTTCCGAGGTCCGAAGTTTCCTAGTCCTTGCGGGATATTATAGACGATTTGTAAAAGGTTTTTCTGTAATAGCTACACCTTTGACGAAACTATTACAGAAAGATGTCAAGTTTGAGTGGTCAGAAAAGTGTCAGAAAAGTTTCGAGCAGTTGAAAGCCCTTTTGACCGAAGCTCCCGTGTTAACTCAGCCTGAATCGGGTAAAGAATTTATTGTTTTTAGTGATGCTTCCTTGAATGGGTTGGGTTGCGTTTTAATGCAAGAAGGCAAGGTGATAGCCTACGCTTCGAGACAATTGAAGTCGCATGAGAAAAATTATCCAACTCACGATCTGGAGTTAGCAGCCATTGTGTTCGCACTGAAAATTTGGCGTCACTACTTATTCGGCGAAAAATGTCATATTTATTCAGATCATAAAAGTCTAAAATATTTGATGACTCAGAAAGATCTAAATTTGAGACAACGCAGATGGTTAGAATTGCTGAAAGATTATGAATTAGTGATTGACTATCATCTGGGGAAAGCTAATGTTGTTACGGATGCGTTAAGTCGAAAATCATTATTTGCTCTTCATGCAATGAACGCACAGATGGCTATGTCTGATGATGGTTCGATCATAGCCGAGTTACAAGCAAGACCGATGTTTATTCAACAAATTCGTGATGCACAGAAGGTTGACAAAAAATTTGATTGCTATTCGGATTCAGTGTGAAAACGGTACAGGATCAGATTTTCAGATTGATGCAAATGATTGTTTAAAATATAAAGGCCGATTGTGTGTTCCAAAGAACTCAGATTTGAATCAGATGATCCTGTGTGAGGCCCATAGTGGTCGACTATCGATACACCCGGGTAGCACTAAAATGTATAACGATTTGAAACAATTCTATTGGTGGCCTGGCATGAAACGGGATATATCTGAGTTTGTTTCCAAGTGCCTAATCTGTCAACAAGTAAAAGCTGAGCATCTGGTACCGTCCGAACTACTTCAACCAATCATGATACCTGAATGGAAATGGGATAGAATTACAATGGATTTTGTATCCGGTCTTCCTATGACACCGAATAAGAAAGATGCCGTATGGGTTATTGTTGATAGATTGACTAAATCAGCTCATTTTGTACCGGTACGTACCGACTATTCACTTGATAAGCTTGCCGAATTGTATGTGTCGCAGATTGTAAGGTTACATGGTGTACCGAGTTCCATTGTTTCAGATAGAGATCCGAGATTCACATCGCGGTTCTGGAAGAAATTACAAGTTGCTCTAGGTATTAAACTTCATTTTAGTACCGCCTTCCATCCGCAAACAGACGGTCAGTCTGAACGAACTATTTTGATACTTGAGGACATGTTGAGGTGTTGCGTTCTCGAATTTGAAGGTACGTGGGAACGATACCTACCTTTGATTGAATTTGCTTACAATAATAGCTTCCAATCTAGCATAAAAATGGCGCCTTATGAAGCCTTGTACGGGCGAAAATGTCGCACGCCGTTATATTGGACTGAACTCAGTGAAAATAAGATACACGGGGTTGATTGGATTAAAGAAACAGAACAGAAAGTGGTTGTTATTAGGAGTAATTTGAAAGCCGCTTCGGATCGTCAAAAGTCTTATGCAGATTTGAAACGTAAGGACATTGAATTTCAGGTCGGAGATCGGGTGTTCTTAAAAGTTTCTCCGTGGAAAAAGGTGCTCCGATTTGGTCGGAAAGGCAAGTTGAGTCTGAGATTTATCGGACCGTACGAAGTCATTGAACGTATTGGGCCGGTTGCTTATAGATTGAGATTGCCCTCTGAGTTAGAAAAGATGCATGACGTATTTCACGTTTCGATGCTTCGTAAGTACAGATCCGATCCGTCTCATGTGATTATACCGGCAGAGATTGAAATTCGATCTGATTTGACATATGATGAGGAATTGATCCGTATCTTAGCTCGAGAAGTGAAAGAGTTAGGAAATAAGAAGATTCCACTAGTAAAAATATTATGGAATAGACACGGGGCTGAAGAGGCTACGTGGGAGCCCGAAGATATAATGAGGCAGCAATACCCGAAATTGTTTAACGGTAAAATTTTCGAGGACGAAAATTCTTAAGGGGGGGAGAGTTGTAACAGACCAATTTTGACCCTAATCGGAACGGTGGTTTCGGGACCACGAATCCGAGCCCGAGTAATGTTCTAATAATTTATTCTGTGTCTATTATATGTGAATTAAAATGTGTGAAAGTTTCGTAGAAAAATTTTATCGTTTAAGTGCTTAATTTGATAAAAAGGATTTAATCGCGAAAAGCGTAAAAGTTGCATGCTAAGGTGTAATGTACTAGATTGCTTATGGCTTTTTAAGTGGGTGTCCCAAAAGGGCAATTAGCCCATTGACCATATTAATGGACGGCAATGGGCCAAATTAGCTACCTATATATGTTAGTTTAATTTATTAATTTTTTTTATAAGGTTATGTTATATATTATAATAATGTTAATGCATTTATATAAAACAAACATAAAAATAAAGCCATCATCTCTTTCATTCTCTCCTAGCCGAATGTTAGGATAGAAAACACCATTGTTAAAGCTTCAAGTTTCGGCAAGTTAGAAAGCTTGATTAAGGTATGGTCGGTTTTTAGTTTTTGATAATTTTTACGTTTTTGAGATCGTTGCTTCGTATATTACTCGACCCATGTCTAAATTTTTGAAAATACTATGTATATAGGATTCGGCCATTAACATGCTTGGATAGTTTTGATGTTTGATGAATTTAGATTAAATATATGTTAAAGATTTATAAGTTTTGTGTTGAAGTTTTTGAAGATTTTGAGTAAATAGGGCTAAATTGAAAAGAATAAATTTGTGAAGGATTAAAATGTCAAATAAATGAAATGCATGGACACATATGGCTATGAGGAAGATTCGGCCTAGCTATGGTGTTAGGAAATTTTGCATATTTTGTGTTTTTTGTAAATAGGACCAATTTGTAAAAATGGAAAACATTAGGGGCAAAATGGTAAATTTTTTATTCAAGTGTTTTTGGATTAAATTGAGATGAAATATGCTTGAATGAGCTAAATTTTTATGTGTTTAGATCAAGAACAAAGAAAAACGGAATTGGACCGGGGAAAGACAAAGGTTCTCGAATAGCCGATTTACACAGTCTATCGACAACCGAAGTAAGTCCTTTAGTTAAAATATGTTAACGATTTAATTATGATTATATACAATAGTATGAATTGCTGAATTTTTGTACCTATTTATATTATGGCCGAATGTATAGAGGCATAGTAGGTTGATGATTAAATTTGGTTATGTGAAATAAATTGTTGAATTGCATAATGATATAGTGATTTTATTGGTTTAATGTGAACGAGCCCAATTGAATTAGACATGTGTATATAATAGTTATGAAGAGTGTGTGGAGAATGTTTGATTACATTGATTTGCTTCGGGCTTTTACGCCTAGCAGGCTTTGTGCCGGTGTTACTTATCGGGCTTTTACGCCTAGCAGGCTTTGTGCCGGTGTTACTTATCGGGCTTTTACGCCTAGCAGGCCTTGTGCCGGTGCTACTTATCGGGCCTTTGCACCTAGCAGGCTTGAAGTCGGTGATGTGTTTTGCAAAAGAGAAACCGAATATTTGTTCAAGGCAAATTAAAAGCTAATTTATTTAGTCAATGGCTCAGGTAAGTATGTAAGGTATGTTATATTGACATTTCTTGGGTCAAGCTAATTCTATGAGAACTACGTTATGTATGTTGAGGTTAAAATGCATGTGTGTGAGTATCACATGATTGAAATTGAGAGTAAATGTGCTATTATGGAAATTTGGTTTTCAAGTATAAATGTTAAGAATAAAGGAAATTTCCATGTGATATACTTATAGGAAATTTAAAGAAATGTAGGTCGAAGGAAATGATTTCTGATTTACTTGGGTTAATGAATTATTAGTATTCGGCCTTGTATAAGTAATATACTTAAGTGCTTATGTGAAATGCTATAAGTTGAATGTTTTAATTTCGCTAATATTTGAATGTTTTATTATCATGAGTTTAGGACTTACTAAGCTAGTAAGCTTATTTGTGTGAAATGTTCTCCTTTGTTTTATAGATTTTAGTTACGTTACGGACTCGAGAAGGATCTTCAAGAAAGTCAACCATACTATCGTCTTCTTTTGGTATTTTTAAATTTTGGCTGTGACTAAAAAGGCATGTATAGGCTAGATGAAGTTTTTAAAACATACAACGTTTGATCTTGTACATAAATATAGCCATGCGAAAATGGCTATTTCCTTTGGTTATGTATCGTTTCTATGTTTGAATTTTATAACTTGCTTGTATGTAAATGGATGTTT
Organism: Gossypium australe; assembly: GCA_005393395.2. Taxonomy (NCBI): domain Eukaryota; kingdom Viridiplantae; phylum Streptophyta; class Magnoliopsida; order Malvales; family Malvaceae; genus Gossypium; species Gossypium australe. The sequence continues at coordinate 99,772,162 of CM016625.1, read as the reverse complement.
TAAATTTGATCATGGCCTAAATTATATATGGGACTTGTTTTTGGTATACATATATACATGTATGGTTAAGGTATAGAGTTTAAATAAATTGAGTAAGGAAGTTATAAACTAGTTAATCATATTTTTGTTATGAAACAGTTTTTAGTTGCAGCAGTGATGTGATTTTGAAAAATCACCAAAAATAGGAGAAATTGAATTATAAAGTGAATAAGATATAGAATTAAATTTTATTGTGTCTATTTTGATATGAAAGAAACAAGTTAGGCAAAGAAATTATATATTATGAGATATTTAAGTTTTAGTGAGACTTGTCCTGAATGAATTCGTGAGTCCCTGTTCTGTCTTGGAAAAATTTTTAAAAATTGTACAAAACTAATTATGGAGCATAGTTTATATGTTTAGAATCCTTAATGAGTCTATTTTTGATTGGAATAAACAAGAACATTATTGAAATTTTTTTCAATGAGATAACTGAGTTTTTGTAAAGATAGGTCAGAATTATCAAATAGTGAAATAGGGGTAACTTTGATGAATAAACTGTACTAATTGGCCACATGAAAAATTATGGGAAAATTATGGTAAAAAGTTATATGAGTCTAGTTTCAAGGAAAATTTACGGATCTAAATTTCGAGTTTTGTAACTCGAGTTATGGTCATTTTAGTCAGCCTGACGCAGTTGGACAGCTTTAAATTTTTATGCCCCAAACTAGTAGTCAAGTCTAGTAATGCCACATACTCGACTCTGGCAAAGGTTTCGGGTAAGGGGTGTTACAATAGGAGTGTCCCTGCCGAGCCTAGGTTTAATTCTATTCAGAAAAGGTTACTTGTGGGCCAATAAAGGCATCTTAAAGCCTATATAAACACCCTAGGGGGCAACCTAAAAGACGACGCCGAGTAGAAGGCAGAAAATACTCGAAGACAGCCGTCGGGAACAGCTTAGGAAAAAGATCTCCATCAAGATTAAAGATCTTCCATCAAGTTCTTTAGAAATTTTTGGGTTTTCATATGTTTTGTTGTTTTCCCTATTTTAAGATGTTTCCTTCTATTAGTATGAACTAAATCCCTTAAATACCTAAGGGGATGAAACCTAAGACAGATCTTATTTTTGTTTGATTTATAAGATAAATACTTGTTCTTATTATTAATTGTGAGTTCTTATTCTTGTTTCGATAATTCAGGTTATTGATTCAAGTCGAATGTGCTTATTCAGTGGAGTAAAAGTCCCTGTTTAAGAGAAGATCAACATAATTAAGCGGAGTTGATTGCAACCCTAGAAATAGGGCGACGAAAATCTGCCAGCTTAGAGTCAAATCTAATAAGGGAATCCATAGATCGAGTTAATGCGACAATAGGGGTTTTAATTAGAAAGAAATTTCAATTAATCAACCTAGAGTCAGTTGTTTTTAGTCTTGAAAGAGACATTAATATAAATCAGGGATTTTGACGGATTAAGTCAATTGAATAAATCATATGAATCAAAAGTAATAAGTGAAGTCTAGGTGGATTCTTCCTTAGGTATTGCCTATCTCATATAAGTTGTCTAAAAGTATTTTCCCAATTTACTCTCTATCACGTTCATAGTCATTTAGTTAGTTAAATTAGTTAGTTAAATTTAGATTAAAAATAAATCCCCTTAATTACTAGGCTAGATAATAAAAAGATAGTTATTACTAATAATTTTAGTCCTCGTGGATACGATATTCCGGACTCACCACAACTATACTACTGTTCGATAGGTGCGTTTGCCTTTTTCGAAATAATAGTTAGTTTCGAGCCAATCAAATTTTTGGCGCCGTTGCTGGGGACTAAGATATTAGGAAAACTAAATTTTTATTACTTTAGCCATTTTATTTCTTTGCAATTTATTTTTATTTTTATTTTTATTAACTACTTTTCTAATTTTTCTTTCTTTGCTTCTGGTAGGAACTTGTAGTTTATGACTAGAAGGAACCCGTTAGGACCATTACTTTTTGACAGTGATATAGAAGGTACCGCTCACAGAAATCGTATAGAAATAAGGCGAAGCCTACAAAACATAGAAGAAGAGCAAGAAGACGAAACCAATACTACCGCAGAGATGGCCGATAATAATCCGCTACCTCCTGTGGTTGTCGCAAATCCGGTGAATCAAAATCCTGTTCCTCGTACCATGTATGATTATGCTAAACCTACTTTAACAGGAATCGAATCAAGTATTGTTAGACCTACTATTGCTGCAAATAATTTTGAATTGAAACCTAACACTATACAGATGATTCAGCAGTTTGTTCAGTTTGATGATTTGCAGGATGAGGATCCAAACAATCACTTGGCAAATTTTTTGGAATTATGCGGTACGTTCAAAATTAATGGCGTTTTTGATGATGCCATTCGCCTTCAGTTGTTTCCCTTCTCGTTGAGAAACAAAGCTAAACAGTGGTTGAACTCGTTACCACGAGGATCAATCACTACATAGGACCAAATGACAGAAAAAATTTTACTTAAATATTTTCGGCCAGCTAAAACAACTAAGTTGAGGAATGATATTTCTTCTTTTGTGCAGATGGATCTAGAAACACTCTACGATGCATGGGAGAGATATAAAAATCTACTAAGAAGATGCCCTCACCATGGGTTAACTTTGTGGCTACAGGTTCAAACCTTTTACAATGGTGTGAACCCCTCAACTAGGCAGTTGATTGATTCAGCCGCCTGTGGAACCCTAAATAACAAGACCCCTGAAGCGACTTATGAATTTATAGAGGAGATGGCATTGAATAACTATCAGTGGCAAGTTATAAGGACAAAGCCAACAAAAGTTTCCAGTGTTTTCAACCTCGACGCAGTGACCATGTTATCAAACCAGGTAGAACTATTAAATAAAAAGATTGATGGTTTGTGTGGTTCTTTGCAGGTACATCCAGTGATACAGTGCAGTACAAATGGAGGAGAAACGAACAATACAAAATACCCACTCTACAACCCTAACATAGAAAGCGAACAGATGAACTATATGGGTAATAATTCTAGACCTTAAAATAACCCTTATAGTAACACTTACAATCCAGGTTGGAGGAACCACCTTAATTTCTCATGGGGTGGCCAAGGAAATCAGAAACAACAGCCCCCTCTAGGCTTTCAACAGTAACCCTACCCACAAGAGAAAAAGCCGAACCTTGAGGAGATGCTAAAAAAATTCATCGCGGTGTTAGAAACACGCTTCCAAAACACTGAAATAGCACTTAAAAATCAACAGACATCAATTTAAGGGCTCGAGAACCAATTAGGACAACTTGCTAAGCTAATCTCAGAACGACCACAAGGCAGCTTGCCAAACAACACTGAAACTAACCCAAAGGAGCAACTTCAAGCCATAACTGCTCACGAAAGTGAAGGGTTAGACACACCAAAACGAAGACAAGAAAACGTGGTAGAGAAAGGTAAGGTTGAGGTGAGCCATAATAACCCAAAACTGGTAAGTACAGAATACCAACCTCATGTGCTATATCCCAATGCGACAAAGAAAGACTGCACAGATGAACAATTCGGTAAATTTCTTACACTCTTAAAAAAATACATATCAACTTACCATTTATTGAAGCTCTTTCGCAGATGCCCAATTCAAAAAAAATTTAAAAGAGCTGTTGACAAACAAACGGAGGTTAGACGAGGCGTCGCATGTGGAGCTAAATGCAGTGTGCTCAGCAATCTTACAAAATAGACTACCACAAAAGTTAAAAGATCCATGGAGTTTTACGATTCCTTGCTTAATTGGTAGTTTATCTGTTAATAATGCTTTAGCAAATTTAGGGGCAAGCATAAATATTATGCCTTATAAAATGTTTAAACAGCTAGGTCTTGGGAAACCCAAACAAACTAGGATGAGCATTCAATTGGCTGATAAAACTATTAGAGTTCCAAGGGGTATAATCGAAGATGTACTAGTAAAAATTGATAAATTCATATTCCTAGTAGACTTCGTTGTTTTAGACATGGATGAGGACAATAATGTTCCTTTAATTTTAGGAAGACCCTTTTTAGCAACTACTAAAACTAAAATTGATGTTCGCATAGGTGAACTCACACTTCGTGTAGGTGACGGAACGATCACTCTTCAGGCCCTTGACTCGGCTAGGACATCAAGTAATAAAGGTGTGAACATAAATTCTATTAATGACCATTCGGTTCAACCTTTTTTTCAAGAAGCACCACGAAATTACACAACTGAGCCACATCCTAAACCTTGTGCCAACAAAGAAATAACTCACGAGGAGTGAAGGCTTCAGATCGATGAACTAGACGAGTGGAAGACACATGTCAAGGAGAAACCAAGAAAACACGATGAACCAAAGCGACTCCATGACAAGCTTAAGGATGGGCCAAACCAATTTAAGATCGGAGATCAAGTATTGTTGGATAAAACAGACCCTCAAATCGTCACTTTAGACCTTAATATAAACGAGGAGATCCCTTTTAAGGTACTCAATGTCTTCCCATATGGAACAGTCGAGGTAGCTATCCTAAGCTCGGCATTGTTAAGGTAAACACTACTCGACTCAAACTGAATATTGATAATAGAACTGATAGCAAGAGAGAGGAGTTTAAACTCCTCAAACCACCATGATTATGCGAATGAAAGATAAGTCTAGCTTAAGACTTTAAACGAGCGCTTCTCGAGAGGCAACCCAAGCACTAACCCCATTAATTTTCATATTTTCGATTTTTAGCACCTAACTAAAAACCTAACCAAATTAATGAAGCACAGGTTTCCCTACCACATGGCCTTGCACATGGGCGTGGCCGTGGCCGTGTGGACACCATGACTAGGCACATCGGCGTTACAAAAACCATGCACGAACAATCTCCAAACCACAAGCGGCGATAAAATGCCACGACCATGGATGACACTGAGAAAGTAACAAGGGTGTGTGGCACGCCCGTGTCCTTAGGCCGTGGTCGACACTGATTAATCAACATGGCGTGGAAACCTCTACACAGGCGTGGAAGAAATGAACGAAGCACCACACGGCCGTGTGATACGGCCGTGTGACCTAACACGCCTATGGCACACGGGCGTGGGCAGCAACCAGGTGCACTGATTTTTATTTAAACCCTTTTATTCTTACTTTCTCCCCAAATTCTTCTTCTTCCAAACCCTAGCCACCACACCCCTTCCTGTTTCTATTATCTTTATCCTTTCATTTTCCTTTCCTCCTTTCCCTCATTCTTTTTTTACACCACTATCCCCTTGTCGAAGTAGCGAAAGGACCCCAGCACAGTCTGTAACGACCTAAATTTGGGCCTAGTAGAATTGGGCTTATTGGGCCTTGACCAGGGGAGCATTTAAATTTTTTGGGAATAAGAGAACGACACTAATGCAAGTTGGATCTATTAGGTGAGTGATTTTGGAAGGTTAGGGGGCTTCTATAAAGTCTCAAGATCAAACTTGGGCTTTAGGAAAATTTTGGTTTTAGGTGAATAAAACCCTGGGAGTTAGTAAGTAGGCTTTAAGAATAAAATGTGCAGAAAAATGACACAAAAGGAGTTGTGGTCTAGTGGCAAATGGCGCCACATGGGAGACAAGGAAGTGACATCATAGAGGAAGCAAGGGGTCCAAGGTTCAAGTCTTGGCGCTTGCATTTCATTTTGATTTCTTTTTAAATGAACTTAGACTTTGGCCTATAGACTTATATTTAGTTACGCATATTTTAAGACAAAAAGGAGCTAGTTGGTAAAATGGCTAGCGGCATGGATTATGTTACAAGGGAGCATGCGAGCTCACGTGTGGGAGCTTCGATGCGATAGTTGAGGCCATCATAGTGTTCTTGCGGGTTTAAGCTATTTAGGCCACGATGGGCCGAAAGGGGCCAATGGGCCTGTGGGCCCAATCGGATAAGTTGTATAATTGTGTAGTAAATATTAGACTGGACTATGTGAATCTCATATCTATGGCTAGATTTGGGCTAAATGGGCCACACGAGCGTGTGGCCCACTTGGGCCGAGAATGGGCCCTAGGCCCATTCGCATCATTATATCTATTTAGAATACTTTGGTTTAACTGGGTAAATCGTGAAGGAGACGGTGCTCGTGATTATTTAGTACTCTACGTGATAAGGTGTGTATTCGTATACCTTGTTCTGATTGTTAATTGGTTGAAAAGCCGAAGGTGCGTATATTGTACTATCTTGAGTGTTGATCGGCATTATGCCGAAAAGCCAAAATATCGACAAAAAATGCCATACAAGTGTGCGGTCGCGCGTGTGATGAACTGAGCTCATGGAGCGTGAGCGTGTCATGGAAAAAGCCACCATGAGCGAATTCATGGGATATATATATACTATTCGGCCAAGGGCCATTTTTGATACCTAAGTGTAACCGAATGAGCACTATGGCTTTAGGGACTAATCGGCAAAAGGAAACAGAGGCTTTCAGGATTTCAAAATTCGTTGGTAAGTGCTAATAAGGATTTCGGCCTAGGGCCATATTTTGTTTTGAGTACGATCGATCCTTTGGGATTTTTAGTTTAGCCAAATAAGACTTTTTGAATACTAACCTATAGTGGCCGAATGTAGGAGCAGTACGGGAATACGTTTCGGGACTTTTATGATATCGGATAGATTCGGGATTTCTCTTTAGATCTCCGATTAAATAGGTGTGTAAACTCTCACACACTTTATTAGTATAGACTGTTATTATGATATATGTATAACCTCTCATGTAGTAACTTTGCCTTGTGGGCATAAGCTTGGATTTCGGGTAAGTCCCCTATTACTTGATCTATGATGTATGTTGTGTACGCCATCATATGCTGTTAAATGCTATACTATATATGAATGCATGATATATGGGATCATGATACTTGTTATGTGAGCATGATGATGGTGGGATCGATGAGAGGAGGGAGATGATCTCTATGGACTGTCACCAGTGGTTTGGTACCACACGATGGGTTGGCCCCATCATTTGATATTTGTGACTTCGGTCACCAGTGGTTTGGCACCACCAGTGGTTTTGACCACACCGTTGATATAATTTGTGACTAAGTCCCAGTGGTTTGGCACCACCAGTGGTTTGGTACCACATATTGATATTTGTGACTTCGGTCACCAGTGGTTTGGCACCACCAGTGGTTTTGACCACATGTTGATATTGTGACCTATGGTCATCACTGGTTTGGTACCACACGATGGGTTGGCCCCATCATTTGATATTTGTGACTTCGGTCACCAGTGGTTTGGCACCACCAGTGGTTGGGTACCACACGGGGTAGAAAAAGGAGTATGGATGGCTAGCTTGGGTTGCATAATTGCATGTCCTACTAATATCTTGTGTATCAGTTGTATTTTCGGGTTGGGGATTTATACACTGAGTCTTGGTGACTCACCCCTTCCCATATCATTTTGCAGGTGAGTAGATCGCGGAGATGGAGCCGGAGAGGACTCGAGGCGGCCATGCTTGTTCCTTGGACTTGAAATTTTATTTCGTACCGTTAAAGTTCCTATTTGCTAGATTTTGATTTGGTTTGTAATATGGCCGCTAATTATTATTTGGGTGTTTAAGTAGTTGCTTTTACTTTATTTCTATTATATTGTTAATGAACTTACAAACTGTTAAATCGATCGGTTAAAAGTAACATTTTCAAAATAAATACTCGTACGCGTTTTCAAAGATGTTACCATCGGGTAGCAAAATTTACTTAGTTAACGAAAACTCCGATGTTTTCTAAAAATGTAAATGGTCAAATGTTTTCAAAGGAAAATGGTTTCAACTCAATTGTGTTTATAAAATCAACCCATCTGAGTTTTAGCAAACACCGGTTTATAACTTCAACAATATTTTCAGATTTCCATTGTTAATCAAAATCTTTCAAAACGTTTTTACTCCATGACATACCAAATCCGGTCAAGGCTCGTGGGCCGGGTTCGGGGTGTTACATATTTGGTATCATAGCCCGGTTCAAAACTCAGCTGCGGGGGCCCAAGGCCCAAAAATGTTTTCTTGATGGGCTTCTGTGAAATATTATGAAAATGGTTTTGTTTTGAACATCATGGCATCGAGTCTCCGGTACCAATCCGCTCGGGTAAGTAATTCTAACCTCTGTGTGAATTATTATCTGTAAAGGGGTAGAAATGGAACGTAGATAGTATGAAAGGTATGTGAACCCTAGGACTAGTTTACCCTAACAATCGTATAAGATCTTTAATTGCCTAATTAAACAAACCTATGACTAAGTCGCCGAGTTAGGGTGTGGTAACCTTTGTGCGCATGTCTAGGATTGGATCCGGAAGAGCCTGGTTTTTAAGCAGTCCTAGCGAATCACCTCCTCTTCGCAGGAATCCTACCTGGTGCGTAGCTTCGGTTCACCCTAATCGTGAGGACTTGTTCATAGGCTAAACCCAATAACTAAAACCCGAAAGGGAACTAGCCGTATTATTATAAAAACTCTAGTTTTAGAACTTTTAAAATTACCCTTTTACTTGTGAGAACTCTTTTACAAAAAAATTGGTCGGAAAAGTTTTGATTTATGGAAATTACAAAAATACCCCTAGAGGCAAAATTACAAAAATGCCCCTGGTTTCTAAAATTTCTAAGCTACCCCCAAATTTAACAAAATTTTTCTTATTTTTCAAACATACCCGAAACCCCTAATTTGCAAAATATCAAAAATGCCATAATTTTGGAAATTTACAAAATTGCCCCTAACTTGTAAAATTACCAAAATAACCCTGGTTTTCAAAATCTTTGCAACACTACCAATTTGGAGAACAAATTTCCAAAAAGAACCCTCAAAGTTTTGCAACTTTTGAAATACCTCAGGATTATTGAAACCTTACAAATTTACCCCGATTTATTACCAAAATACCCCTGTAGGGCAAATGACGAAAATAGCCCCGGGATAGAAATTTGGCAAAAAGGTGATGGAATAAGTGAATGTATATCTTTGAATTAGAATAGAAGACTTGAAACTTGTTTGATAGAAAGAACAACTTTTAAACTTCGTTCATAAAAATTTCCTCGCTCACAATCAGCGAAACAATGATTAACTCATAAAACTTTTTAGACAGATCGCGCGATAAGAGATGAGTTCTAGAGGTCGTGGCCGTCGAGGACGCGGTAGAGGCTAGATGGCTGTGTCAGAACCCGTTAGGTCGGGCCAGGGATCTGATAATGAGATTCCACCACCACCACCCCCAACTTTTGGTGTTGGACAACAGGATCAGACAGGGGGCGAGTCAGTATCGCAGGCTATGCTGCGAGTTCTAGAGATGATGGTTGGGGCAGGTAGAGGTACAGGAGCTCGGAAATCTGTTCCAGAGTGACTCCGAGCGAATGGGGCAGAGATATTTCAGGGTGTATCAGGTGTAGCACCCAGTACGGCCGAGTATTGGCTGGAATCAACTGGGAGGATCATGGATGACCTGGATTTTTCAGCTGAGGAAAAACTGAAGGGTATAATCTCTCTACTTCGAGATGAATCCTACCAGTGGTGGCTCACCGTAAGGGACGGAGCGACAGCGGAGGATCTCACATGGGAATTCTTTAGGGCAGCCTACCAAAGGAAATATATAGGAGCTAGCTACGTGGATGCGCAACGAAAGGCTTTCTTGAACCTGGTTCAGGGTAATAAGACAGTGGCAGAGTATGAGGCTGAATTTCTCCGATTAAGTAGGTATGCTCGTGGTATTGTGGGTACTGAATATGAACGCTGTGTCAGATTCGAGGATGGGCTGCGGGATGAGCTGAGGATGATGATAGCTCCACAGCAGGAGCGGGAGTTCGCTGTTCTAGTAGAGAAGGCTAAAGTTGCTGAAGGGGTAAGACAGTCTTTTAGACGGAATCAAGATAGGAGCTGGAACAAGAGGAGCTCCGGATCTTCGAGGTTTTCTGCGAATCAGCAGAAGGGGATAAGGTATGGTGGATCAGATCAAGCTGCTAGGCCTGCTGCTGCTGCTGCTGCTGCTAATACTCAATGGCTGCCACGGTGTGCTCGGTGTGGAAAGCCTCACACGGAGGAGTGTTGGAAAGATAATCGGGGATGTTTCGAATGTGGGTCCGTGACACATCGAGTTAGGGACTGTCCGAAAAAGGCAGCTAGACTGAGGTCTGAGGGTCAGGAACGTCCGCTGAATAGGAGGATAACCAGCAGCCACCGAGAGGTCGTGGTGCAGGAAGGGGAGGTAATGGTGCTGGCAGAGGTCGTGGGACATCGAGTGGAGGTACCGGTAGTGCTGAGGCTAGGCAACCTGGTTTGGTCTATGCCGCGAGGCGTCAAGAGGAGGGCGACGCACCGGACGTCATAACTGGTATGTTTTTGATCTTTGGAGTACCCTATAACACCTTGATTGATGTTGGCTCGACTCACTCATACATTGCTAGTAGCATTGTGGAAACTCTGAACTTAGACTTTGAGCTTACTTCTAAGAAGATGACTGTGTTAAGCCCTCTAGGTCACTCTGTAGAAGTAAGTAAACTCTATAGGGATGTACCCCTAGAACTCCAAGGGGTCGTGTTCTTGGCTGACTTGATGGAACTACCATTTAGGGAGTTCGATCTGATTCTCGGGATGGATTGGCTAGTAAAGTAACAAGCTAGCCTGGATTGCGCAGCTAAGCGCATGGTGTTAAAGACCATGGAATGAGATGAGGTAGTGATGATAGGTAAGAGGAGAGATTACCTATCTAATCTGGTTTCTACATTGAAGGCGGAAAAGATGGTTAGGAAGGGTTGTGAGGCATATGTAGTGCATGTTTGTGCTTTGGAAGCTAAGGATACAGCTGTGATGGATGTACGGACTGTAAGGGAGTATGTTGATGTATTTCCAGAAGAACTCCCGGGTCTACCTCCTGATCGTGAGGTTGAGTTTGGTATAGATTTGTTACCCGGAACCGCGCTAGTATCTATAGCTCCGTATCGGATAGCACCAAAAGAATTAGTGGAGTTGAAGGCACAGATCCAAGAGTTGCTAGATAGAGGATTCATCCGACTGAGTGTATCGCCTTGGTGAGCTCCAGTGCTTTTTGTCAAGAAGAAGGATGGAACAATGAGGATGTGCATAAATTATCGACAGCTGAACAAACTGACAATAAAGAACAGGTATCCTTTGCCCAGGATTGATGATTTGTTCGATCAACTCAAGGGTGCATCGGTTTTCTCTAAGATCGACCTTAGGTCGGGGTATCATCAGCTTAAGGTGAAGGAAGCTGATATCTATAAGACGGCATTCCGTACTCGGTATGGGCACTACGAGTTTCTGGTAATGCCTTTTGGTTTAACGAATGCACCAGCCGCGTTTATGGACCTGATGAACCGGGTTTTCCAACCCTATCTGGATCGGTTCATCGTAGTGTTTATAGACGACATTTTGGTGTACTCGAAGTCTGAGGAGGAGCATGACGCACACCTTCATGTGGTTCTGCAAGTTCTAAGGGAGAAACAGTTGTACGCCAAATTCAGCAAGTGCGAGTTCTGGCTTAAGGAAGTAACTTTCCTAGGACATGTTGTTTCAGCTGAGGGAATCAGGGTGGATCCTAGTAAGATTGAGGCAGTATTGGAGTGGAAACCACCAAAGTCGGTTACGGAAATCCGAAGTTTTCTGGGGTTGGCAGGATATTACAGAAGATTCATGGAAAATTTCTCTTTAATCGCAGCACTGTTGACCAAGTTGTTGAGAAAAGGAGTTCTGTTTGTGTGGTTTGAGAAGCAACAAGAGAGTTTCGACAAACTAAAGAAGTTTTTGACAGAGGCACCAGTCTTGATTCAGCCTGAGTCAGGAAAGGAATTCACTGTGTATTGTGATGCATCGCATGCCGGCTTAGGGTGTGTGTTGATGCAAGAAGGAAAGGTGATCGCTTATGCGTCACGGCAGTTGAGGCCTCACGAAGGTAACTATCCGACACATGATTTGGAATTAGCTGCTGTGGTTTTTGCCTTGAAGATTTGGAGGCACTATCTGTATGGGGAGAAGTCGGTGGTGTACTCGGATCACAAGAGCCTGAAGTACCTCTTGACCCAAAAAGATTTAAATCTGAGGCAGCGGAGGTGGATTGAGTTGCTGAAGGACTACGACTGCTCTATCGAATACCACCCGGGCAAGGCTAATGTAGTCACCGATACTTTGAGCCGTAAAGTAGTGGCAGAATTGCGAGCAATGTTTGCTCACCTAAGTCTCTATGAGGATGGTAGTCTTCTGGCGGAATTGCGGATAAAACCGTCTTGGATCGATGAGGTTAACGAGAGGCAGTTGACCGACGAAGTTTTGAGTACTCGGAGGTTGCAAGTACAGAATGGTGAAGACGAAGGTTTCAGCTTGGGTAGTGATGGAGTGTTGTATTTTCAGGGGAGAGTATGTATGCCTAAGGATAATGATTTGAGGCAGCGAATCCTTAAAGAAGCACATAGCAGCCCGTGCGCTATGCATCCTGGAGGCAGCAAGATGTACCGGGATTTAAGGGAGCAGTTTTGGTGGCCGGGTTTTAAGCGAGAAGTAACCGAGTTAGTGGGCAAGTGTCTGACATGCCAGCAAGTTAAGGCTAAGCATCAGTTGCCATCAGGGCTGTTACAGCCGGTAAAGATCCCACAGTGGAAGTGGGAGGGGATTACGATGGATTTTGTAAGTGGGCTTCCCCTTATGCCCAGTAAGAAAGACTCTATATGGGTGATAGTAGATCGGGTAACTAAATCGGCCCATTTCATACCAGTAAGGTCTGACTACTCACTTCAAAGGTTAGCCAAGCTGTATATAGCTGAGATAGTGCGGTTGCATGGAGTACCTGTGTCCATTATCTCTGATAGAGATCCCCGGTTCACATCGAGATTCTGGAAGGCCTTACATCAGGCGTTGGGTACAAAGTTAAATTTCAGCACGGCTTTTCATCCGCAGTCTGATGGACAATCTGAGAGAGTAATCCAGGTTTTGGAAGATATGTTAAGGGGCTGTGTTTTGGACTTCCGTGGTAGTTGGGAGGAGTACCTACCTTTGGTAGAATTCGCTTATAACAACAGTTATCAAGCGAGTATTCAGATGGCACCATATGAGGCGCTGTATGGTCGGAAATGCCGTACTCCTACCTGTTGGACAGAACTGGGTGAACGTCAGATGTTGGGTCCAGAGTTGGTGGCAGAGACGGAAGATAAGGTGAGGGTAATTCGGGCTCGTCTTAAAGAGGCGTCGGACAGGCAGAAATCCTACGCTGATCTTAAGCGCCGGGATGTGGAGTATGCAGTGTGTGATCAGGTCTTCTTGAAGGTATCACCTTGGAAGAAGGTGCTGAGGTTTGGCCGGAAGGGCAAGCTAAGCCCTAGGTTCATCGGGCCTTATACAGTGTTGAAACGCATGGGACCAGTAGCTTATCAGCTCGAGTTGCCGGCAGAATTAAGTCAGATTCATGACGTCTTCTATGTGTCAATGCTTAGGCGCTATCGGTTAGATCCATCACACATCGTGCCGGTTTCGGATATTGAGGTAAACGCGGACTTGTCTTTTGAGAAGGAGCCGATACAGATTTTGGATCGAGATGTCAAAGTTCTGAGAAGGAAGTCGGTACCGTTGGTGAAGGTGTTGTGGCGAAACCATAGTACGGAAGAGGCCACGTGGGAACCCGAGGACGTGATGCGACAGCAATACCCCCAACTCTTCTGATCCAGGTAATTTCGAGGACAAAATTATTTTAAGGGGGTAGAACTGTAACATCCCGAATTTGGGGCTGGTTGCGATTTATCTTATTTTCATGTGATTGCCTGAAGAAATGCCTAGGTTTGGTTGTTTGATATATTTTAGGGTCTAGTCATAACCCCCGGGGTGGGTCTGACTTGGTGTTAAAAATTTCTTTTTAGCACTTGAAAGGAGGGAGCTAGGTGAGATAGGGGTTAAGAAAAATAATTGAAGAAGATTGACACAAGGTAGCGGCTGGTAAAGTGGTTGGGACCCTACCTAGGGAGCTAGAAGGCGCGGCAAGGCCAGAGTTCGAGCTGCCAAGTTGCGCTTGGGGCATTTGTTTTTCGTTTTGAGTGGAGTGAAGGGCTGGAAAGGTCTTAAATATTAAATGGTGAGGAGCTGGGCATGAAAGTCGGCCTGGCAAAGTGGCTTGGGAGCGCCGCTTAAGGGCCTTGGTGTAAGGGACTCGGGTTCGAGTCACGAGGGACGCTAGATGTTTTTATTTTTGGGTTTTGGCGCCAAAAGGAAAGGGGCTAAGAAGGCTTTAAAAGAAATTTGGGAACATTGATGGACATGAAAGTCCAGGTGGTAAAGTGGCATGGGGCGTGATAGGTGAGTGCGGCTCGAAGACTCGTGTTCGAGTCCTGACGAATGCGCAAGGTGAGTTTTTAATTTTGGTTTTTGGCGTTGACGTGAGGGAGTGCTTAAAGGAAAAGTGTGACAAGTTATGTCACAAAGGACGCCTTGGCCGAGTGGCTAAGGGCACTACAGGAGATTTCGGCATGGGGTCTCGCGTTCGAGTCCTGATGGAGGCGCATGGGTGTATTTATATTTTTGCCTTGGCGTTAATGCATGAAGGAGCCAAGGGATGAAAGCTTAAAAGAAAATTGTGATGCGTTTATGTCATGAAATGCGCAGTGGCCGAGTGGCTGGAGGTTTGGGGAGTTTTCTCCAGGTCTCGGGTTCGAGACCTGGAGGCAGCATCAGGGGGATTTTTATTTTTCTTCTTGCTGGCGTGGGGTAGTGCCTGCGCATGGGCACTTGAATAGATGAAGGCATATTGTTCTTTTTAAATTTTTGTGCTGGAAAGTATGGGAATTTCTTTTTTATTAATTGTTGGAGCATGGGTTAGAGAATGGGAACATTATTAAACAATGTTTTATTGTTTTTGGTGATGGAAATTATCACAAAAAGAAATAGAAGCATGGCCAAAACTCTTTGTTTTGTCCTTCTTTTCTTGCCATTGTTCTTGGCCGAATGAAGCATGCCTTAGGGGAAACTTCATGGTCGGCTTTGAGTATAGGGGGAGGTGCCGAATTCATCAAATTGTTTTCCTTCTTTCCAATTTGTTCTTGGCCAATTTCTCTCTAGTGCATGTGCCAAAAATTCTTCAAATCCCTTTTCCTCTTTTGTTCCTACTTGGCCGAATTTATCACCCCCCATTCTACTCAAATTTCACCTTCCATTTGGTGTTAGCCGACTCTCTTAGGGGCTGTCGACTTTTCTCTTGTAGTTCTCTAAACGGCATAGTGGTAAGTATTTATTCGTTAAGGCAATCGGGTTGTTTCTTCCCTTTTTGGGATGGACGAATGTACATAGAATCACAAATGGTATTTCTTTGTTGTAGCTAACGGCAAGGTGCATAAGGAGCCTATCGGGATTTGATTCCTTGAGGTAAGGTATATATATACTATTCGGCCAAGGGCCATTTTTGATACCTAAGTGTAACCGAATGAGCACTATGGCTTTAGGGACTAATCGGCAAAAGGAAACAGAGGCTTTCAGGATTTCAAAATTCGTTGGAAGGTGCTAATAAGGATTTCGGCCTAGGGCCATATTTTGTTTTGAGTACGATCGATCCTTTGGGATTTTTAGTTTAGCCAAATAAGACTTTTTGAATACTAACCTATAGTGGCCGAATGTAGGAGCAGTACGGGAATACGTTTCAGGACTTTTATGATATCGGATAGATTCGGGATTTCTCTTTAGATCTCCGGTTAAATAGGTGTGTAAACTCTCACACACTTCATTAGTATAGACTGTTATTATGATATATGTATAACCTCTCATGTAGTAACTTTGCCTTGTGGGCAAAAGCTTGGATTTCGGGTAAGTCCCCTATTACTTGATCTATGATGTATGTTGTGTACGCCATCATATGCTGTTAAATGCTATGCTATATATGAATGCATGATATATGGGATCATGATACTTGTTATGTGAGCATGATGATGGTGGGATCGATGAGAGGAGAGAGATGATCTCTATGGGCTGTCACCAGTGGTTTGGTACCACACGATGGGTTGGCCCCATCATTTGATATTTGTGACTTCGGTCACCAGTGGTTTGGCACCACCAGTGGTTTTGACCACATGTTGATATTGTGACCTATGGTCATCAGTGGTTTGGTACCACACGATGGGTTGGCCCCATCATTTGATATTTGTGACTTCGGTCACCAGTGGTTTGGCACCACCAGTGGTTGGGTACCACACGGGATAGAAAAAGGAGTATGGATGGCTAGCTTGGGTTGCATAATTGCATGTCCTACTAATATCTTGTGTATGAGTTTTATTTTCGGGTTGGGGATTTATACACTGAGTCTTGGTGACTCACCCCTTCCCATATCATTTTGCAGGTGAGTAGATCGCGAAGATGGAGCCGGAGAGGACTCGAGGCGGCCATGCTTGTTCCTTGGACTTGAAATTTTATTTCGTACCGTTAAAGTTCCTATTTGCTAGATTTTGATTTGGTTTGTAATATGGCCGCTAATTATTATTTGGGTGTTTAAGTAGTTGCTTTTACTTTATTTCTATTATATTGTTAATGAACTTACAAACTGTTAAATCGATCGGTTAAAAGTAACGTTTTCAAAATAAATACTCGTACGCGTTTTCAAAGATGTTACCATCGGGTAGCAAAATTTACCTAGTTAACGAAAACTCCGATGTTTTCTAAAAATGTAATGGTCAAATGTTTTCAAAGGAAAATGGTTTTAACTCAATCGTGTTTATAAAATCAACCCATCTGAGTTTTAGCAAACACCGTTTTATAACTTCAACAATATTTTCAGATTTCCATTGTTAATCAAAATCTTTCAAAACGTTTTTACTCCGTGACATACCAAATCCGGTCAAGGCTCGTGGGCCAGGTTCGGGGTGTTACAGGTGGCTATGCCACGTTTTACTGATTTAGTGGCTTTGCCACATATACTGATTCTAGTGGCTCAGCCACGTATACTGTTATTAGCAGCTCGGCTGCGTTATTGGTGTGTAGGGTTGGGTGGGTCGACTTGGTCCCCACATGGTGTGTAGGGTTGGTACGGGTGGTGTGTTGGCTGGACTGGGTTGGGTTGCATCCTCATACTGTTGCATATCTATTTATGAGATCTGTCACTATACTGGGCTTAAGCTACTTGTTCTGATATTGGTTTGGGCTAGGCCAAATTGATTCTGTTATGGGCTGTGACCCAAATGATATTGTAGTGGGCTTTGACTCACGTATGCTTTGAACTGACTGTACTGTTACTCTAAAAGGGCTTTGGCCCAGACTGTTTCAGTTTCTATTTTTGTTTACTGACTGTTACTCTAGTAAGGGGATTACACACTGAGTTTTCATAAACTCACCCTGTTTTTAACTGTGCAGGTAATCCCCAGTCTTAGACGATTTGGAGCTGCGAGGGACTCGGAGGTGGTCACACGTCAAATATGATTTAAAGATTAAACTTAGTGATTTTAGTTTAATTTAGTTATTTTAAAAATTATTGGGTTAATAATTTTTGTAATAAGGCCACTGGGTTTTTTTTCTTTTTAACTTTTATTTGGTATTTCTTTAAATTACAAACTGCTGGTCTGTTAGACACGGATTTTCAAAACTATAACCACTGTTTTCAAAATAACACGCTTCCGCAACAAACAAGGTTTTGAAAGTAATAATGTTTTTGCAAGAGAATGACTTTTAATAAACTACGTTTTGAAGATAAGCAAACGAAATCTGAGGTTTTTCATGGCAAAAAGTTTTAAATTCTTTAAGAAGGGTTTTTAATGGAAGCATGGTTTTCGAAAAACTCTTCAATGTGACATGCCAGATTTGGGCCTAACTTCTAGGCCGGGTTTGGGGTGTTACACAGTCTTCTCGTGCGAGACCAATCTACATAAGTTCATGCCGGCCGCTTCATTAACTCGACAGGACAAGGACCTTTGAGTCCATTTAGTTTTTCTTTTTCTTTTATTTTTATTTTTAAACTCTGTTCCTTTATCTTTCTTGTCTTTAATGTATATTATTATATTTTGATTTCTTTAATTTAAGTTCAAAAGGCTGTTAAAGGATGACCACAACCCTACCAGAGTATCCACCTCCACGTTCATCTATGCCTAACTTACCTTTTCTTTTCCTTGACTCCATCCAAAATTCAGGAAGTTCACTTCTCTTCCTATCTTATGATTTTATATATTGTAGATATCTATTTTTGTACATTGAGGACAATGTACATATTAAGTGTGGGGAGGTGTCAACAATACTGAATTATGCCTTGTTCTTAAGTAATTTTCTCATATTACTATTAGAATGAAACTTCTATTGATTTATGATTTTCATTGATATGTTCGGATTAAGTCATAGGTAATTGTGCATTGATGGTTTAAACTTTAAGACATTAGAGAATCAAGTATGATAAGTCTATTTCAGAATTAAAAATTATTATTTTTAGGTTGTTTCCCTAATCTTAAATATTACTTTGAAGTTTGAAATTTGCAAGGTTGATACCAAAAACTATAATTTTTGTGAGATTTTGAGCCTTTAAGAGCATATATTCTTCTTGCTCACTTTATTGATTATGAGTTGTCAACACTGATTTGTTATTCTAGAACTTGCTTCGATTATACATGTCGAGACCACATTTCTGATTTGATATACTGAGATGATAAAGGCACCTAGGATTTAACCCACTTAATCCACCAAAAAGCCTACCTTCATAATTAACCCCTAGTGAACCCCTTTGATTCTAATAAACCGTTTTTTTGACTCACCCATTAATATTAACCCAAAACCAAATTTTTACTTTCCCTAATCTTTTGACGTCCCTTTTATCAAGATTGGATTTGATCGGATGTCTATCTATTTTCTTTTACTTGTTCTTAAAAAAAAGTTGGAAATTTATTCATTATTAGTGTTATGAGCTTAAACTGTTAATTTCACATTTTTAGAAGAAGCTCGTGTTATTAGTGATAAGTTTTCAATCAATGTAATTATTCAGTATTAGTTATTTTCTAGTTAGGTAAATGGTCAATTTAATCTCGATTTTAACCCTCTAATTCAGCCTGTATCCACACCTTTAACCCAAGCTCTATTACAACCCTTTAAAGACCTTTTGATTTGTGTATCATCTTATTTTATAGTGGTGGAGATTTGATTTTCATGCAAGCTTATGGGATTAACTTTTCATGTTTGAATTTTTGAGTGCTTAATTTGAACCTTAAACACCTTGAGTAATTTGAGTGAATCTTTAGTGAGGATACCAATCCTTGTCAGGTTTTGTATAAGAGGTAATTATTTAGGTAAGGGGAAACACCTATGTTTTCATGCTATAAAAATTTATGACTTAGATTGTTTGAATCTTTAGGACTTTTTTAGTTTAATTATCAATGTATGAATTATCTATGAATTATGATGAAACATTATTGATAAGAATTATGAATTGAGGAAGTTAATTTTAATTGTGAGTTGAGGATTTTGCTTGAGGACAAGCAAAGGTTTAAGTATGGGGATATTTGATAAACCATAATTTACACATATTTTAACCCCATGCTTGGCTTTATTTTGGATGATTTTCCATTGAATTTGATGAATTCGATACTCCTAATCTCTTAATTTCATGTTTTATACTCAGGAGAGCTTAGGGAGTCAAAAAGAACGAGAAACGAGCCAAAAAGAGACAAAATGGGCCTACATCAAAAATCACACGACCTGGACTATCTTCCATGGGCAGATCACACAACCGTGTGTGGCGAGCAGAATTGAGCACGGCCGAAGGAATCCACCACGGGCGTGTCTCTGCCGACCCTAGGTTTAATTCTATTTGGAAAAGGTTACTTGTGGGCTAAGAAAGGCATCTCAAAGCCTATATAAACACCTTAGGGGGCAACCTAAAAGGCGACGTCGAGTAGAAGGCAGAAAATACTCGAAGACAGCCGTCGGGAACAGCTTAGGAGAAGGATCTCCATCAAGACTGAAGATCTCCCATCAAGTTCTTTAGAAGTTTTTGGGTTTTCATATGTTTTGTTGCTTTCCTTATTTTAAGATGTTTCCTTCTATTAGTATGAACTAAATCCCTTAAATACCTAAGGGGATGAGACAAATCTTATTTTTATTTAATTTATAAGATAAATAATTGTTCTTATTCTTAATTGTGAGTTCTTATTCTTGTTTTGATAATTCAGGTTATTGATTCAAGTCGAATGTGCTTATTTAGTGGAGCAAAAGTCCCTGTTTAAGAGAAGATCAACATAATTAAGCGGAGTTTATTGCAACCCTAGAAATAGGGCGAAGAAAATTTTCCGGATTAGAGTCAAATCTAATAAGGGAATCCATAGATCAAGTTAATGCGACAATAGGGGTTTTAATTAGAAAGAGATTTCAATTAATCAACCTAGAGTCAGTTGTTTTTAGTCTTGAAAGAGATATTAACATAAATCAGGGATTTCTATGGATTAAGTCAAGTGAATAAATAATATGAATCAAAAGTAATAAGTGAAGTCTAGGTGGATTCTTCCTTAGGTATTGTCTATCTCATATAAGTTGTTTAAAAGTATTTTCCCAATTTACTCTCTGTCACGTTCATAGTCATTTAGTTAGTTAAATTAGTTAGTTAAATTTAGATTAAAAATAAATCCCCTTAATTACTAGGCTAGATAATAAAAAGATAGTTATACTAGTAATTTTAGTCCTTGTGGATACGATATTCCGGACTCACCACAACTATACTACTGTTCGATAGGTGCGCTTGCATTTTTAGAAATAATAGTTAGTTTCGAGCCCATCAATAGATGTACTCATTGGAAGAATGATAATTGGACTGGGCCTAAGTTGAATTAGTTCTTAATCCATTTGTGAATTAATTCACTTGTGACGTTCATGTTGTGACTTACCTCAATCCTGAGTTTGTCGCTGACCATGCGTATATAACTCATGTGCCTTGATATAAGTGAAGGCTTATACTCTAAAGATGATCAAGCCAATAGCCTGTATGTTGGGTACATGACTTGTGTATGACATGACTTTATTAGCAACAATAGAATTCATAGCTCGATTAAAGAGTTAACGATATTCTCTCATTGCCATTATGTGGATTGATAAATATGGAATGTAGCCACGAGGTTGCTCATTCTCGAACAAGTAATTTATCATAGTCATTAGTTGACAGTGATCATATTAATAATTAAGAAGACACAATGGTGACAATGAGATAAAATAGCATTGTATTGAGTGACCGGATTTAACTCAAAGACATCAAGGATATCATATGAAGGTAACACTCATGGCGAGATCATTCGACAAAGCAGTTGGATAAATTGCTTTTGTAAAGAGTATACAAGAAGTAGTTTTCAATCATGGTACTTATTGTGGATTGACTCATGATTAAGTAAATTGTGAATTATTGGAACGATGTTTCTGAATATAATTGCAATTGCTCGAGCCTAATTATATATGTCTGGTTAGTCCCTTCGCTAGCTCCACAAAAGCTCGATCGGACTGTATTTGAATCAAACGAAAATTCTACGACTTTGGAAATAGTTTAATTGAATCAATTTATTCGATATAGGATTAAATTAGACAATCGTGTGAATTATTCAATTAGAGAATTTGATTACAGAATTTTCTTGAAAAATTAATTTGAAAAATATCAGTGATTTTTATACTTATAATTAGTAGATTAATTAGTTTAATTAATCTAATTAGTTACAGATTAATGAATACCTTAATTGTTAGTTAAAGGATGATGATGGCTTCCTAATTAACTAGATATTAACATGAATTATTAATGGTTTATTTACTCCAGAGCCCTTATATTAATTACTTATTAAGTCCTCAAGCATTTTTTAAATTAAAACTTAATAGCGGTTATACTTTTACAATTTAGTATCTGTACTATAATTGGTGATTTTCTCAATCTAATTACTTGACCGCCCTCTAAAATATTTTCATACTAAATACGTAAATCCCTCTATTTATAACTTCACGACTCAGTTTATAGAATTGGGTTTCGAAACCACATTTTTCAACATTGGCTAAAATCGAGTCATTACACATAAAATGGGACTAGTAATTGAATTAACCAAATAAATTTAACTGTTATTGTTTGGGTCAAGATTGAAATTTCAAATTTTGAAAAGTATAGGGACTAAAATTGACCAATTCAAAAAGTATAAGAACTAAAATTAATCAAATTAAAGCATAGGGACTAAATCCACAACTTTAGTAAAGTACAAGTACTAATAACATAAGTTAACCAAATGTTTATCTCCTTCCCTTAAATTTAATACGCCTTTAGAAAGTTATAATGTCGTCACAAACATTATCGATTTGTTCTATTTTAGTTACTGAGCAATTTGACCTAAAATTTCCATCCAAAGTGTTGATATAACATGTCACGTCAACTTGTTGTTACAGTGCTAATGATGGTTAACAACTTAATGACCAAAATTTAATAAATTAATAGCATTCGTGACCATTTCATAACTTTTAAAGTTTAGACCAAAACACAAATTAATGCCGACTAAATCTACAAGTTGCCTTAAAAATTATTGGATAAAATGTATATATAGTGACCCAACTATTATTATGTGGGCACCCAAGTTCAAAATTTTCTATTTTAGTCAATAATGTTAGTGAAATTTAATATTTTTGCCACTCATCCGTTAAATAACTAATGGAGTGTTGACGTAGCCATATTTTAATTGTCATATTAACATTTAGCCCTCTAATGTTTACAAATTCTGTCTATTCGGTCAAATTCTAAAAAATTGAACAAATTTAACCCTAAACTTTCCACATTATGTCAATTATGTCAATTTAGTCTTGATTCTTAAAATTTGAAATTAAAAATAACAAAATTTTCAATTTTCAATTTTTTGATAAAAATACATAAGATTTTATAAAAAAAACACATAAATAAATGAATACTCATTTTTCTATTTTTTAACATGAAATTTATTTATTCAAATAATAACTTTATAAACATTTTAAAAAAAAATCATAAACAATACTTGAACTAGATTCAAACTTTTTATTTTATTTTATAAATAATAATTTATTTATTATACCTCTAGCCTTGTTCCTTGGCCCTTGCCCAATTTACCGAGAGTTAGGCTCCTCCTTTGTCCACAACCACCTACACAAATAATCCTTACTCTGAACTCCTCGATTTTTCACATCCTCCATCTTCATTGTAACACCCCTCACCCGTATTCAACGCCGGAATAGGGTTACGGAGCATTAACAGAAATTAAACATTCATTTCACATACATTTTCAAAATCATATATCAACATTCAACACTATTCACATTGTCCCTATTACGAGCCTACGAAGCTCAAAACAAGCTTTAGAAGTGGTTCGAGACTAAACCGGTAACTCAGGAAATTTTTACGAAACTTAGAAAATTTTTCAAACTACAAGGGACACACGCTCGTGTGGCCTAGCCATGTGTCTCACACGGCCAAAGACACGCCCGTGATACAAGTCGTGTGGACATTCGAAATGGGAACACATAACCATGTCCCAGCCCGTGTAACTCCCTGACTTAGGTCACACGCCCGTGTGACTAGCCCGTGTGCCCTTTTGAAATGGCCTCACACGCTCGTGTGTCAGGCCGTGTGCTAGGTCGTGCCAAACCTGTAAGGTATACTGACTTATGCCACACGGCCAAGTCATACGCCCGTGTGCTAGGCCGTGTGGAGCATACTAACTTAATTTTTAATTCAACACCAGGGGACACACGACCGTGTAATCTGACCGTGTGTCATACACGACTGAGACACACGCCCGTGTCTCTTCGCGTGTGGACAAAAATAGGCAATTTACCAAGCCTTATTGCCACCCAAACTTGCATACACCTACATCCACCCAATTTGTACCAAAACATGGCATATATAAGCATTCATTTAATCTCAACCAAGCATGAATTATTGCATTTCAGATACCAACCACAACAAGGCATACATGTACCAAAATACACCATTCAATTTCATACCAAAATTCACTTTCACAATACATCAAAATAACCAATTTCAAATATGCATTATTTGCCTATATTCACTTGCATACCAATATTCATAATACCAATAGCAACAAGCATCACATGTTCATCATCAAACTCATAACACAAGCCATATGCACAATTATATATACAACCAAACCAACCAAAATAAGCCAACTCTCATGGTTATATACAAAACCAAACACTTAATATTTACAAGCCATTTCAAATGACTAAATTCATTAGCAACATATATAAATTCATTAGCAACATATATACCAAAATCACCATAATCCTATACATGCCATATACTTAAAATACTTAAGTTCAAAAGTACCAAAGTGATAGTTGGATAGTGTGATGAAGTCTCTGACAATCCCGAATCCGAGCTAACTTTGATTTCACTATAAAACACGAAAAATTAAACAAAGCAAGCTATAAAGCTTAGTAAGTTCGTATAATAATAAACTCAATTAACCACAAATATACAATTCAACCAATTGAATATATCAACATATAACTCATATTAGCTAACAAACCTTTCACATATTCAATCATAAGATTTTATGTAAAATTCACAGTTTTCTTCGATTCAAAGCTCATACGGTTCGTGTACATACCTGTACCATCTCGTATCAAACTTATACTCAACCACATCTCTGACATATATACTCGTTGAACCATTCGAAATACTATCGGATACTTGGGAATCTCGCACCTTAAGTGCCACATATGTAGTCGAAACTATCTCAATCTCGTATCACATATAATGCTCACTCTCGAGCTACCAACGGGACTTATTACACAAGCTGACGGTCATGACGAAGCTACATGGTGCTACTCACACAAGCTGACGAGTATCCACAACACATGCCAGATGACTCAGCCACCAGTAGGACGTACAGACCAGCACCCAAATCACATAACCCCTAATGACATGTCATTCGTATCCTAATCAATTCCTAAGGTTCAACTCGGATTTCTCACTAGTCGAATCGTCGTCGAGTATACTCGCAG
Source organism: Gossypium australe (assembly GCA_005393395.2). Lineage (NCBI taxonomy): Eukaryota > Viridiplantae > Streptophyta > Magnoliopsida > Malvales > Malvaceae > Gossypium > Gossypium australe. The sequence continues at coordinate 99,747,258 of CM016625.1, read as the reverse complement.
TGTCGTATTCACAATTTATGCAATATCAAAGCATTTAAAACACAAGTATAATAATATTTATTACATACGAACTTACCTCGAATACAAAAATGGCGTAATAAGTCAATTAGTTTGAAACTTTGTTCTTTCCCCGATCTAAATTCATATTTCACTTTTCTTGATCTAAATGTAATCAAAATTAACTTATTTAATGATCTCTCTATTCAATTTAATCCAAAACACACATTAAGGCAATTTTACATTTTTGCCCCTAACATTTCAACATTTTTACAATTTAGTCTTTGTTTCATAAAATTACAAATTCATGCAATTCAACCAAAACCCATGCTAGCCGAATTTTAAATAGGTCCCTATCAGTCCACATTTTTCATTTAATTCACATTTACACCACAAAGTTTACACATTTCACAATTAAATCACTAATTGGACATTTTACTAAAAATCACTTTATAAATGTTATTTATCTAACAACAAGCATGCATTTTCTAACATCAAACATCCAAATACATCAACATTTTGCAAAATAGTCCCTGGGCTAACTAGACTAAGCTGCAACGATCTCAAAAACACAGAAATATTAAAAACGGGACAAAAACCATACCTAAATGAGCATGAGAAGCATGGCCGAATATCAATCCCTAAGAATGGCTATTCTTCTTTGTGAAAATTGGCTAAGGAAGATGCCAACATAAAAAAAATGGTTTTTGTTTTATTTATTTTACTTTAAATAACCAAATTACCTATTTAACCTTAATTATAAACTATTAATAACACTTAAATGATGTCCAAGATTGTCCACTCATAATAATAATGGTATATTTACCACATAAAGACCTCCCCTTTAAAGTTCTATAGCTATTAGACACCTTTAACAAATAGAACCCTACTTTTACACTTTACGCGATTTAGTCCTTTTTATTAAATTAAGCACTCAAACTATAAAATTTCTTAACGAAATTTTCACACAATTATACTATCATGCTGTAGACATTAAAATAATAATAAAATAATTATTTTAACCTCGAACTTGTGGTTCCAAAACCACTATTCCGATTTGACTAAAAACTGGTTGTTACAATCATGCCATCAAATTAGGAATCAGTTGTGGAGCTGCCGGCATGACCTTCTACCTATTGGGTCTTCAGGACCTCATCCTCACTGTAACACCCTTAACCCCTCTCTGTCAATGGATTAAGGTCACGAGCATTACTAATAATTCAATCAACTAATCAATCATAAATAAAATGGAGGTTATTCCATTCAAATCATAGTAAAAATTATCCATACAGTCCTAAATACGAGTTTATATGTAACACCCCAAACCCGGTCTATACACTAAGACCAAGTTTGGTATGTTACAGGATTGGAGGTTTTGAAATTTTAAAGAAACAACGTGACTTGAAAACCATTTTTTTTATGTCTGTGTTGAAAAGCATTTTTACAGTTGTGATTGAAAGTTTTGTGCCGACTTCTTTTTAATCAAATCAAAAAGGTTGTGAGCAAATCTGTAATTTTACAAAAGCCAAAATCAAGGATTCTCATAGAGTGACATTTTAAAACGATATTGTAATTTTAATAAAAACCCCGAGTTTGCTCGATATTTCACTAACCAGTCCACACCTAAAATTAAATCGAACTCCCCAATAGGCAGTTCCATCAAGTCAGCCCGGAAAACCATCCATTGTACTTCCAGAGGCACATCCCTAAAGAGTTTGTTTACCACTACTGACTGTCCTAAAGGGCTGAGTACAGTCATCTCCCTAGAAGCAATCTCAGAGTCTATGTTCAGAGTTCCAGACACAGTTCTAGCAACATAGGAATGTGTTGACCCAATATCAATTAGTGCAGTAACAGGCAATCTGTAAAGAAGGAACATACCGGTTATGACGTCCGGTGCATCGCCCTCCTCACGGCGTCTAGCTGCATAGACTAACCCAGGCTGTTTTGCCTCTGTGTTCCCAGCACCTCTGCCCGGTGCTCCACGTCCACGACCAAGACCATTACCTCCTTTGGCCGGACCAAGACCTCTCTGTGGCTGCTGACCCCCTCTACCAGGCTGAACATAATTTTGACCTGTTGATCGCGTTTTGTTTGGCTCTTGCTGGCAATCTCTTACCCGGTGATCCACTAACCCACATCTGAAGCATCCATTAATTATTGCCTAGCATTCTCCAAAATGGAACTTCCCACACGTAACACATTGCTGTGGCCGACCAGTAACAGCGGGCCTTACAATTCGACCCGGCCCATCTAACCTCGGCCTCTTCTGAAAACTCCCAGTACATCTTGACGGTCCAAAACTTCTCTTATTTCTACCCTTGTCCCTATCCTGATTCTGCCTTTTAGATCGCTTTGCCTCTTCGACTATCTTAGCCTTTTCCACTAGAACAGCGAATTCCCTTTCCCATTGCGGAGCTATTAGTACTCGTAACTCATCCCTCAGACCATCTTCAAATCGAACACAACGCTCATGATCTGTAGACACAATACCACGAGCATACCGGCTTAGACGCAGGAATTTGGCCTCATACTCAGCCACCGACTTACTTCCCTGAACCAAGTTAAGAAATGCCTTCTGCTACGTACCCACATAGCTTGACCCAATGTATTTCCCTTGGAATGCAGACTTAAAGAAGTCCTAGGTAATGCGGTCCATTGCTGTACCATCTCTAACCGTGAGCCACCATTGGTAAGCCTCATCTCGGAGAAGAGACACAACTCCTTTTAGTTTCTCCTCCGCAGTGCAATCGAGATCATCCATAATCCATTCCACTGCTTCTAACCAGTACTCGGCTACATTAGGAGCCACACCAGAAATGCCCCTAAAAGTCTCAGCCCCATTAGTTCGGAGTCGCTCAGAAACAGATTTTCTAGCCACTGATCCCATGCTCGCTCCAGCCACTCTCTCCAGAAAGCGTAACATAGCCTGAGACACAGCATTGTCTCCACCAGTTTGGTCCTGAAATTTCGATTCCACAACTGGCGATGCGGGCACTTCACCTTCCGGCCCATGCCCAGATTCTGAAGGTGCAGCTTCAACACCCCGGCCTCTACCACGGCCGCGCATACCACGTCCACGTCCACGGTCGCGCATACCACGTCCACATCTACGGCCGCGCATGACTACCGATTTAACTTAATCTGATTATAAGTTTTATGAATTAGTACTTCTTCCACTGTTTACTACCGAACAGTCTTATGAAATTAGTATCAGAAGTAGGTTTTCGCAAGAAATATTTCTAAGGGTTTCTATTCTTAGAGTTGTATTTCTTAAAACTATCCATCACAACATTTCATAAAAATCCAAGCAATAATCAGGGAACTTACAGTGCGGATTGGTGCCGGAGACTCGGGTGCCACGCTTCCAGAAACAGGTATTTTTCTAAACCATTTTCCAACTTTTGAAAAAAAAACATTTTGAACCGCAAGCCCACAGCCGAGTTGTGTAAACCTAGACTCTGATACCACAATTGTAACACCCCAAACCCGGTCTATACACTAAGACCAAGTTTGGTATGTTACAGGATTGGAGGTTTTGAAATTTTAAAGAAACAACGTGACTTGAAAACCATTTTTTTTATGTCTGTGTTGAAAAGCATTTTTACAGTTGTGATTAAAAGTTTTGTGCCGACTTCTTTTTAATCAAATCAAAAAGGTTGTGAGCAAATCTGTTATTTTACGAAAGCCAAAATCAAGGATTCTCATAGAGTGACATTTTAAAACGATGTTGTAATTTTAATAAAAACTCCGAATTAATTAGTTACTTGCAATCCATCTTTTGTTAAACACTTTGAAAGCTATTTATTTATTTTTAAATACTCCATATTCGATAGTTTATAAAACATGCAATATCAGCATAAAAATCTAAAACCCAATTTAAAATTAAAGTTAAAGCGGCCTTATTACAACTTGAAATCCCAAAATAGAAATAAATTTAAAATAAAGTCTGAGTTTACTTAAAGAAATTGCAACGCATGGCCATCTCGAGTCTGTCTCGGACCAAGACCCGCCATCTACTAATTACCTGCAAAATTAACAAAAGGGGTGATTCATCGAGACTCAGTGTGTACATCCCCATTTAACATAAATTGGGCCTTAGCCCACTCAGTACAGCTCATGTTATGTACACGCAAATGCTACCTATCCCAGAATAACTCTCCATCCAAAACACTCGTGGCATTATGCCACTGTGGTTCATGACCACCGTGGTCCTAGACCACTCGTGACCATAGTCACTCGTGACAGAGTCACTATAATGTTCTCGTGGGGCCAACCCACTGTGGTCGTAGACCACCGTGACGATCTCTGATAAATAATGCATACGTGGGGCCAACCCACTGTGGTACTTGACCACCGAGATAAGTCACTAATTAAATTATTCGTGGATTCAACCACCGTGGTACTTAGACCACTCGTGACAAAAGTCACTCGTGACCGTAGTCACTGATTCTCTCTCCTCCTTCATTCAATCCCGAGTCTATGCTCTTTTCATTATGCACAATATGTATGCAACCAAAATCACAATATATAGCAGATCATATTTCATACATGCATAACATCAGAATATACATACATGCATATTAGCAGCCATAATATTAATGAAAAACTTACCTGGTGTCTCCAACCTTACCCCTAAGGGTAGTTAATCCATCATATCAGTTATTTTGGCTTTCGGCCATTTCAGTTAATAACACAATATCAAAGAAGGCATGTGAGTAGTACACACCTGATAAAGCGTAATACCAAACTATCTACGTGAACACTTTCGCTAGCAGGAACAACGGCTATTTGCCTATCCTAGGCAGACGTCGGCTCTCTACCACAACCCGGCAAAAAATCCCGAACTGTCGACACAACAGCTTCTTAAAATTAAGAGCCAAAACTATGGGTTCATTCCCTTCCTTAGATTGACCAACCTTACAAATCCAACTGGAGTGATCCGATTCGACACCTACAATCCCTTCGGCTTTGAACTACAACCACTCGGCTAATGGAGATTCCCGAAATAAACGTCCCAAATGAGAGAAGAGAAAAGAAAGGAGAGTTAACCGAAATATAAACACTATGCTAACTAGCCATTCGACTTTGGCCACACAAAACCAAAAGAAAGAAAAGAAAAGGCAAAAGAATCGCTTCTTACCTTCAACAACAAAACCCGATCGTAAAGGCTCTCAGCAACCTAAGATTTTCCAGCACCTTGCTTCTTGGTATTCGGCCTCAGCAGAGAAACCGATTGTCACTCAAAAAGATTCGGCACAGGAGAAGTAATAGATGAGAATGATCGATCGACTGAACAAAGAGGATGAAGATTGAATTTCGGCTATTGGCAAAGAATGATGGCAAGAAAGTTTTGATGGTACAAGTGGAAATATGCGGCATAAGAAGAGAACACTAGAAGAAGAGTGAGGAAGAGAGAATGTTTTGGCTATCACTCACAAGAACCAAAAGAATTATGAAGCCAAGAATTTAGATGGAAGTTTAGATTATAAGAAAGATATCAAGAGAAAAAGTGATGAGAGAAAAAGAGTAGAAAAAGAGTAGAAAAAGAGTGCTAAGATCTTTCTTTGGAAACCAAAAGAATAATCAAACAAAATGACCAAAGTGCAAAATAAAGGAAGAGAGAAGATTCTTTGAATGGTTTCGGCTTTACCCCTCACTCAAATGACACTTGCCAAAAACGGCACTACACTTCCCTTAATGAACAAATATGCTAAAATGAAATGTAACAAATGCCTAAGGCCTATGGAATTTCGGCACACCACCTATGCTAACACTTAAACCGAATATGCTTGAATTTTAAAACAATTAACAAGCATGGGAGATGAATTTTAATAATATCAAAATAAATTTATAAAATAAATAAATCACCATGCTTATTTGTTTTATTATCCCACCTAATTTCTTATAATATTAAAATAACTTTATAAAATAAATAATCATCATGATTATTTCTTTTAACCCACTTAATTTATTATAATATTAAAATAAATTTATAAAATAAATAATCATCATGATTATTTGTTTTATTAACCCACTCAATTTATTATAAAATTAAAAGTAATTTTATAAAATAAATAATCATCATGATTATTTGTTTTATTAACCCACTCAATTTATTATAAAATTAAAAGTAATTTTATAAAATAAATAATCATCATGATTATTTGTTTTATTAACCCACTCAATTTATTATAAAATTAAAAGTAATTTTATAAAATAAATAATCATCATGATTATTTGTTTTATTAACCTACTCAATTTATTATAAAATTAAAAGTAATTTTATAAAATAAATAATCATCATGATTATTTGTTTTATTAACCCACTCAATTTATTATAAAATTAAAAGTTATTTTATAAAATAAATAATCATCATGATTATTTACTATTGCCATCCACTTACTTTGTAATTGGCATAATTGCCATTTAAAATCCCATCATTAAAAGACATGGCAAATTAACATTTTCAATGTAGCATGCTTAATGAGCCAAACACAATAAATAGTGCAAAATGTAGAATCACTATTTCTAGGATGTTACATTATAGGTCTCTAAAAATGATTTATGAACTAACAAGAGCTAATTTGAAATAATTCTAGAAGTTTAGGGTGAAATATCAAAATACCTAGAAACAAGGGACACACGGCCGTGTGGCTTTTGAAGTTGGGACACAGGTCGTGTCCTAGCCTGTGTCTTTGCCCGTGTAACTCACTAACTTCAGACACACGGCCGTGACCCAGCCCATGTGAAAACTACGCTTATGCAATTATTCTACACGTTCAGGGTACATGCTCGTGTGTGCTACCTATGTGTGCTATCCATGTGTGATACACGACCGTGTCCCAAGCCGTGTGCACCTAAATGTACCTTAAAACTCAAGTTTACCAAATTGTGATTGCTTGGGCACTAAGCAACCATTTCACCAGCTATTTAACCTAACCAAAATGCAATTAAACATACTCAATTCATACCAAAACAACCATCTTAAGTGCCTAACCAATGTACCCTCATTGGTATCACATTTTATAACTTCAAAACACATCAACAAGGCATCATTTATCCAAGACTTCCATCCATATCAAATTACCTATATATAACTAATCTTTAGTTATTTAATCTATCAAGCTTTAAACCGAAAACATAACATCACATCAAACTATGCAACATACCAAAACACAACTTCAATCACCACCATATATACAAATTACTACCATTTCACCTAAAACCAAAATATTATCAAATATCAACAACATCAAACCAATGACTTCCTAGGTACATGTCATTACAATTTAGAACATCACCACACTTGAGTCCGGGATTTGTTATTAGATGCTAAGACGACGATCAAAAGAGAAGTACCTAACCTGCACACGGAAAACAAAACCGTACACTGAGTATAACTCAGTGATATTTCTATAATCCAAACAATTTAACTTGACATAAATAATCAAGATATGATAATGCAACAAGAACGTTTATGCACTTATGATTCAAATTAATAATACAAATTTACCTATTCTTTAATACATCCACTACATCCCATATTCTCAAGCACATATCAATGACATTTCATATAGCATTTGTTAATCTCAATTCATGCAATGGCATGATCCAACTCTTTGTTCAATACTCGATTTTATTTCACAATTCACATCTTATTTCATCATTTCATATTTCATTTCTCGTCTCATATTCATTTCACATTTTTGATATCTCAATATCGAACACATAAATTTATTATTTAATTTCTCCTATTAACACGACTCAAACTCAGACGGATACACAGATCCAACCAACACACCAATTTGGCACCCAGTGCCTAATCGGATAAATCCGAAGTAATAACTATGCCCAGCGCTATATAAATTGACACCCAATGTCTCATCGATTAAACCGAAGCAAAATGGCACCCACTACCTCATCGACTCGAAATCAAAGAAATCCCTGAACTCTTCCTATCCTATGACATGCCATCTATATCCGACTCAGCCTGAAACAATTAATATGGTTTCATTTCACTTTTCAATACAACCAATATCTCAATTTCATATAACAAAATATCACATATATTCAATTTAATATTCATAATTAATATATTTCATAATATACAAAATCAATCCATTTCATTTCAATTATGAATTTAATTCAATCCCAAAGTACCAAAGTACTCACCTCAAATGCTTACCATATGCAAACAATTATATATGCAACAATCTACGATTTAATTTGGATTATAGAAACATAAACCGTATATTCCGAGTTACTCGACGTCGACCTTGTCTTTCCCCTTCTTACTCGAGGATTCCAGGACGACGTTCACTACGAAATAAAATAATTAATATTACACAACTCAATTAACAATAATTTCAATTTTTATAACACATTTTGCTAAATTCTCAATTTAGTCCCTAAACCGAGACTAATTTTAATCTTCATATTCAATCTCAAATTTTTATATTAATTTCACTCTAAGCTAAATTCAACTCCCTATTTTCAATTTTACTCCTTAAAATTTAATTTTTCTCAATTTAGTCCGTATTGCTCAAAATCAACAATTAATTCTACAATTTGATCCTTTTCCACTTCTAACTTAAAAATCTATCAATTTAACCCCTAGTATTTAAACTATTTAACAATAACAACATTTAAAATCTTAAGCAATACTAAAAATTACAATATGAGTCGGGTAGCTCTAAGTACCGAAATTCTAAAAACATAAAAATTATAAGAAAATGGATTGAAGTTGAAAAAGTTAAAATTCCCTAAGTTTGCCGTTGGTCTCTCCTCTCTCTCTTTCTTTTCTAATTTGTTTGCATGCTTTCCCACTTTCTTTTTTTTTTTAATTTTTTTTATTTTTAATAATTATTATATAATATACATATACATTAAGTTTTATAATATATTTATTCATTATAGCATATATATATATATAATAGTTAACATATATATATTTACAAATTTATCATTAATGCCGTCCACTTTAAAAGAACAAAAGTGTAATTGCTACTTTAGTCCCTTTTAGTTTATTTTAATCTATAATTCAACTTTTAAATTTAATGCGATTTAGTCCTCAAGCCTTAATAACTCCTGATTCATGATAATTACTTATCCAAAATTTAATTCGCAACTAGACTAACTTTGTAAATATTTGTTAAAAATATTTATGAGTCCGACTCATAGGAACGGAGTCCCGAAAATACACTTTCCGACACCCCTGACTATTAGGTCATTACACTCACATATATATTCTCAATCGTACCCATCTTCAAGCATAACCTCAAATGCGACAAACTTATTTTGAACAACAACTTAAAGATATTGATTCTTACCCTTTTCGACCTCAGGTTGTAATTTTTAACCTAACCTGAACATGGTGGTCATTAATGTTGATAAAAAGAGAAAAGCTTAATCTACTAAGTCTTTTTCATTTTTTCCCTTAAACTATAAATTGTTGTTGTAATAAATAAATACTATGTTAGAAAATGATAAAAATAAACATTTATTTATTTATAAATATTTTTATAATTCTGTATGTACATTTATAAAATTTTATGTATTTTTATCAAAAAAAAATCTTTAAATATTTTTTTGTAAGGTTTTTTTAGAAAAAAATTATTCTTGAATGTTAAAGAATCAAGACTAAATTGATAAAGTTTGATAGATAAATTTATTGAAAACATTGGAGGGCTAAATATAGTATTATGCCAATAAAAAATGGCAATGTCAGCATTCCATTAGTGATTTAACAAATATTAAAATTTAATAAGATTAATGACTAAAATAAAAAATTTTAAACTTAAGTGATAAAAGCAAAAACATGCTGATAGTTAGTGAGTATAAGCAAGCAATTTTGGCACTGACAACGTGCTGAAGTGAAAATGGAACATCTCAGCTCTCCTTTCTCTAAATAATACTATCTGTTAATGTCGTTCATCAATCATTCCGGATCTAATCAAATCATCCACAATCTCAAAAGCTTGTTACTTTGAGCTTTGATTCTATTACTAGTTCGTGTTAATTGTAAAAATTCATCAAATCTCATTCTTTTAATGTATTTTTTGTTCGGGGAGTAAGAAAATTGAACTCGAATTTTACTGTTTGCAGGATGTAATTGAATTTCACCATGTTCGAAAGTCATCATCTTCGAAAACCCACCGGAAAATCTGCTTTTTCCGGCCTCGGTAAGTTCAAAATTCAACCCTTTTCATATTTTTCTTTAATGGGTTTAACCTTTTATTTGAATTTATCCAAAAAAAAATTGTAACTTTTTTTGTAGGGGCTGGTGAACCGGGTAATAGCATTCAAGAAAGTTATGTTTTTCCCATGGTGTTGGGTGATATGAAAGGTACTACTAATTCACTTACCCACACAGCAGCAGCTATGATGCCTTCTCCCATTTTTATATGGAGATGTCAGGTTTGTTGAATTCCACAATTTGGTACATGAACTTTGATTTGGTACAATTATACATATAAAAGATGACTTGTGGTTGATATGTATGCATAAAACTTTGATTTCGATTTAATTGTATACATTTTGTTTCATATTGGATTAATATAATTGTTTGTGTATCAACTTAAAATAGTGCTAATTCGTTAACTTTGTTAGTGATTTGTGAAACTTGAATCAAACCATTTGGTTTGGATATTTATGCCAAAAAGAAAAATGAACTTTTTTAGAACTGGCATTGAACTTTCAGGTCACATTGTTCTTAGTCTGGGGTTTCGGTTGTTGCAAGGTTAGTAATTAGTATTATACAATTTAGCTACGATGCCGTCGATGATAGTGCAAATTTGTGAAAATGTTTCTTGTGTTGAATTAGATTGGATGGGATTCGGTTATGAGAATGAACTCGGACCTGCGAGACTTGTTCTTGTACGAGGCATTCTTATATTATAATCCTCTCCTTCTTGTGGTTAGTTAAAATGACTTCCTGAGTTTGTTTTGTCAATGTTTGATGTTTGTTGAATCTTACTTCTCGATGTTGCAATTTTGTAGACAATGATGGTTTGGTTATGGGGAGTGTGTTTATGGGTCTTCTCACAAAGTACTATTAGTTATGTAAAAATATTTGATATCGATCAAAACCATCTTACTCACAGAGAAATCTGGAAGGTACGTCCTTAAATCGTAGTGCCACTGCCAAAAATGTGTTCGGTTTCTAATTCCCAGTTCTATGTTTCGATATATGCAGTGTAGCACATGGTTGACAATTATAGTACCGACTAGTATGACAGCATACCTTTATCTTTACTCCCATGGAGAAGTATCATTAGCTGCATCACAACCAGTGTAATATCTACCCTTTTTTTTCACGGCATTACATATAATGAATTTCTGCATATATATGAATCCGTATATGATTTTTTCTTTTCGGTTAATACGAATTGCAGGTGATCCTGTATATTGCTTTTGCTTTAGTTTTGGTATTCCCTTTCGATATTTTTTATTTGTCTTCTCGTTACTTCTTCTTGAAAACGCTATGGCGGATAGCATTTCCTCTGCAGGCAAGTTTCTAGTGTAGTTTTATTTCCTTCATACGTACACGAGCTAGCAAGCTGTATTTCTGGGGGCCTTTTTTTTTCCATTTTCGCTGTATTTTGTCTTTACTCTCTGTGGCTGACATGCATTCTCGTATTTTACTTGTTTAATTTTTGTATAACAGCCAATTTCATTTCCCGACTTCTTCTTGGCTGATATTCTAACTTCCATGGCCAAGGTATGCACCTATGACCTCGTTTTAAGGCAAGCAACTCGTTTCATTTCTTGTAATTATTAGATTGCATGTCATCTTACCAGATTTCTTGATCTGTCATGCATGCTCGTAATCTATATTATGTGAAGGTATTTTCAGATTTGGAGCGTTCAGCCTGTAGAATGCTTCATAACCAGGTAAGTCAATTACGACTGGTTGAACCGAGTGCTTAATGTTTTGTCTGTAATGCCTTGTAATATTGCTATTGAATTGCTTGGATGAGGTCGAATTAAACCCGTGCTTGTTGATCTTCTTAGATGAATAAATGAGGTTTGTCTTGCCATGTAGGTTGCGACAATTGCATGGTTTGAAGCAGACTCAATTTGCGGTAGTCACTCAGTTGCTATTCCATTAGTGCTTGTTGTACCTTATATTTGGCGGCTAATGCAATGTCTGCGGCAGTACAAAGACACAAAAGAAAAGACAACCCTTTTCAACGGTAATACGTAGGGGTCCCCGATGTTTACTATTTTCTTATTAATTTACATTTAGTCAGCCATGGATATGAAAATGTGAACCGGAAAGCTGTACAATGTTAAACACGCCCTTTTAACTTTATTAGTGCTTCGGTTTGCTGGTTCACACTCGGCTTATCTCATATTTTAACCCAATTTGCATGTGGTTTTCAGCTTTAAAATATTCGACAGCAGTCCCCGTGATTTTTCTTTCGGCCCTTAAATATCATGTCTTACCTGATAGGTGGACATATGTATATCATCCCCTCTGGCTTATCTCAAGTTTTGTTAACTCGCTCTACTCGTTTTACTGGGACGTAACTCGTGATTGGGACCTTAGGTACGATGAAATATCTGTTCCCGACACAGGCACTTTTATATAACTTTTGTTTGTGAGATCACTTTGGCATTTCTTGCACTTAATTTCGGTTTATTTCGAATTTGATACGCCGAGCTACACGTTGCTGTAATGATCAACTTATATCATGCATGCATTGCATTTTCTCAGTGTCTTCACTAGGATTTTCAAGTTCAACAAGCCAACTTGGTGGTCCGATCTGTTATACGGGCAAAAATGGGTAAAGATTTTACATGCCATTAATTATTCTTCCAATTCCGCTATGTCGTATCAGTAGCTAAGCTCACATGCATAACTGCCTTTTTCGTTCACTCGTTAGGTTTATTATTGGGTTATTGGGAGCAACTTGATTTTACGATGTACGTGGACGTACAAACTATCCGCTCATCTCCGCCACAACTACTTAACCGTGTTCACCATTACCACCTTAGAGATGCTCAGAAGGTTCCAATGGATATTCTTTCGAGTTGAAAACGAGTGGAATAAAATTTCCAAGTCCAGCATTCAACTTCCCATGACCGACATCCCGAACGAGGACGAAAAGTTAGTAGACTCGTCCGATCACACTGTATAGATTATAACAAGTCTCCGACTGTAAGTAGAGCATCAAAAATGAATTCATTCTTTAATATATTACATATTGTTTCAGCCCAAAAGCAGTTGTTGCATTTTGGTTGCCCCTTTTGATGAGATTTTCGTATCTTGCAGTTCGGTATTTTGATTTGTAAACGCGGCTTAGATGTATAATGTCACAATAACATAACATTTTACATATTGGACATCTACAAGTTGCTTCAATTTCATATCATGTTTTAAAATTTTAGGGTCTCAGGTTTTTTGGAATTTGATTCAATTTATTGTTTCGTGTTGAATCATTTTAGGGTAATTGAACTGAGTCGAACTTGAATAATGACAAGCTCGAGCTCAATTTGAAATTTGGTTTGAACTCGATCGAATATTAACTTAAAAGCTCGAGTTTAGCTTAAGCTCGTTCATACTCAAAATGTTCGAGCAAGTTCATAACTCGTTCATACTTAAGCTCTTTTTACATAATAGAGATAAAAAAACTTAATTTCATAACATAAAAATAGGTATACGTACTATGAAGGTTTTTGTACTAGTAGTTGGATTACATTTTGTTCCCTCTACTAAAAAAGAGAGTAAAATAGTTCATGTAAGTTAGATCAAATAGCAAACTAACTGATTATTTCCTAAATTATTTCAGTTTTTAATAATAGATCAAATAGCAAACTAACTGATTATTTCCTAAATTATTTCAGTTTTTAATAATAGAAATGAAATAGAAAATACCAAGTTGTTCTTTGATCTAACATATAAGGGCTAATTTACTTATTTTTTAAGAAAAAGGAAGTAAAATGCAATTTGACTCCTAGTACAAGGGTTCATAATACTTTTACCTATAAAATTATTATTAAAATAAAAAACTTGGGCTTATAATTAGTTGTCTGAATAGAATATTATGGCACTTGAATACAACTTGATTTCAAGCTCAAGCTTATTTTCTTTTTAAATTAAACTCGAATAATTTATAAACACTAATATCACATTCAGTCGCTCAATAAAATTTCTTTTGATTTTTTTAGCCCTAAGAAGATTACTCACGTAATACGTAATACAAATCTTAGCTTTTTCTCTTCATATAAAATGCCAAAATCCGTCTCTCAATTCTCATGGCTTGTTGCAATCTTCGTCGTCGTGGTCGGCAGCAAATTTGGGCATTAACGGTGGCTTTAGCCGAGGAAGCATGGTGCTGCGTTGTCGTGTTGATAACCCTACTGCTATTACTAAACTGTTACAAAGAAGCTTGTACGATAACAAATGGTGGCGATGATGATGAGGATCGTAATAATGTCAAAGGGATGGTGCTGTGTGACGAAATTTATTGGTTGGAGAAGGTGAAACCCTAAACACCATCGGAGATAAATGCGGTTATCCTTTCATAGTGGAGCACAATCCTCATATTCATGTCCCTGATGATGTTTTCCCTGGCTTTGTTCTTAAGATCTCGCCTCCCAACTCTAGGAAGTCATTGAGTTAGCCACGTACTGCTTTCCATAAAAGCTTAACCCGAATCTTGGTCTCAGGTATGAATGAACTCATTTTAAGAGGGGAGAAAAAACTAACCCATTCAATTTTTCGGTTTCAGTTTTGTTGGGTGGAGTAGATTCGTCGATTTAATTAGTTAATTCAATTGGTTATTTGGGTTTTAAATTAATTTTGAAAATGAATTGATTCAAAAAATCGACTCATTTTGTCTTATTTTTAAATTATTTAAAACATATAATAGATATATAACCATATAAACCCAATCTAATAACCTAAGGTTGGTTAATCAAAATTGACTGAATCAAAGTCGGTTCAATTTACTCAACTAAAGTCGATTTGAAAAAAAAAAACAATTGAACTGACGGATTAAATCGATTGTTTTCCTACTACTCAAGTTCAATTTACAATTTTATGCTATAAAGACAAACTCGAATCTAACATGAAACATATATGTAAAATATATGAATTAAATTGTAAACACGTGTGTGTATATATATCGAATGAATAGTTTAAATTTGACATATTAAAAAACTCATAATGCCAATGAAATTTAGAAGGGAGATTTCTCTCTCTCTCTCGTAACACATCTATCTAAGCTCTCTATGCAATAGCTACATACATGATTATAATTTAATCAATCAATGTATTTTAAATATATTGTTAACATCAAATTTAAACCTACGTTTAAATACTACATTGATGGTTTGGTTAAGTTGGCAAAAGAACGTGATCGATACACTATTGTGAAAATTCAATTAACCATTTTGAAGTTTAAAGATCAATTTAATTTGAACATTTTGAAGTTTGAAGTTCAATTTAATTTGAAGATATTTAGTGTAGCTGATACTAAATAAATAAGTTTTCATTATCTTTGCCAAAAGCTACTAAGAAAAACAAACAAAAAGAATAATTTTAGTTTTTAGATAAACAATACTGTTAGAATTAAGTGATCCAAATTCTTATTTAAATAAAATAAAAGAAGAATCCCTATAGAATTACACTTCTTTTATTTTATTTTAAATAAGGTTTTTTAAACCTTATTAAACTCTATCTATTTGATATTGATTAGAATAAAGAGTTTTAATCTTACTACACTCTTATTAGAATATGGCTTTATAAGCCTATAAATAGACATGGTCTATTCCTCTTGTAATTGATTCGAATTCGACATAGTGAATTTTCTTCTCCTCTGCCCGTGGTTTTTTCCCGAAAGGGTTTCCACGTAAAATCTGTGTGTTCTTTATTTTAATTTCTCTTTTCTTTGAAATATATTTGTCATTACCGACGTTATATTTTCACAAATTGGTATCAGAGCTTCCGGGTTTTTTCATCTCGATCACGGTAATGGCGTCTTTGAAGTATGAAATTCCGCTGTTGGATCGCAACACCAGATTCGCGTTGTGGCAGATAAAGATGCAAGCAGTTCTTGCACAGATGGATTTAGAGGAAGCCCTACTAGGGGTAGATAAGATGCCTTCGACATTGACGGAGGAAGAGAAGAATCGCAAGGATCAAAAGGCGTTAACACAGTTACATCTGCATTTGCCTAACGAAATTTTGCAAGATGTGATGAAGGAGAAAACCGCCGCTGCATTATGAAAGAGGCTGGAACAAATATGTATGTCGAAAACTCTAACTAGCAAGTTGCATATGAAGCAACGTCTTTATGCTCATCGTTTGGAAGAAAGTGCGTCTGTGCACGAACACTTAACAATGTTTAAAGAAATTCTCTCAAACTTGGAGGCCATGGAGGTTCAGTATGATAAGGAAGATCTAGGGTTAATTCTACTTTGTTCGTTGCCCCCGTCTTATTCAACCTTCAGAGACACGATTTTATACAGCCGTGAGTCTCTCACAGTTGATGAGGTTTATGATTCTTTGACCTCGTATGATAAGATGAAGCATCTTGTGGTTAAACTCGACTCTCAGGAAGAGGGTCTCATTGTTCGTAGGAGACAAGATCGGAATGCTGATGATGATCGTGGAAGGACACAGGATCGAAATCCTCGCTGTAAATCTAAGGGTAGATCGAAGTCTTCAAACAGAGGTAAAACTTGTAACTTCTGCAAGAAGAAAGGGCACATTAAATCTGAGTGCTATAAGCTACAGAATAAGATTAAAAGGGAGGCTGCGAATCAAAAGGGAAAACAACCAGAAAATTTCGGTGAAGCTGATGTTGTAGAAGACTACAGCGATGGTGAACTTCTAGTCGCTTCTGTCAACAATTCTAAAGTGAGCGAGGAGTGGATACTTGATTCGGGTTGCACCTTCCACATGTGTCCCAATCGGGATTGGTTTACAAAATACGAAACAGTGTCTGAAGGTATTGTTTTGATGGGAAATAATGCTTCGTGTAAAATCGCAGGTGTTGGAACAATTAAAGTTAAGATGTTTGATGGAGTTGTCAGAATACTTAGTGACGTACGACATGTTCCAGAATTGAAGAGAAATTTAATTTCGTTAAGTACTCTTGATTCAAAATGGTACAAATACACAGCTGAAAGTGGGATTTTGAAGATTTCCAAAGGTTCCCTCGTTGTGATGAAAGGGCAGAGAAAGACTGCCAAGTTATATGTTTTGCAGGGTTCTACTGTCATTGGTGATGCAGCTGTCGCTTTCTCTTCCTTGTCAGATGATGATATTACTAAACTTTGGCATATGCGCCTAGGGCATATGAGTGAGAATGGCATGGCAGAATTGAGAAAAAAAGGACTTCTTGATGGGCAAGGAATTTGCAAACTGAAGTTCTGTGAGCACTGCGTTTTTGGGAAGCAAAAGAGAGTTCGATTCACCAAAGGAATCCATAACACGAAGAGAACGTTGGAGTATATTCATTTTGATCTGTGGGGGCCATCAAGAGTGCCTTCGAGAGGTGAAGCTAATTATATGCTAACTTTTATTGATGATTTTTCTAGAAAAGTTTGGGCATTCTTCTTAAAGCAGAAAAGCGATGTGTTTTCTGCATTTAAGTCTTGGAAAGCTATGATTGAAAAACAGACAGGAAAACAAATAAAATACCTCCACACAGACAATGGCTTAGAGTTTTGTTCTGATGAGTTTAATAAACTGTGCAAGTCAGAAGGGATCGTGAGACACTTGACAGTTCGTCATACTCCACAACAAAACGGCGTTACAGTACGAATGAACAGAACGATCATGGAGAAGGTTCGATGCATGTTGTCAAATGCCAACTTACCAAAGTCGTTTTGGGCCGAAGCAGCCTCTACTGCATGTTTTTTGATCAACCGATCTCCATCTATTGCCATTGAGAAAAAGACTCCACAAGAGGTATGGTCTGGTAATCCTGCTAATTATTCTGATTTAAAGATCTTTGGGTGTCCTGCGTATGCTCATGTTGATAATGGAAAATTGGAACCGAAATCCATTAAATGTATTTTTCTTTGTTATAAAGCTGGCGTAAAAGGGTATAAGTTATGGTGTCCTGAAAATAGAAAAGTTGTGATTAGCAGAGATGTTATTTTTGATGAAACTGCTATGCTACCTAACTTATCACTTAAAGAGTCTTCCAATAAAGAAAATCAAAAGGAGATGGAGCATCAGATTAATACAGAGACAACTCCTCAAGCCAGTACAAAAATTGAGAATAGAGTTGCTTCTTCACCACAATACTCTATCGCCAAAAACAGTACTAGAAGAGAAATTAAACCTCCAAAGAAGTATGCCGAGGCTAATCTAGTTGCTTATGCTTTAAATGTGGCTGAAGATATAGATGCAAACCAAGAGCCGTCTAATTATTCTGAGGCGGTTAGCTGTGAAGACTCAGAAAAGTGGATGTTTGCTATGCAAGAGGAGATGGAATCACTCCACAAAAATAGAACATGGGATCTTGTGAAACTTCCTAAAGGTAAAAAGGTTGTTCGCTGTAAATGGGTGTTTAAAAAGAAAGAAGGGACTCCAGGAGTTGAAGAATCCAGATATAAAGCAAGGCTTGTTGCAAAGGGTTACAGTCAAATTCCAGGAGTGGACTTCACAGATGTGTTCTCCCCAGTTGTGAAGCATAGTTCGATTCAAGCTTTGCTTGGTATTGTGGTCATGCATGATTTGGAGCTTGATCAGTTAGATGTAAAAACTACATTTTTGCATGGAAAACTTGAGGAATATATTTATATGCAACAACCAGAGGGTTTTACAGTCTCAGAAAAAGAGGACTATGTTTGCTTGCTGAAAAAGTCCCTTTACGGTTTGAAACAGTCACCAAGATAGTGGTACAAGAGGTTTGATTCTTTTATGACTTCTCATGATTTTAAAAGAAGTAGTTTTGACAGTTGTGTTTACTTTAAGAAAAACAGTGATGGTTCTTTTGTGTATCTACTTCTTTATGTTGATGACATGTTAATAGCAACAAAAGATAAATGAGAGATAAGAAAGGTCAAAACCCAACTAAATGAAGAATTTGAGATGAAAGATTTGGGACCAGC
Source organism: Gossypium australe (assembly GCA_005393395.2). NCBI lineage: Eukaryota > Viridiplantae > Streptophyta > Magnoliopsida > Malvales > Malvaceae > Gossypium > Gossypium australe. Next base: position 99,728,183 of record CM016625.1, on the reverse strand, counting down.
AAAGAAGATACTTTGTATGGAGATTCTCAGAGATAGAAAAGCAAGTAAATTGTACCTAAGTCAGAAGGGGTACATTGAGAAAGTTCTTTGCAGGTTCAATATGCAGAGTGCTAAGCCTGTTAGTACTCCTTTAGCGGCCCATTTCAAGCTTTGTCTCCATAATCAGATGATGAGATTGAGTACATGTCACATGTTCCATACTCTAGTGCAGTGGGACCTCTCATGTATGCTATGGTTTGTTCATGTCCAGATTTATCATATGCAGTCAGTGTAGTTAGCAGATACATGGCGAATCCCGGTAAAGAACATTAGAAAGCAATTCAGTGGATTTTAAGATACTTACGAGGTACTACTGATGTTTGCTTACAGTTTGGAAGAACTAGAGATGGAGTCATTGGTTATGTTGATGCTGATTTTGCTGGAGACCTTGATAGAAGAAGATCTCTCACTGGTTATGTCTTTACAATCGGAGGTTGTGCAATCAGTTGGAAAGCTACTTTGCAAACTACAGTCGCTTTGTCTACCACTGAAGCTGAGTACATGGCGATTACTGAGGCTTGTAAAGAAGCTATTTGGTTGAAGGGACTCTTTAGTTAGCTCAATGAAGACCTTCAAATCAGCACAGTATTTTGTGACAGTCAGAGTGCCATCTTTCTTACAAAAGATCAAATGTTTCATGAAAGAAATGAAAGAACAAAACACATTGATGTTCGGTATCATTTTGTTCGTGATATTATTGCTCGTGGTGATATTGTTGTGAGCAAAATTAGTACTCATGAAAATCTTGCAGATATGATAACTAAGTCACTTCCTATAACCTAGTTTGAGCATTGCTTAGACTTGGTTGGTGTTCTTTGTTGAAGTTAAACCCTTTAAGGGGTTTTATGGAAGAGGTGGAGAACTTGTTCGTTGAGAGTTCGCGATGAAGAACTTGTTCATTGAGAATTCGTGTCAAGGTGGAGATTGTTAGAATTAAGTGACCCAAATTCTTATTTAAATAAAATAAAAGAAGAATCCCTATAGAATTACACTTCTTTTATTTTATTTTAAATAAAGTTTTTTAAACCTTATTAAACTCTATCTATTTGATATTGATTAGAATAAGGAGTTTCAATCTTACTACACTCCTATTAGAATATGGCTTTATAAGCCTATAAATAGACATGGTCTATTCCTCTTGTAATTGATTCGAATTCGACATAGTGAATTTTCTTCTCCTCTGCCCGTGTTTTTTCCCGAAAGGGTTTCCATGTAAAATCTGTGTGTTCTTTATTTTAATTTCTCTTTTCTTTGCGATATATTTGTCATTACCGACGTTATATTTTTCACAAATACAAACCAAATTATATCAACGGTTCACATCCAGACCTATCTATAAAATAAAATTTTAAGAGAATTTAAACTTTCTATTATCTCATCTTTAGAATTCAAATTAACATGATAAATAACAATTTATCAAGTGAATCCAAATTATCAAATATGTTTTAAATTGATTTCTAAACATTTGAAAATCTTAATTAAGTCTTTCAAATATCAATATTATATCAATTAAGTCATTTGATTAACTTAATCATTATATACCAATTTGATTATAACATATAACATATTTAAGATGAAATCGAAATTTAAGCTAAATTAGTGAAAAACATCCTATTAATATTGAAACACCCCACACCCGGCCCACGAGCCCGGACCGGATCTGGTATGTTCCTTAAGTAAACCGGTTTTCAAATTCTTTGTTACTTAAAGAAAATTTGTAAAATTTTAGGAAATATTGTTTTGGATTGGGCTTAGGTTGGGAAACCCATTTAATCTATTTGAAAATCCAATTTTTATTAAGGTGACAAAATAATTTTTAGGGTTTGTTTTTAAAAAAATCATTTTTGTACTTAACTTTAATCAAAATAGTTCGTAACATAATAATTAAAAGTAAAGCACAATAAAGAAAATCCACTGGGCCTTATGGCCTTATTACATCAAGTAAAACCCAATAATAAAATTAAAGGTCCTAAAAAGAAATAAAGTCCAAATTAAATAAAATCTTCAAATGATGCATGGCCACCTCAAGGTCTACCGTCCCGGTCCGTCACTGTTCATCACCTGAAAATAGTTCCCACAACGGGGTGAGTCAACAGACTCAATGTGTACACAACATTAACATTCAACAAATCAGGCATACAAGTTCATATCAAGTTCATGTTCATATAAAATAAATGATGCAACCCAAACCCAAGCCTAATGGTCCATCCGCTACACACCACCCGTACCTGCCAGTCACACCGTGGGGACTACTAAGTCAACCCTCCATCCGCTACACACCATCGAAGGCAGTCGCTGCAGTCGACGTGCTCATCGCCCATATAATTTGTGTCATTAGACACCATATTCAAATAATGTAACCGAAGTTATCAAATTCAGATAATGTAACCGGAGTTACCATATTCAAATTTTGTGACCGTAGTCACCATATTCCGTTGGTGAGACCGAAGTCAACACCTTCTTCCCCTTTCACATATATCTCGAATGCCCCATATATCATGCATAACAAACTTAATTTCTCATTATTCACATGTTAACAATATAACATATTCGTAATCCTATCGAAAGTAGGAAACGTACCTGGGTACTCTTACCACATTTGTGGTACTTAGCCACATTCACATTCTTATGCATATTCATATATTAAAAATAATTGCCATATGATATATCGAAAATTAATGTGAGTACACACCTGATTGGCTTAATAGATTCCTTGAAATCCCGAAGAACGATCTACCGATCTAGATCTTTATCTCCTATATTCGGCCAATTATTAAAACATATTAACAAACCTATTTGGCTTAAAAACCAAATCCAAGTAGGATTTGTATTACTTACCTTGTTGCCGAATTGGATGATCAAGTCCCAAAAATTTGCTAGTATTCTTCTTCCTTGAAATCGGCTATCACTAGACATGTAACCATGTCAATTTCCGGCTTTTGAAATAATGGAAAATAATTCTAAATACCAAAATTAAGCCTTGGCCGAATATCACTTACCATACAAATTCCAAATTTGAAGAGGATTCCTTGCCCTATATGTCTGTCGAAATCTTCATGTTAGATCTAATCTAACATATACATCATAACCCTTAATCAAATAAATTTATCTTACCTTAGATCCTTGATCCTTGTATTCGACAGTTGTAGAAACCCTTTTGATGTTGTAGTTGATTGCTCCTTTACTTAGAATCAACAAAGATTCGGCTTTGACAGTAGAAACAGAGAAGAAAATAGAAGAAAAGAATATGGATCTTGCTTAAAGAAAAAATTCGGCAGAGAGGGGGAGAGAGCTAGGAAAATTTCGGCAAAGAGGAAGCAAAAGTGAATGAGTAGCCCTCCTGCCCTCCTTTTATAGCCAAAGTTATCAGCCTAGGAGTCCCTTACTTGGCCACCACTCCTCTTTTTGATAATATTATCTCTTTTATTTAAAAGATAAAAGCCTTTAATCCATCAATTATCTCCTCAATTATCTTAAAAGAAAATCCTTTATTTATCACTTATTATTCACATATTTATGCAAATAAAACTCTTCCTTTTCTAGAAACCCATGCCGTCCACCTCAGCCTTCTGGAAGCAAAAATAAAACTTATTTATTTGCTTCTTAAGTGACTCGAACCCAGGCCTATTTCCCTGCATGTGGCGCCATCTCCTTAGGCCTTAAGTGGCAACTTCAGGCCACTTTTCCAAGCCTGTTTGTGTGTCAAACTTCTCCATCTTTTTCTTTTAAGGCCCTCTAGCCCTTATTTCCTATTTTGAACTTTAAAATTTGACATTTCGGCATCATTTCTAAGTTTCCTAAAATTTTTGATCGGCTCTGTAACTTGCCATTTTTCTTACATTTCCAAGCTTCCAGAAATGTTTACTTTCCATTTTTGACTCATTTCCTTACATTTCCTAGTTTCCAAAAATGTTCATGTCTATGCATTTCTAGGTTTCCAAAAATGTTCATGTCCATGCATTTCCAGGTTTCCAAAAATGTTCATTTCCAATTCATTTTCATACATTTCTGAGTTTCCAAAAATATCAAAAATTTATTCATAGTGCTTAAGACTTGTCATTTCGTACAGTTAGACTGAAAATGCATAGGTCCTTTCCAGGATGTTACAAATATAAATGCAATACTTTAAATTAGACTTGTTCAGGTCGGGTTACTTGCCCAAGTCTGAAGGCCCGCTCGAAATTTGGGAGGGTTTGGGCAAAATAATTAGGCCTGTTTAAAATATGGGTCGAGTTCGGGCTTGAACATTTAAGGTTTGAGTTTGGCCTAAGTTTATAATACTTTATATTATGTTATGTTTATATATTATGTAATTTAAAACACATTAAAAAAATAAATCTATACTAAATTTATAATATTACTCTGATGTAAATATTAAAGTAATGTTAAGATGACTATATAAAAAATTTCAAAAAAATTTGTATAAAATTTTTAAATATCAAAATAAAATAATATACATATTTTAAAAAAATAAAAAAAAATAACATGGGAGGAACTAAAATAGACTTGTGTTAGTCGTTTGTAAATATGGATGAGTTTAGATAAAATTTTAACCTCATATTTCAGGCCAGACCGAATTTAAGTAAACATAAAATATGTTAATATTATGCTGAAGCCCGACCCCACCATTAACACATATATTTTAAATACACAATTAAAACGAATACGAAATTCAAGATGAATTTAATTCATGAAGATTGATGATGAGAAGTTTGAAATACGAATATTCATACATATGCTTCCCTTGTGGACAACAATTCCAAGGCTAAAATCCTCAACAATGACATCTTTTGACAATGAGAATTTTTATGATAAACAAGTTGATTAGACTGGCCAACACAATATATTAGTTAAAATTTGTAATAAGTCCCTATATTTTTTTATAAACTTGAAATTCAGTCCTGCCTCTATTTTTCATATTTCAAAATTCATCTCCAACCATTAACATTGTTAAATTCAAATTTATTACAACAACATTTTTTTTAGTTACGTACATACTAAGTGAGTTTCAGTGTTAATAATTGAATCTGAATTTTGAAATTTGAAAAGTAGAAAAATTAAATTCTAACTTTATAAAAAGTACAAGAACTTACGACATATTTTAACCAAGATTTTTCATGGAAAATTACATAGTTGACTTAATTTATACCAGAAATTTATAGGTAACAATTATAGTGTTAATGAAAATCAAATGGTTGATATTGAAAGGTTGATAAAGAAGTTTGAATGAATTATCTCCACAATGGGGATATGTAATAAAGAGAATCCATGATGAAGTGAAGTCTAGCAACCACAGGAGACAACATCATCTTTAAGAGCTTTCGGCTTTTATTGCTTCTTTTATGGCCTCAATCTGTTGCATGATAGGTCGACAAAGACTTTATCTTCTTCTTCTTTTTTTTTTTAATCTTGGAGGTGCTTTAATTAATGCCATGTATAGTTATATACAGGAATTCGGAATACTCAACTCAACTTTTAACACGATGTATTATCTTTAATAGACATTTTGTTTTTCAATTCTATCGAGATAAATTTATTAAGAATGTTTTGATGGATATTCATGTACGTTCACATGGTTTATCTTGTCAAATAATTAATGAAACATCTCATTTTATGAATTTATTATCGCATCTTCAAATACTCAAACTTTTAACAAAATTGAAAGGTAAAAAGTTGTTTAAATATATTATTATAGTTCCTTTAAGAAAAACAATATATTAATAGTATTTTCTTTATTCATATCAGTGATAAGTAGGCTCGTATTAACCCCACTTATTGAGCAAAGTGGACGAGATCATATGGACGTGGGGACTTGATATTGTTTCCTTATAATTTTAAAGCCCAAATTATAAAACGCATCAAAATGGTTTTTTGTTATATGACTAAATTATTTTTAGTTTATGTTTTGATTACTTAATTTAAAAAAAAGTTATAAAATGGTCATTAGATTATTTAAAAATATTTATCGAAGTCACTAATTTGTTAAAAAAAATAAAATGGTCTGGCTATCGAGTTTCAAGCAATAATTCAATGATTGGTGTGGTGGATCAATACTCATCGATATGTAGAAGAACATATTTAGTATCCAAGTCGATCTGACAGTCAGTATCAAAAATGGAAGAAAAATATTATTTAAATTTTGGTTTGCAAATTTATGATGTTCAAAAGTATTTTATAAAAAAATTTAAATGGTAGAAGAGAAAGGGAATAAGAGAAAATTTCACCAAAAAAAAAAAAAAAGAGGGACCCTATATTGCATTGAAGATGGATAAGATTCGATTGGAATATACAGTAGATATAATGGATTATATAAAAATAATAAGGTTTCCTTGTCATTAAGATGAAGACATGGCCACTGATCTTGTCCTTTGCAAATTAAGTAACTATATATTATTTTATATTCAAAGATATAATGAAAGACTTCATTTACTTCCAAATCTAAATCCAAACACCATCGTCTTATTTCCCATCGTGAAAATATTTGGTAAGTCCCTCTATTATAAGGATTTTATCAAATTAGTTACTCTGATATTAAATAGATTAATTCAACCCTTGTACTATTAAAAAGAATCAAATAAGGTCAAATTTTATCCCTTTTTTAGGGTGACTAATGGTTAACTCAAGCACCTTTGGTGAGGTCATATGTGATCACAATGGCAGATGGATAAGTGGATTTGCGAGGAATGTTGGAAATATCAGTATTTATAAGGCAGAGCTATGGGGTGCCTTTGACGGGCTTATGATGGCTTGGTCACTTGGGGCTCAGCAAGTGTGTCGATTCCAATAAGGGTTTTAAAGATGTTGTTTATTGTTATCTAGTATCTTTAAAATTTTTATAGTTCTATAAATGAAAGTTTTCATGTAATTTTTGAATAGTTAATGTTAACTTCATTAAAATTTAGTTTTATTTAATTCTTTTTAATAATATAAAGATTAAAGTGATAAAATTCCTATAGAGAGATCCAGCAATTATTTTGAGTTCATGGAAAGCATACATAAAACTAGAAAAGCAAAAGACCTCAAAATTCTCACATCATTTGCTGTTAAAATGCATGTTTGTGGCTGTCCTTGTCAACTTATAAGTGGGAACATACGGTACATCTTTGGGCTAATTCCACTAGACGTCCCCAATGAGTTTCTATTTAACACTCAAAATGATGGCTAAACTTTGATATTCAATTAGAACGTTTTGAAGTTTATTGATCAATTTAAAATCTAAATCATAATTTGGGGGACATTTAGTGAAATTAACCCTATATATTATTTATTTTTTATTTGATACATTGCCCCAATAATCCCTTAATAAAAAAATATATTGTCATTAACCATAAATAATAATAATGCATAAACTTGACAAATAATACGAACCATGAATAAAACTCTACAAGCTGTTGCACAAATGCCCATGTCTACAAAAGAAAAATGCCCAATAGATGAGAAAGATAAATTGACATTAATCACCACTTTTGAAAGGATTCGAAAACAAATAAGAGAGGTGCCACCTTAATCAATCAATAATAATTTCATCCTAGCGTCACCATCATCAAGCCAATCAAATGATGAATACCGGTCAACCAAAAAAGCATCATTACATCAATGATGTACAAAAAGTCAAGTCTCAGATGATTTATTCTCTTTCTAATCATCTTAAAGTTCAACTTTATGAACACATCACGGTGCTTTATCATGATGAGGTCCTGCCATAATTGTTCCCAATAGATTTGCTAGCGTTCTTACCTTAATAAATCTCATGTATACACTAAAATATAATTAGAAAAAACTAAAATTAAAAATTAAAAATATTATATGCTTAAATGCATTCGAACCCACGTTGTCTAAATTATCACAATAACAATATCAAACAAATTTAAACTTACACACCCAATATAACTTTAGTAATGGTCGAGAGGCCTTTGTTTATGGTAGGTACAATAATATATAATAACAATATCAAACAAATTTAGACTTAGTACACACCCAATATAACTTTAGTAATGGTAGAGAGGCCTTTGTTTATGGTAGGTACAATAATATATATATATATATATGAAGTTTATCCCATGGAATATACGGTTAATTACCCAACTTTCCTAGATTTAACTTTTAAACTTACAGACAAACAAAAACCCCAATTCCACAGTAGCTGATGATAAAGTAAAAAGACATTCTACAGATTTCATTTTAGTCCCCAATTTATCATTGCACTAAAAAAAAGTTGATTAATGGTGACCCTTCAATATTTTAGGAGCCATGCAGTTAGCAAAAGACACGTGTTGTTTCTCGTGAGTGGTAATAATAACATATGAAGCTGTTGCAGTCACCTCCCTCTCCCCTACCACTGCAACTACATATTATATATATAAAAACACTTTTATATATATGGAGATTGCTAGCAACTTTCTTCACAAATCACAACCCTATCAAAAACCCTTTCTTCTTCTTTGCCAAATTTCATTGTGTGTCATTCTCGTTCAGCTGCTACTGTAATTCTATCAACTTTTCTGAGGACACTCCAAGAGATATTGTAAGTGAATTTGACCTACTTTTCAACCTACATATATATGTATATAAGTGTAATAAAAGTACATGGAAGCTATTGTATTTCATATTGTATTTTGTTTTTTTTTACTCAAAAAATTAATAAATTAATTATTGTATGTTAGTTTAAAGAGTAAATTGGTTCTTTTATTAAAAATTTTATTCATTTTCTACTGTTAAAAAACTAATTCTTGTACGTTAGCATGAGGTACATGTGGTATGCTTCGGTTGGTTTTTAAAAGTACAAATGTATAAAATTTTTAATAAAAGGGACTAATTTATTTTTTGAACTAACGTACAAAAATTAATTAATTTATTTTTTTAAATAAATGAGATAAAATATAATCTAACTCCTAATATAAAATCGTTCATCCTTTGATATATAATTGTTTGTTGTTAAGTAGTAGCATATTACTTGTTTACACAATAATCATAATAAAGTAAAATTCACTTTTTTTTAAAAAAATAATTAAAATGAAACTTGACCCATTAATATTTAAATTTTATTATGTGCAAATGTGGTCAAGTCTCAACTTTTCTTTCATCATTTTATTAGCATATTTTTTTTGAATGATGTTTAAATATTAAAGCATTAATTATTATCTTGTTTTATTTTGTACTTTTTAGCATATAAAACATTATATTAGAATTATTAAGATTTTATTTTTGGATTTTAATAGATTTTATACTATGTTAACCTTGTTTATTACAAATGGAATTTCTGGTTATGTAAGAGTTATGGACTGGATTTGAGTAGCTGTCCAAGCCTAATTTAAACAAGGCCTAGTTTGAGCATACTTTTTCTCAGCCCATTAATGTATATTATATATTTCAACTTTAATAATATTTAAAAGATTAATTCCACTAAATGACTTGCCGATTGAATTTTAGCTCGATTGGTATGAACATTTTGTCAATGTATGAGGATTTGTGTTTGAGTGTGCTGAAGCACATTATCCTCTTATTTATGAGTTGGTGAGGGGTTATAGGTAATTCTAAACATTCTGTCAAAAAAAAAAAACAGATATAGTCAAAATATATGATAATAACTAAAAAAGTGTCTTAAAAGATTTTATTATTATATTAACTTGTAATTTTATAAATTTTGAAAAAATTAAAAGGTAAATCTACTATTTTTAGGGGCCACAATACGTATGACATGGAAAATATTTAAGATACATGAATCAAACTTTAAGTACTACATATACACATATTGCATTGATGACTTAATTTTATTGTGCTTTTAAAAAAAATAGTCCTCTTAAATTTTAATAAAACTATTTCTTATTTTAGTTCTCATGAATACTAAATTATGAAATAATCACGATTTGAGTGAAAATAATTATGTAATAAATTTATAAAAATTGATCTAAAAATTAAATGTGATTTTGATAAAATGATCATCATATGAATATATTTCTAAAATTATCAAAAATATAAAATGACAAAAACATCTTAAAATAATATTTATTTGTTTCAGTTTTTAACAATTCTCACTCAGAGATGAATCTAATGTGTAGGCAGGGGGCTTGACCAAATGGGAAAATATCATTAGTAGTCCATCTCAAGTATTAATTTTTCAGTTTAAGTCCTTTTATTATTCAAATAATATTTTTTTATCATTTTGGTCTCTTTTAAAAATTAATTATATAATCTAAGCCCTTTTAGAAATAATTTTTTAGCTTTGGCCATTTCAAAATTTTAGAATTTTATCTCGGCTTCTTCAAACAAAATTTCTGGCTTTGTCCTTAACTAAATTAATGAGTGACACCAATATTTTTAGGACCAAATCGATGGTCGAACCGGTCAGGTCACTAATTCGATTAAAAAAATAAAAAAAATTAAAAAAATTAATTCAACTGGTTTGTATCGATTCTCGATCTAACTGGTTCAAAGTTATTTTCTGGACTGATACCCCCAACAGATTCTCAGTTCAGTCAGTCCAATCGGTCGATTCGATCAAGTGCAAACATCATCAAGTTACACAAACTCGAATATGGTCAAAGTACCATGAAAGTCTCTACACTATGAGTTAAATTGTATTTTCTCTCTTTACTTTAAAAATAGACAAATTAGTCGTTATACGTTAAATTAAAGACCAAATCGATTATCTCTATTAAAAATTTCATCCATTTTTACTATAAAATTAACATGACAAACAAAATAATTAGATAATTACACATTTTCGTATACCTCATTTTAACATAAAAATTAGCTTCTAATATTAAAAATAGATAAAAGAATTTCATTTTAATATGGCGCACAAAAACTAATTCGGAAAGACTTTTAATATGTGGTATCATACCAAGTGTTGTAAATGTACGAAAAGCAGGAGAATCCATGGATTTTGCGGTGCATTAATTATACACGTGTAAAACAATTTTGCATGTCACGTGTTTTTATTTCTTCATTACATCGTAAATCGATATTTTTGCCACCCCAAAAATACCATTTTTTTTAATTATAAATTTCGCGCAATTTTCACAAGCACATTTCTTTTTTCTAGATTTTGTTCAATCGGCCATTCTTTTTTATTTTCTTCCAAATTCCCCCCTCTTTTCTTGCCCTTTTTTCTTTCGGTTCACAATAAAATATTCTGATTCTCAAGATCCTTATAAAGGTACTCCCTTTAATGTCTATTTAGTCCAAGGATTCCTTTTTTATTATTTTTTATTTTCCTAGTACTTGAAAATTCTTTGCTCAAGTATTTCTCCTGTCTTCTACGCTTATATCAAACGCAAATGAACAGAAAAGATTGTTTCTTTTTCACTTTATGTTTCTGGGATTTTCTTCATTTGGTTTCTGTATTTTTCTACAGTTTTAAAGATTCCAAATTTGTTGATATATAAACATTTTCTTTTTAAAGTTAAAGTTCATATATTTCTTTCATTTATTGTGTTTTCTTTATAGGAATGAACTGAATTTTGATTGAAAGATGGTGGCTTTTGGGAAGAAGTTGAAAGAGTCACAAATTCAAGAATGGCAAGGGTATGTATATACATATATATGTGTATATATAGTTCTTGAAGTATATGCTTAAAATGTGTTTTTTTTTTTTGCAGGTATTACATAAACTACAAATTATTGAAGAAGAAAGTTAATAGATATGCTCAGCAACTTGAAATTGGAGCACAAGATCACCATTATGTTCTTAAGGATTTCTCAAGAATGTTAGATAGTCAAGTAAGCTTTTTTAAACAAATTGGATTGAAAATTTTCTTTGGGTTAAATCACTTTATGGGCTGAACTTGATAACTACTATCACATTAGGGACCTGAACTATTTTTTTCTCAAATTAGGCTTTAAACTGGAATCTTTTTCTTGGTATTTTTTCCATATTGGGACTTGAATTTTCAAAAATCCTAAAATTTAGCTCTAATGTGAGAATAATTATCAAGTTCAAGTCTTAATATGGGAATCATTTTCTAGTTTAGGGACTAACAAAAAAGTTTAAATCAGTCCCTGATATTTTCTTGAAAATCTTAAAATTCCCTAAAATTCAGCAAATGTGGGAATCATTATCAAATTCAGGTCCCAATATGTGAATGATTCCAAAGTTTAGGGACTAACTTAAATCCTTGATATTTTTTTGAGAACCTTAAAGTTCAAGTCTAACGTAGAAATAATGGCCAAGTTTAAGTCCCAATATGGGAATCATTCCTAAGTCAGGGACTAATATTGAGAAAAAAAAAGTTTGAAGCCCCAATCGGAGAAAAATTTATTAGTTAAGGTCCCAATGTGGGAACAATCCTAAGTTTAAGTTTAGCGATTAACTTGGACTAAAAAAGCTCAAGCCCCAGTGTGGGGTTTGCTGTCAAGTTCAGGTCCTAGGTCCCAAATAGCGATTTAACCCTTTTTCATTTTACAATAACAAGTAATTGCAAAAACAAGCCTTGTTTACTGTTTTTCTTTTCTTTTAGATTGAAAAGATTGTATTGTTTCTGCTGGAACAACAAGGACAACTAGCAAACAGATTATGTGATCTTAGGGAACAACATGATGTAATTTTACAGCTCTCTAATGGAGGTTCTAAAATTTGTGAGTTACAAGAAGCATATAGAGGTGTAGGACATGATCTTTTAAGGCTTCTCTTTTTTGTTGAGATGAATGCAATTGGATTGAGAAAGATTTTGAAGAAATTCGATAAACGGTTCGGCTATCGATTCACTAATTACTATGTCAAAACCCGAGCTAATCATCCGTATTCCCAGCTCCGACAAGTTTTCCGGCATGTGGTAATAACATACAATGTTTCGAATCGATGTTCTCCTTGTTCCTATAGTCTTGTTCATGTGAATGAAAGCAATTCATGCAGGGTATCGGGGCTGTCGTTGGAGCCATATCTCGTAATCTCGCAGACTTGCAAGATCATCAAGGGAACTACGTATCAATATATGATCAACCTGCTTTATCTCATCCGGTTTTTTCTTGGATCTTTTCACTATTTATCCAATGTTTGTTTGTGGACATCAAATTCCCGAGTAAAAAACCAAAGGTTTTAAAACTTGCAGGACCCCATAGTTCATTCTATAAAAGCAGCGGTAAACAAATTATCGAATTCGACGAATTTTCTCGAGTTTTTGGGGAAACATGCGTTTATAATGCAAGATGATTTACTGAGTCCATCTGAAGATGATGTTGTGGAACAGAGATATCATTTCATGTCGTTGCTATTGAATTTGGTTAACACATTTTTATACATGGTCAACACGTATATTATTGTGCCAACGGCTGATGACTACTCCCTTAGCCTCGGAGCTGCAGCAACCGTTTGTGGTGTTGTGATCGGTTCAATGGCTGTTGCACAAGTGTTCTCTTCGGTTTATTTTAGTGCCTGGTCAAACCGATCATATTTGAGACCACTTGTATTTAGTAGCATCGTGCTTCTTATTGGGAACACCTTGTATGCTCTGGCGTATGATCTTAACTCGATAGTAGTTCTTCTTGTTGGTCGATTATTTTGTGGGTAAGTTTGTTCATTTAAACAATTTGTTTCGGTACTATTGCTATATTAATAAACGAGTTCTTGCCGATGTATATTCACAGGTTAGGTTCTGCTCGAGCTGTAAACAGGCGTTATATCAGCGATTGTGTGCCACATAAACTCCGGATGCGGGCATCTGCGGGCTTCGTTAGTGCAAGTGCCCTCGGAATGGCATGCGGTCCGGCACTAGCTTGCTTATTTCAAACCGATTTTAAGATTTACAAGCTCACGTTTAATCAGGAAACTTTACCCGGTTGGATTATGGCTATTTCGTGGCTCGTCTACTTATTGTGGTTGTCAATTTCGTTTCAAGAACCCCCTCAAGAGATCAAGCGGGACATAATACCGCAAGAAGTTTGTGCTGGTTGGTCAACACGATCAAACACTTCTCATTTTAGTTCATTGTACGTATTTGTTCAATAGTTTATTCACGGAACAAACTTTGCCCGTTTCAGGGACGGTGGTGAACTATGCAGTAGAGAACGGTATCACGCAGCCACTGCTTTTAAACATGGAACCGAAACAAGGTGAAAATGGAGACCAAGAATACGATGATGGTGAGGAAGAATCTTGTGAGAAAACTCGTAAACCCGTCACTTCTATCGTATCAGCATATAGGTTACTCACACCATCTGTGAAGGTATAACAAAATTTTAGCTTACATAAAACTTCTATCCTCCGAATTAACTCGGCGCTTATCATTCAACAGGTGCAATTATTGGTTTATTTTATGCTTAAATATGCAATGGAGATATTACTCGCCGAAGCAAGTGTCATCACAGCATATTACTTCACATGGTCAACCAACAGTGTAGCCATCTTTCTTGCATGTCTCGGGTTAACCGTTCTTCCCGTAAACATCATCGTCGGTACTTACATCAGCAACATGTTCGAAGAAAGGTACGGTGATTCCTAGTTTAAGGTCATGAGAAACTGGTGCTCTCATGTTACTCAAGTTTGACTTGAAAAAAATTTGAACACAATTCGGTAATTATTGAGCTAAGCTCGAGTTATTGGTCGAGTCAACTTCGAGCTTAGTAATACTTGACTTAAATAGCTCGCGAGCTTTATCAAATTTTTCATATTTTTATATTATTAAATTATGTTATTACCTTTAATATATTATTAAAACTAATTTTAATTATTGAACCAAGCTCGAGTTCAAGTTTGAGTACAAAAATTGGTAAACGAGTTTAAAAACAAATATTCAATTAAGCTCAAGCTGAGTATCAAGTTCCGAATTTCGAGTTGAGTTTGAGCCGGCTTGGTTAAGGTTCAACTGTAATCCAATAAATTTACGCATATTTTACTTTTTACTTAAATTCCAGGCAGGTTCTTCTAGCATCCGAAATCATGGTGTTGATCGGTATACTCCTAAGCTTCCATAATGGAATCCCATATTCCGTACCTCAATATGTTGGCTCGGCACTGATCACTTTCGTATCCGCCGAAGTGCTCGAAGGTACATTTTTTTGCTTCACCATACCTTATTTTTTCCCAGATGTAATTCTTGGGTTCTCTTTGATGATCAGGTGTGAACTTATCGCTCTTGTCTCGTGTCATGTCGTCGAGGCTTTCTCGTGGAACTTATAACGGAGGGCTTTTATCGACGGAAGCTGGTACACTAGCTCGAGTTATTGCCGATGGAACAATAACATTGTCTGGTTACTTTGGTGTGGCTAAGCTGTTGAATGCTACATTAGTTCCTTCATTATTAATATGTATTTCCTCCATTATTGCTACTTGCTTTACTTATAATTCTCTTTACTAACACTTTGTAATGTAAAAATTTTGCTAATAATACTATAAATAAACTCCTTTTTTTTGGGTAACTGTGTCAAACTCAGTCCAGATATGTTGTAACAGTAATGCATTATTCGATGCTTTGATGTCCTCCGCCTCTCCCGATCAAGAGCCCTGCATAAAGGTTTCATATTAGATGCAAAAATAGCTATAGTTAATCCAATCTTCTTGGCCTCAAGCATTGCTTCTCTTGTTACGAACAAAACAGCCCCATGCAAAGTGCTGCAGAAGCTTGCAAATTTAGTTCCGGCCGCCCCAAAATTTGCGGTCCCTTTCTTCCAAGCAAGACGTCTAATACTTTTACTCTGTTGTCGCCAAGGCTAGTTCACCGTTGCATTCTTCCACTTTTCCCCCCAGCAACCTATCTCCATCTTCCATTGTTTCATTCTGAATTAAGTATTCGTATCTGGATTTGACTGAATGCTCACCATTGTTGTTCAAGACCCACACCTTCCTATCTGTTCCACCCATCATCTTCTCAGGTTATTAGCCATCCCATGATCTAATAGGCGAGTTAACCCATGCTCATCCCGTTCTCCTCCCCATTAGTTATAAAGTTTGTCAGCTTCACACAGTTGTTTCGATCGTTTATTTCCAAGTCAGAGCCTTCCTGGATGCATCATTCACCATTACCATTCCATCACCTTTCCTTATTTGCCAACCAATCCCTTGTTTACGAAGGTCTCTGCCATGAACAATACTTTTCCAAACCCTTTAATCAATTGCTAAATATACAATATATATATGGGTAAATTACATTTCTAGCCATCTCACCAACTATGAAATGTTATAAAATGATCACTTAATTATTTAATTTAAAGACAACTTTGGCAATTTCTGAAATTGGTATAGTAATAATTTTAATCTTTAATGTTTATACATTGTATTGATTTAGTCTTGGTTTTAAAAGATAACTTTTAACATTTAAACATTGTATAATTTTTTTTGTAAATTTTTTTTATGCATTGGTGTTGATTTTAAAAGAATGAGAAAAATAAAATTATTATATTGTATTTTCGGATGTTTCTATTTTTGATATATTTTCGATCTAATATAGTTGATAAATTAATTTTTTTTAGCTTTTTTAAGTGAAATGTTTTATTTTTTTTGATTCAAACACGGCGTGCTAATGTTAAGGGTTAATTTTTTAGAAACAAAATTAAATTAAGACAATGTATAGATGTTGAAGCTTAAAATTGTTATTATGTTAATTTTAAAAGTTACTACGTCATTTTTTCTGTTAGCCATTTAACGGCGGGTAATAAAAAAAGTCAAAATCAAATAATTAAGTGATTATATTGTAACTTTTCATAATTAAGTAAAAAAAAAAAAACTTAGGAATAGCGGATTGAATACTAGTGTAATTTACCCATATATATGTATATAATAAAAAATAAAATTTCTCAAGCTTTTCTAATGGTTGCTAGTTTGAAACATTCAGAACAGTTAGTGGTAGTTACAATCGTGAAACTAGCCAAATTATTTCATTTTTAGTATTAGAATCTATATTTGGTTAAATTCTACTATTGGTCCTTCTATTATGTGTAAGTTATGGATTTAGTCTTTGTATTTTAGTTTGATTATTTTTAATTTTTGTACTTTTTAAATTTTAAATTTATAGTCATTATCATATGATAGTTGTTAAATTCATTAAATTTTTCTATTTTTAAAATTTGACACTACAAATATATTACTCACAATTGTTTGTGGGGTAAGATTGAAAATTTGAAATTTGAAAAGCTTAAGAATGATTAAAATTGAGAATATCGATGAAATTTACAACTTTATGCATATTACAAGATTAACAACAGAAATTAACCAATCAAAATTGATTGTTACTGTTTGAGTTAAGATTAAAAATAAAAAAATATGAAAACTAAAATTGAATAATTCTAAAAATATAAGAACTAAATTCATAATTTACCCATAATATGAAGACTACTAACATAATTTAACCTTTATTCTTAAGGTGGCGAGAAGATCACCTTCAAGATTTAACTCAGTGAAAGCTGTATACATACATATATATCATATGAAACATTCCATGCATGTGTAGTATTGTTAAAAAAAATGGCCTTTTTCCCCCAAAAAGCTCCGATTTTCTCGTTAAGATTTTCTGGGTACTTCCAATTCTTTATTGGGTAACACCAAAAAAAAAAGAAGCCAATTTTCTTTT
This sequence comes from Gossypium australe, assembly GCA_005393395.2. Lineage (NCBI taxonomy): Eukaryota > Viridiplantae > Streptophyta > Magnoliopsida > Malvales > Malvaceae > Gossypium > Gossypium australe. The sequence goes on along the minus strand of CM016625.1, from coordinate 99,710,643 downwards.
TTGGTTAAAAAAGAAAAAAGAATGGCAGAAAATCAAGAATCATCACCGGTACCCACAGTTCAAAACATACTAGACCAGAACAGCCTAAAATGGGTTTTTGTTGGTGGCAAAGGAGGTGTGGGTAAAACCACTTGTAGCGCCATTATTTCCATCCTTTTGGCTGGTGTCCGTCCCTCTGTTTTGATTATTTCCACCGATCCTGCTCATAATCTTAGCGATGTTTTTCAACAGAGGTTCATTAAAACACCCACTTTGGTTAATGGCTTCACCAATTTATTTGCCATGGTAGTACCCCTCTTCCCCTTTTGTTTTGATTTTTTTATTTGATTTTGTCTTCTGGGTTTCATTTGTTTATGATTTTATGTTTATAGGAAGTGGATCCTACATCTGAAGATGAAGATGTTGGTGGTGGTGAAGGAATGGATAGTTTATTTTCAGATTTGGCTAATGCTATTCCTGGTATTGATGAGGCTATGAGCTTTGCAGAGATGCTCAAGTAAGAATACATACATATACATATATATATATATATATATATATATATATATGGTTATTGTTGGTAAAAGTACGGGCGAGTTCTTATATTAGAAATTAGAAGTTCATGAATGTTAAGATTAAATAGTAAATTAGTAAGGATGAATGAAATTTTTAACAGAAGAATTAATTTATTTTTTGATCTAATGTTAGTGGTCGATCCTAGAATCAAGTTTTTAGAGCCCAGTAAAATTTTCAAATATTTTAGGAGTTCAATGAGTGTTTTTTTTTTAAAAATTAGGGTCTAATTAAAATTGTTGTGAGATTAATGAGAATTTTTAAAAATTTTAAGGGAGCTTAATTAAAATTTTCTAAAATTTTCAAGGGAGAAATGAAATTTTTTTCACTATTACTTTGTAGAGACAAAATGAAATCCACCCCTAATATAAAGATCTCTACGGAACTTTTATCCTTTTTGTTTGATATTTAATCAAGTCCATGATCAAATTTAATACTTTTTAAGCTCAATTATGATGGTTAATTTCTTAGTGAACTTTGTTTTGGATGCTATTTGTTACTTCTTTTTTTTTTTTAATACTTTTTTTGTTGTTTGAATGTATAATTCCCTTTTCTTATAGATTGGTTCAAACAATGGATTACTCTTGTATTGTGTTCGATACCGCCCCCACCGGACATACGCTTCGGCTTTTGCAGTTTCCGGCTACGTTAGAGAAGGGACTTGTTAAAGTTATGTCGTTGAAAAGCAAATTCGGTGGCTTATTGAGTCAGGTATATGAATTTTTATGTTCTACGATGTCGATGAAAACCGTATTCCTTTTAGAATATATCTTGTTTCGGTTGATTGATTCTTTCGGTTCGTTCTTGAAAACCATATTCGTTCTTTTCATAGCTCGCATGTCAGCTCACCAAAGTTGGTTTTCTTACTGTTTGTAGCTCACGAAAGTTGAAACTTGTCGTGGCAGGTAACCCGTCTTTTCGGGATTGATGATGAATTCGGAGAGGATGCACTTGTTGGGAGGCTTGAAGGCCTGAAAGAAGTGATTGAGCAAGTTAATGAGCAGTTTGAAGACCCTGTAAGTTAATACCATTCTTGAGGTCTTATGCAACTTACAAATACTTCTACATATGTATGGATGCATGCATGCATGTACGTACGTACGTACGTACATATGTAAGTATGTATGTAAATGAAGGTTTCATAGATCCCATACATTTAGCATAATGTTGTTGTCCCATACATTCTTGAGGTCTTATGCAACTTGCAAATATGTATGTATATATGTATGTATGTAATTGAAGGTTTCATAGGTCCAATACATTCAGTATAATGCTGTTTTCCCATACATTCTTGAGGTCTTATGCAACTTACAAATACTTCTAGATATATGTATGTATGCATGCATGTATATACGTACATACATATGTATGTGTGAATGCATGCATGCTTGCAGGTATGGATGTCTGTGTGTGTATGTAAATGAAGGCTACATATATAGGTCCAATACATTTAGTATAATGTTGTTTTCCCATACATTCTTGAGGTCTTATGCAACTTGCAAATACTTGTACGTACATAAATACGTATGTATGTATGTATACATGCATGCATGCTTGCTTGCTTCTATTTATGCGTGTAAATGAAGGTTTCATAGGTCCCATACATTTAGTATAATGCTATTTTCCCATACATTCTTGAGGTCTGATGCAACTTGCAAATATATGCATGTAAATGAATGTTTCATAGGTCCCATACATTTAGCACAGTGCTATTTTCCCGTACATTCTTGAGGTCTTATGCAACTTAAAAATACTTATATATATATATATATATATGCATGCATGTATGTATGTATATAATGCTGCTTTCCTTTTGGCAGGACTTGACAACCTTTATATGTGTTTGCATACCAGAGTTCCTTTCTCTCTATGAAACAGAGAGATTAGTGCAGGAACTCACCAAATTCGAGATCGATACCCACAATGTTATCATCAACCAAGTAATTTTCGACAACGACGGTACGGTTTTACTCGTTTTCTTTACTATGTCCATCATTTCCCTTTCCCCTCACCCCGTTCTTTAAACACAATCCTCACCGTCAATTGGCTTGTTGTTTTAAGAGGTCGAGTCCAAGTTATTAAAAGCACGAGTGCGGATGCAACAAAAGTATCTCGACCAGTTTTACATGTTATACGACGATTTTCACATCACTAAGCTGCCATTGCTGCCAGAAGAGGTGAGTTCATCGATACACGATCGTGTTACTTACTTCGTATGTATCCACCATCATTAAATCCGAATAAACGTATCTATGCATCGTGTTATTAACCTTTCCATGGTGTTTAAATATATAGGTTACAGGTGTTGAAGCACTGAAAACATTTTCGCAACATTTTCTCACGCCTCATGAACCGGCTATCGCTCGAGGAACGAAAGAAGAACTCGAACGAAGAATATCCGCATTGAAGAAACATGTATCGGACACCGAAGATGAACTCGAGAAACTCCGATAATGAAACTGAAAGGGTCCGGTTGCTGTATACGACGACATCCGATAGCACTTTTTTTTCCCGGGTCCACATCTTATATTATCACGTGGCATTTGAGCATTCTATTTTTGGTTGTTGCTGGATAATGTTGAATTGCATTTTAGATTATTTTAGAGAAAATTCTTTACAATACTTTTGTTTTTTCACCACTGATATCAATAAGCTGTTGCCTTATTAATGTTATGAATTCTTTGTTTTTTTCTATTTCTTTATTATGGTATTTGTGTTTTTTTTTTTTAATTTAATGTGGTATATGTACATATTTGGCACAATTTATGTATTTTGGTGGTAAAAGTATTATGAAAACCTTCGGACTAGGAGTCGAATATAAAAAAATTGGACAAACTAGTCCTTATACGTTATATCGAAGAACAAATTAGTTTTTTTTTTGTTAAAAATTTCCTTAATTTGTACTGTTAAAAATTGGTTTGGCTGACGGAATAACTAGACAATGACATGCAACATGCCATGTGGTAATGTTGACATTCAAGGACCAATTTTTAACTATAGAGATTATGAATTTTTTAATAAAATGATCAAATTGCTCTTTGATATAAATGTACAGGATTGATTTTCTATTTTTTTGAGAATGGGCAAAATGTAATCTGACTCTTAGTGTAGGGACCTCCATGGTATGTTTACCGCATTTGGGTACATTAAGGTAACAATATTACCATTTTTAATGTTTAATTAATGTTTTAGGGTTAATTTTATTAAAATTGATAATTAACTAATAACATTAGTAATTAAATTTCATCAAATTAACTTTAAAATCCAAAAATAATGAGCTATCGTATTGTATTTAACAAAATAAATACAAAATTAAACAATCACAATTAATATTAATTTTATTCTATTAACAAAATTCAAATCTAATAATGTTTGTAATTAACTTTTATTACATCAACCCTGAAACCTAAATAAAATATAAAAAATTTAACATTACTTTTGGATATTAAAATGTATAACTTTTCCCAAATACAAGTACTACATTGGAAAAAAATCCAGGTACCAAATTAGAAAAAGTGTCAAACTTGGGTACCAAATGACATATTAAACTTTTTTTTTCGGATTTGGATTTTTTTCCCTTTCCTTTGATAAAATAGACTTTATTTTATGGCTTTTGGATATTAATTGGAAAATTTTTCAAGGTTTCATAAATAAAGTAAAATTTTTCAATGGTCTAATTATGCACTTCTCTCTCTATTTTATGAAAATTGAGAAGTTAATCCCTTTAATTTGTCAAAAGTTGATCTTTATACTTTATGACTTAGAAGTTAATCCAATTGTGTAATGTTATTATTATATCCTTAACCCCTCGGACACCACTCCTCAAGAATCAAGACCAACACCTTGAGGAGACCTTTCGGACACCACTCCTCAAGAACCAAGATCCACCCCGCAGAGACCACACACCTCAAGAAGACTCGTTGGATATCACCCTTTGGGATATTAAATGAATAAACTCCTCGTAGAAACTTCTTGTCCTAACTCCTCAAGGGAACTTCTCGAACTAGACTCATCTGAATGTAAATTATGTGAGGGTCCCACTTCACTGCTATTTATGATGCCAACCATCAAATATGTAACACCCACAACTCGGCCTAGAAGTTTAGACCGAATCCCGGATGTCTCATTGATCACCAAAGTGATCGTAGGTAAATTTTTACAAAATAGGATGTCACATCGAATCACAACATTTAATCGTATCAAACTCGAACGGTAAAATTTCAGTTAAATTTAATATATATAACCGGAGTAAAAACGAATACCACTTAAGACAGAGTGATAAACCATAATAGTAGCATATTTTAATCCCACATTTAGTATGCTTTTGGATGATTTAAGCCTCGATTTATATAAAAAGGTGCTCTTAATCATTTCTTTTCATGTCTTATACCCAGGAAAGCACCCGAGGATAAAAAGAACATAAAACGGGCCCAAAACGGAGTAAATTGGGCCAAGGAGGAAATCGACACGGCCTGGACTTAAGCTCACACGGCCGTGCCTTGTTGACCATCTAGAACACGGCCTGACCCCGACTCACATGGTCATGCCTTATTAAAGAAGTCCGAACACGGCTTAAAGACTAGTCACACGGGCGTGTGACATGGCCGTGTCCCTATCGTGGCAATGAACAATTTCATTCGGATTTGGATACTTTGGGGTAAAGAAACACATTCCAAGAGCCTATATATACCCCATAAGTTCATCCTTGAAGGGGGCGGTTAGCTAGGCCAATGAGCCAAGCCGAGAAGGTCAGATTTGTGGGAATCACTCGAAGATAGCCAGTTGATCCATCCCAAGAAGCCGGAATTCTACTCAAGACGGCGGATTTCTCCTTCAGTTCCTTCAGGAAGTTTTAGGGATTTCTTATGTTTTGTTTTATCTTTTCTCTTGAGATGTTTTCTTTATTTGTTATGAACTAAATCCTTCAGATACTTGAAGGGGATGAAACCTAGATGAATCTTGTTATTATTTTCTGAATTATATGATAAATACTTAGTTTGTTCTTAATTATGCAAGCTTAATCCAAATTTGATGTACTTAGGTGGAGGAGGAATAGACCCTGCTTAAGAGTAGATCTAGCATAATTAAGCGGAGTTGATCGCACGCCTAGAGATAGGGTGACGAGATTTTGCCGGATTAGGGTGAAACCTAATATGGGAGTCCATAGATCGATTTACTGCTATTCTAGGGGGTTATTATTCGAGAAAGAGATTTCCGTTAATTAACCTAGGGTTAGACGTTATTCGCTTCGAGAGAGAGTAATATACGTTAGGGAGTCTTACGGATCAAGCTAAGTAAATAAATCGTATGGTTCAGGGTTAAATAATAAGTGAAGTCTAGGTGGATTCTTTCTGAGGGTATCGTCTTAATCAACTGAGTTTTTCCTAAATTTATTTTCCCAATTCATCCTTTTTGTCTTTGTGTCTTTGGTTTAGTAAATAGTTTAGATTATATTAAAGCAACTTCACTTATTTTAGGCTAAATAATAAAAAGAAGGTTAGTATTAGTCCTTTTAGTTCCTTTGGGTTCGATAATTCGGTCTTGCCTAAGCTATACTACTGTTCGATAGGTACACTTGCCTTCAATCGTTGTCAGAGTTAGTTTCCAGGTTTGATCATTCTCTTTATAAATTTTAAGACTCTGATTTTAGCGATCAAGTTTTTGGCGCCGTTGCCGGGGAACTAAAATATTAAGAAAACTCTATTTTTATTACTTTAGCCATTATTTTTAATTTTTGCAATTTACTTTTATTTTTAATCTAGGTTCTGCTAAATTTTCGTTTCTTTTTTCGCAGGTACCTTTAGTTTATGACTAGAAGGAACCCGAGAGGACCTTTGGTATACGATAGTGATATTGAAGCTACGCCTCGCAGGAATCACAGAGAAACTAGGCGAGCCCTAAATTACACAGAAGAAAATCAAGAAGACAGATCCAATCCTACTGAAGGGATAGACGAGAATAACCCACAACCACATGATGTGGGAGAAAACAATGCTCCACGTACTATGTTTGATTATGCTAAACCGCATTTAACAGGGGCATAATCGAGTATTGTTAGGCCTACTATAGTTGCTAATAATTTTGAATTAAAGCCTAACACAATACAAATGATTCAATAATTTGTTCAATTTGATGGTTTGCAAGACGAAGACCCAAACACTCATATAGCTAATTTCTTAGAGTTCTGTGATACCTTCAAAATAAATGGCGTTTCTGATGATGCCTGTCGTAACCATTTTTTGGCAAAACGGGTATCGAACTTGGGTTATGAAAATGAATGAAAAAACGGGAGTCGCCACCGACCTTTTATTAGGTATGATCGGATCACCTTTGTTTTAATAAAACATTTGATTTACTAAAACAATGTTTTTAGGTCTACGAATATTCGAGAAAATAGGTTCGGGAGTCGGTTACGTGTGAGGAAGGATTAGCACCCTCACAACGCCCAAAGTTGGTACCAAATTGATTAATCGATGTCCTTATGTCGAAAGTTGGAAATTTTAAAGGAATTTAAAGTTCTTGATCTTTTTAGAAATATTTGCCCTTTTCTTGAATTAAACCGAGATTTTCTCGTTTTGAAGATATAAAATGTCACATCCAATACTTTAGGACACGATAGTTTGAATCCTCGATCCTAAGATCATCTCATAGTTTTCCGGAGTGAAAATCAAGACTTTCTCTTCCCAAGGAATTAAAGTATCGCATCCAATACTTTAGGACACGGTAATTTAAATCCTCGAGTCGGAGATCATCTTATAGTTTTTCGAATTGAAAATCAGAGTCTTATTGTTCCAAAGAGTAAAATATCACATCCAATACTTTAGGACACGATATTTCAAATCCTTGAATCCAAGACCATCCCCAAATCCGCCGATTTACATAAAAGTGACGCAAACAAAAGTAACCGTGAAATATCAAAGCAAAAACAGAGGAATGAAATATAATGTTAAAAAACGAAGCGGGAAATAAAAAAACAAAACAATGTCAAAAAATGATAGAATTGGTAACAACGAGGGTAATGAACTTCATGATACGAATACTAATAATAATAATAATAATAATAATAATAATAATAATAATAATAATAATAATAATAATACCGTAATAAAGTCATAACAAAAAATATTTACAACATAATAATATAAATATAGTTACAATAATAATAATAATACGTGAAAATAATGCGACTACTAACGCTAATAATAATAATAATAGTAACGATAATAATGTACAATATATATACAAGATAATAATATAGTAAGAACGATAAAATAGTGAATATAATAATACTGATAATAATGATGATACACGATATATACAATACAATAATACAAGTATAATAATAATAACAATAATAATAATAATAATAATTAAATAATACTAATAATAACAATGATATATTAATAATAATACTAATAAGAACAGTAATAATAATAGGGTTAGTGAAACAAAATAATAATAAAATACGTACATAAAAATGTAATAATAATAGTAATAACGATAATAATATAATGATAATATGAAAATAATAATAGTAATAGTAATAACAAAATAATGTAAAATATATATAACATAATAATGATTTAAATATGGTAATAATAAATAATGTATAAATAATATAATAACACTAATACTAAATATATACAATATAATAACATATTAAATAGGATAAAGTAAAAAGGATTATAAAAATAACTAAAAAGGATCAATATTGCATCTAAAACGAAAATTCGGGGCTAATTCGAAATAAAATAAAGGAAAAGGACCAGGTTGAAACGCGCGAAGGAGGGGAGGGACCTCGCGCGCAATAAAACCTTCTGGCCAAAACGCTTAACAGCAAGGGGGGTCAAATTACAAATCAAACTAAACTTTCGGGCCAAATTTTAAACAATAAAAACCTGATTAAAAACTATAAAAATGCGGAAGGGCCAAAATGGCAAATAACCCAATACGTGAAAACGCGCGGATCCTAGGCGGGTCGGGTCAACACGCGGACTTTGGGGGATGAAACGACGTCGTTTTGGGCCCCTCAAAACGACGCCGTTTCGGAGGCCTATTTAAGGCTGAAAATCTTGAAAAAAAAAATCATTTGGTCCTCTGTTTTTTAAAAAAAAACTAATCTTTCTTCTTTCTTTTCTCTGCAGGTGCGTGTGGGGAGGGGAATTCCAGTCGTCGCTCTGACGCCGTTCTCCGTCGCTCCGGCCACCGCGCGCGGTGGCTGTAAGAGGTAAGGTTTGTTTTTATTTTTTATTTTTTATTTTATTTTCTTCTGTTTTATCTTATATATATATTCGTGGATAAAAGGATTCGAAATGAAAAAAGAAAAGGAAAAAAAGAAAAGAAAAAAAAACCTTCGAATCTTCAGATCTGCTTGCGTTTTGATGATTTCTTTTTTTTTGTATTATTGCTTTGGTAATCCTGTTTGTGAGAATATTGCGATCGTATTTTTGAATCTGTTCTTTTTGATTGATTTCGAATGAAAAACCAAAAAAAAGCTCTCATTTTCATGTTTTCTCTCCGGTTTTATAGCTCTAAAAACCCCTAATAAAAAATTTCTTTCTTCTTGCTGTTAGTTGTCTTCATTCGCAGGCGTGGAGAGCAAAAGGGAGTGGAGGCCGACGGAGTGATCGACAGTGACTAGTGCGCGCGTGGGTGGAGGCCAGCGGTGCATCAGGGAGCTTGCGGCGCTGGTGCTAGGGTTTTCAGTAGCCCTAGCCCTCTGAAAATATCAATTTTGGGCCATTTGGTATTCGGGCCGCTTGTAAATTGGGTCTGACCCCCTCTTTTTTTTTTAATTCTTGTTTGGTCTGTAAGGGGGCTTAGTTGGCCCGGATAAATTTGGGCTATGACAGCTGCCCCTCTTTGCTCATTGTCGTGTAACGAGAATAGAGCAAAGACATAAAGAAGGCCAAATTTGTCCGGGTCCACTGAGTTTTGACTTCCTTGGTTCTCGCATTCTTCAAACAGCTTCAAACTCCATTGTAACTCATTGCTTCGGTCTGCTTCACTATTTCGTTATATCTTCAGGGAGATAATATTTCCATGCTTCTTTTAGCGCCTCGATCGGCTTCGATGTGATTTCATGAAGAAAAGATTTGTAGCTTTGAACTTCTCCACCGGGACTTCAAACTGCTTCCTTTCTATCTTCGTGGGCTTCGATCTTCAGTCTACTCCAATGCTACTCCCGATAGATATGGTCTGTAACTTCAATTTGCTCTTGCTCCACTGGAACTTCTTCATCCAATTTGCTCAAGGCGACTTTAGTCTTCCGTCTGTAAGTACCTCCGCGTGTGACCCGAGGCTCAAACCCATAATAGGAGTTGATTTTTTTTTTGAACAGAAATTTGTAAAACAGAAATTGAAAGTACTTCGGCCTCTCATAATATGAACTAATTTTTGCAAGCAGAAATTGAAAATAAAAACAGAAATTGAAAGGCAGAAATTGAAAATACCTCAGCGTGTGACTCGATGCATTAACTCACCTCTCTCAATATGAGTTGATATTTTGAAAAGAAATTAAAAGACACCTCAAGATGTGACCCGAGGCTCAACTCACCTCTCTCTGAATATGAGTTGATATTTTGAAAAGAAATTAAAAGACACCTCAGGGTGTGACCCGAGGCCCAACTCACCTCTCTCTGAATATGAGTTGATATTTTGAAAAAGAAATTAAAAGACACCTCAGGGTGTGACCCGAGGCTCAACTCATCTCTCTCCGAATATGAGTTGATATTTTGAAAAAGAAATTAAAAGACACCTCAGGGTGTGACCCGAGGCTCAACTCACCTCTCTCTGAATATGAGTTGATATTTTGAAAAGAAATTAAAAGACACCTCAGGGTGTGACCCGAGGCTCAACTCACCTCTCTCTGAATATGACTTGATATTTTGAAAAGAAATTAAAAGACACCTCAAGGTGTGACCCGAGGCTCAACTCACCTCTCTCTGAATATGAGTTGATATTTTGAAAAGAAATTAAAAGACACTTCAAGATGTGACCCGAGGCTCAACTCACCTCTCTCTGAATATGAGTTGATATTTTGAAAAGAAATTAAAAGACACCTCAGGGTGTGACCCGAGGCTCAACTCACCTCTCTCTGAATATGAGTTGATATTTTGAAAAAGAAATTAAAAGACACCTCAGGGTGTGACCCGAGGCTCAACTCACCTCTCTCTGAATATGAGTTGATATTTGTAACCGGGATCTCAAAGTATATCATCTGGTGGAACTCGGATGTCTTCTTTCTCCTTGGTTTGGCGCAACCATCGTCAAGACTTCTTGCTTTACTGACGTACCTATATGGGACATGCGTGATGATGTTATGATATGCATGTGTTTGTCCTAAATGCCTACATGATTATGCCACGTGTCTTGGGCTTGTTTGTCATTTATCTCTTCTTGTTATGACTCTCATGATGACCTGCATTCACTGCTTCGACTCTTGACTTTCCTCAGGCTTGATACCCGCCCTCAGGTTCTACGAGTAATTCGTGTTTTTCGTATATCCCTTTTTTTTTTCTTTTTTTTGCCCCCTATTGAACTTTGTCCTTGCTTTGAAGCTCCCGTATTTACCCAATTCTCATCCAAGTAATGCTCCATATTCTTTTCGTTTAGAGTGTGTAGTTTTACTATTTATCTCCAAAATGAAACATAAGTAAAATGCATGAAAAGGCAAAGTAGACATGAAAGGTGTTCCTCGTATCTATATTTATTTCAAAAGCAGCAAGAAAGTTAACAAGGAATGACTCGATTAAGAAAGCATTATAAAAGGAAACAAGTTTAGTTGTAGTAAGTGCTCTAGATATCCGACGTATGAACTTTTCCATGTTTCTTCATCCCGAATCTTTTCGAGCAAGATTTTTTGTGTAGAAGATTCTTGAGCTTCAGAGTCCGCTTCAATACTATGATCTCGTCGTTTGACTCTTTGTTTAACCCGTTCCTGCTTTTCCGGACCAAATTTGCTTCCTTAGGATGCCCTTTCGGGTTTTCATCCTAAACCTCCTCTGTTTATCAGGACACCCTTTTTTTTTTAGGCGTAATATTTCTTCACGGCATCTGAGTTCACCGGATTTGGTAGCTCCTTCCCATCCATTTCAGTGAGAAATAGAGCTCCACCTGAGAAAGCTCTCTTGACGACGTATGGTCCTTCCCAATTCGGTGCCCATTTTCCTCGAAAGTCCTTTTGTATAGGGAGAATCTTCCTCAACATGAGTTCTCCTTCGCGAAATTCCCTTGGCCGCACTTTCTTGTCATGGGCTGCGATCATTCTCCTTTGGTACATCTGTCCATGACAAATTGCTTTCAAGCGCTTTTCTTCAATCAGATTTAGTTGGTCATATCGAGCCTGAACCCATTCAGATTCTTCTAGTTTTGACTCCATTAAGATTCGTAGAGAAGGGATTTCTACCTCGATGGGCAGCACAGCTTCCATTCCATAGACTAGAGAGAAAGAAGTTGCCCCCGTAGAGGTCCGCACACACGTGCGATACACGTATAGGGCAAATGGTAGCTTCTCGTGCCAGTCTTTATACGTCTCAGTCATTTTCCCAATGATCTTCTTGATATTCTTGTTAGCGGCTTCTACTGCTCCATTCATCTTTGGACGATAGGGTGAGGAATTATGGTGCTTTATTTGAAATTGCTCGCACACTTCATTCATCATTTTGTTGTTCAGATTTAAAGCATTATCTGAGATAATTCTCTCTGGCAAACCATATCGGCATATGATCTCTTTTTTTAAGAATCTGCACACTGCTGTCCTTGTCACATTAGCAAACGAAGCGGCCTCTATCCATTTTGTGAAGTAGTCTATGACTACAAAAATGAATCGATGTCCATTAGAAGCTTTCGGGGAGATTGGCCCTATAACATCCATGCCCCACATAGAAAAGGGCCACGGGGAAGTCATGACATGAAGGGGTGAAGGTGCTGCATGAATTTTATCGCTATAAACTTGACATTTGTGACATTTTCGTGCGTAACTAATGCAATCGCTTTCCATTTTCAACCAGTAATAACCGAGCCTCATAATCTGCCTGGCCATTGTGAAACCATTGGCGTGTGTTCCACAAACTCCTTCATGGACCTCTTCGAGTATCTTTCTGGCTTCAACAGTATCCACACATCTCAGGAGGATCTGATCTTTCCCTCTTTTGTACAGGATGTCCCTATCGAGAACGAATCCCACTGCCAATCTCCTGATCATTCTTTTGTCGTTCTCATTTGCTTGCTCAGGATATCTTTGATTCTTGATATATTCTAAGATATCATGGAACCATGGTTGTCTGTCTGCCTCGTTGTCAATGCTAAAACAATGCGCAGTGGCCTCGTATATGCTCATCTGGAGAGGCATTATTTCTATTTCTCGGTTTGCTTTGAACATTGAAGCCAAGGTGGCCAGGGCGTCAGCCAACTGGTTTTCTTCTCGTGGGAAATAATTAAAAGTCACTTCTTCGAATTCTTCGACCAATTCAACAACAAGATCGCAATATTTAACCAACTTCGAGCCTCTTACTTCCCAATCTCCACGGATTTGGTAAATTACCAATGCCGAGTCCCCGGAGACTGCCAAGACTTTGACGTTCTGCTCGATAGCTGCGCGAAGTCCCATGATGCAAGCCTCATATTCTGCTATGTTGTTGGTACAGAAGAAATTTAATCTGGCAGTAAAGGGGTAATGATACCCTTCTGGTGACACTAAGACTGCTCCAATCTCGTGCCCCAATGCATTTGACGCGCCATCAAAACTCATCTTCCATGATTCCTCTTTCGACGATTCACATTCTTCTTCCTTGACGCATATCAAGTCTTCGTCTGGGAAGTCAAACTTCAGTGGCTCGTATTCTTCTGTTGTTCGAGTTGCTAAGAAATCAACTATTGCGCTCCCTTTAATCGATTTCTGGCTCACGTATACGATGTCATACTCCGATAGTAGGATCTGCCATCGTACCATTCTTCCTGAGAGTGCAGGCGATTCCATCATGTATTTTATCGGGTCCAGCTTTGAAATCAACCATGTCGTGTGATACAGCACATATTGCCTAAGTCTCCGAGTTGCCCAGACCAGAGCACAACAGAATTTTTCGATTGACGGATACCTTGCTTCATACTCCGTGAATTTCTTACTGAGATAATAGATCGCCTGTTCCTTTCATCCGGACTCATCATGTTGCCCCAAGACGCATCCCATTGAGTTTTCGAACACAGTCAGATATAGTATTAGCGGTCTTCCGGGAGTTGGTGGTACTAGCACCGGAGGACTAGATAGATACTGCTTTATCTTGTCGAAAGCCTCTTGACATTCCTCATCCCATTCCCCAGAATTGTGTTTTCGAAGGAGTCGAAAAATTGGATCACACTGCTTGGTGAGTTGAGCAATGAATCGAGCGATGTAATTCAGTCTCCCTAGAAATCCTCTGACTTCCTTTTGTGTGCGCGGGGCGGTAGTTCTTGTATGGCCTTTATTTTATCTGGATCAACCTCGATACCTTTCTCGCTAACGATGAATCCCAATAATTTTCCCGAGGTAGCCCCAAAGGTACATTTGGCAGGGTTAAGCTTTAGCTGGAATTTTCTCAGTCTTTCGAACAGCTTCCGGAGGTTTTCAACATGCTCTCTTTCTCCTCGAGATTTGGCGATCATATCGTCGACATAGACTTCTATTTTCTTATGCATCATGTCGTGGAACAGTGTCACCATGGCTCTTTGATATGTTGCCCCGACATTCTTTAGACCGAACGGCATCACTTTGTAGCAGAATGTCCCCCACATCGTCGTGAACGTAGTTTTCTCCATATCCTCGGGAGCCATCTTAATTTGATTGTAGCCCGAAAATCCATCCATGAAGGAGAAAAACGAATTCTTCGCCGTGTTATCTACCAATGTATCGATGTGTGGCAACGGGAAATTATCTTTAGGGCTTGCTCGATTCAAATCACGGTAATCCACACACATTCGTACTTTGCCATCTTTCTTCGGTACTGGGACTATATTAGCCACCCATTCTGGATATCTAGAGATTTGCAGGAATCCAGCATCAAATTGTTTCTTTACTTCTTCCCTTATCTTTAAAAGCATTTCAGACCTCATCCGCCTTAACTTCTGTTGGATAGGCTTGCATTCTGGTTTCAGTGGGAGTCTATGGACCGCTATATCTTCGTTCAAACCTGGCATATCTTGATACGACCATGCGAACATGTCTTTGTACTCATGAAGCAAGGTGATCAGATCATGTTTGGTGTCTTTAGATATGGAGGTCCCGACTCTTACCTCTTGCTTCTTTTCTTCATTTCCTAAATTCACTATCTCGGCCGATTCTTGATAGGGCAGAATCTGTTTATCCTCTTGTTCTACCATTCTCAGTAGGTCTGGCGAAGAGGCATAATCTTCGGCATCTTCTTCAGCCTCAAATTCTCCCACACAAATAGCTTTCTCGAAGTCGATTTTAGGACTTGTAACAGGATTGTTCGCGTTGTTGATATCTGAGCACCTGAAAAGTAGATGAAAAAGAAAACTATAGAGGGACATCAAGGTATCGGATCCTATAAACGTGATATGATGATATGGGATATATAGGGACAGGTAAAGAAGGAAATAAATATGGAACCGATGAGAATGAAAAGAACACGACAAAATGCATCTTTATTCATGTTTCATTTAAAAGCTAGATAGACAAAATGAACTCTCATAACAGATTCCCCTACAGCTTAGAGGCATACAAAAAGCCAACATTGATCATTACTTTGGAGGAGGCTTGGAAATTACGAGAAGGTCCACAGCAGTCCAATTGTTAGGAGTGAATCCCGGGGGGCAAGGGCGTATCGCTGAGACGCCTTCCATTGCATTATTCCCTTTGCTAATGACATTTATGCAGAAGTCCTGTAGATCTTTTTCTACCCGTGACACCACGCTTTGTGGATTATCTCTTCCCGGGAATATAATTCCAGCCGAGGTAAATGTTTTTGACAAAGGCAGATATGTTATGGGCTCCAACTCCAATTCCCGACCTGTGACTCTTGCGACCCTCCTTTCTTTCTCTCTTTGTAACTGTTCCTTTCTTTGCTGCACGTCGGGCTTAAATCCTAAGCCGTATCGAGCCTTGTGGGGTACTGGTCTTAGCGCTCTAGCTATCCCTTGCTGGTATTTCCCTAAGCCTTTCCTTGCTCGGGCTCCTTTTCCAACCGTTAGTCTGATTCCCATCCTGGTATTCCTTGACAACTTGGGCATGAGGGCTTTACTTCCTTCAGCGACAAAAGTAGCATTGATGAATTCGAAGGAGCGGAAGGAACATTCTACTGCATCTTTGTTCACTTCGATGTAGGGTGCATCAGTGGAGACCGACGCGACAATGTCTTCCTCACCAGCGACCGTGATCAAGCGATCATCCATGACAAACTTCATTTTCTGGTAGAGGGATGAAGGGACTGCCCCAGCAGAATGGATCCAAGGTCTCCCTAAGAGGCAATTGTATGAAGGCGAGATATCCATGACTTAAAATTCTATGTTGTATGTACACGGGCCCACATCCAGAGGAATTTCAATCTTCCCCATGACCTCTCGTCGTGTCCCATCGAATGCTCTTACTGTAGAATGACAAGGCCTCAGATAAGACATATCTATTGGCATTCTGGATAGTGTGGCTAAAGGCATGACATTAAGCGCAGACCCGTTATCAATGAGTACACTCGGCACTATGTAACCCTTACAATAGGTAGTGATGTGCAATGCTTTGATAGAGCCTCTACCGTTCGGTGGTATTTCATCATCACTGAAAGAGATGAAATTATCCGCGTTTAAGTTGTTTGCCCATCTATCAAGCTTTTCAACGGGTACGTTGCTCGGCACATATGCTTGGTTTAACACTCTTAATAAAGCGTTTCGGTGTGGTTCTGAGCTTAATAGTAGGGACAACACTGAGATCTTTGCCGGTTGCTTGTTCAATTGCTCCACGATATTATACTCGCTGTGCTTGATAAACCTTAAAAATTCATGTGCTTCGTCCTCATTCACGGACTTTTTAGATCCTTGTTCAGATTGTAGTTCAACCTCAGCCTCGGCTTCATGCATTGGCTCCTTTCCCTTTCGACTCGCGTCGACGACTTTCTTTTTTGGTTCAACCATCTCGGGGGAATAACATCTCCCGCTACGGGTGAAATGCCCTACCTCGCCAACATCATCAGTCGTAGCTTCGGGCATGGTAATGCTGACATCATATTTCCACGGTACCGCCTTGCTGTCCTTGTAAGGGAAGGAAGAAGGCACATTGATTATCATCTTCGGTTTTGCCTCTTCTTTCTTTACTTCGTAGTAGATTATCAAGGGTCGGTCAGCACTATAAGGAGGACCTGATGATTGACCTTCGGAAGTACATACATCCTTTTCGTCGGACTCTTCCTTCTTACTACAGATCGCAACCTCCTTATTGTCCATCATACCTTGAAGCAGTTCTTTAAACTCCTCGCAAGATTGGATGTGGTGTCCTTCCATGCCGTGAAAAACGCAAAAACTTTGACTTTCTACGATTTCCTTCTTGAACCTTCTGGCAAGCAAACCCTTTTCAGTCATTATTTCTCATACTTTCCCCAAAGGTGTTCTTATCTCGGAGACACGACTTTTGGCTCGCCACCTCTCTTCCTGTGCCACCACACTTATGTTCCCTACGGGATGGTTAGGGAGTGGATTCCCAGCCAAATTACTGACCCCATCAAATCGTAGAATGCCCGCATCAATCAGACTTTGAACCTTTCTTTTAAAGGCTAGGCAATTATCTGTGGAATGCCCCCGATTTCCAGCATGGTACATACAGCTAGCATTAGGATCGTACCATTTAGGGTATGGAGGTTTCAAAGGTGCTATGTAATGCGGTGCTATTAATTGTTTCTCCAGTAATTTTGGGCACAGTTCTCCGTATGTCATGGGAATGGGGGCAAACTGAGGTTTTTCGGGGTTGGGTCTCGTCGGCCTTAGTTCACTTATGGGTTGGCTCGGAGCGGTCATGGTATTTGGTGAGAATATGGTGAGTGGTCTTTGGACATCGGCGGTATAGATGGGATAATGAGGAGGGGTTTGATAATAGAGGTTCTGAGGAGGAAAATAGAGATTTGGAGGTGGGCGGAATTGAGGCCGTGGTTGGATCGGGTATGGATTAGGAGCGTAGTGATTCTCGGTCCCTACCACATGGGTTTCAGGCTCCTTCTTCTTTACTGGCCTTTTAGAGCTTTCAGACCCTTCCATCCTCCCGTTCTTGATGCCGTTTTCGATGAGTTCTCCGGATATTACGACATCCGCGAAGTCCTTTGTGGCATTTCCCACCAGCTTGTCATAGAATGGCGCTTTTAAAGTGTTGATAAAAAAGACTGTGATCTCAGTTTTGGTCAGTGGAGGTTCCACTTGAACCGAGACGTCTCTCCACCTTTGAGCATATTGCCTAAAGGTCTCAGATGGCTTCTTTTCCATCATCTGCAACGTTAGTCGATCAGGTGCTATGTCAGAGACGTGCTTGTATTGCTCACAGAATGCTGTAGCTAAGTCATCCCATGATTGGATCCTCTCTCTACCTAGCTGATTATACCACCGAAGGGCCGACCCGATCAAGCTTTCTTGAAAGCAATGTATCAACAGCTTGTCTTCATCTTCATGACCAGCCATTTTTCGGCAAAACATGGTGAGATGCGCCTTTAGACACCTTGTTCCATCATATTTCTCAAAGTCTAGTGCTTTAAATTTTGGAGGCAAGACCAGACCGGGAACCAAACTGAGCTTTTTGGCACTCATTGCGGAAGAGACTCTAGTTCCTTCTATCGCCTTGAGTCTTTCTTCCAAATCGTTGTACTTGTCCTGAGCATCCCGATCCTTCGTTTTTAACTTGGCTAGTTCCATAGGATCATCCAAATCTGGGACAATAGGGTCAGCTGGGTTAGTTCCATGACTTGATGCGAATACTCCTTGCCCTAGACGGGCAGGTGGATGTACAGGTGGGTGTTCTAGGCCTGTAAATTCCTTTTGAGGCCAGACTCCATGGGGTGGAGTAAATCCTGGGGGATGGTCTTCGCTTTCTTCCCCGGTACTAGTTGTAGGGTCTTTTCCTTTGTTTGTTATCCCCCTCATTATTTGAGTCATTTGGGCCATCATATCCCGTTGAGCCTCTATCATCTGGTCTTTCAATTCTTGCTGAAACTTAGTCATCTGGTCTTGTATATCTTTCTGGAATTGTTCGTATCTTTGGTCCATTGCTTTTTCCTTACGACGAGTGTTGTAGTAATGTATGATAGGTTGATTCTCGTCGGTTTCCAGGGTAACCTCCGTCACGATTTTAACCAATTAGGCTCCTTTTTGAGGCAAATGATGTGATGTATGCGAATGGATGAATTGCAATGCAAATGCGTGAAATGAATGCACAAAGAAAGAAAGGTGTTGATTTTGATTCAGTTCCATTAGATTAACTTCATTGGAAAACAAACTTCTTTACATAGAGTGGATGATTATACATACGACTTTGTCTTGACGCCTAAATCTTTAACTTCCTTAAGAAACCGAGCTAAATTTTGGCCTCGATCTGATCGTGTCTCATGCATTAGACTTAACACATCAGCCTGAACTGCCAAGGTTTGCAAATGATCGGCCACTTTTCGGATTTGAGTCACGGCTTCGCCCATTACATAATCTCTATTTCTGACCCGTTCTTGAGAATGGTAGAGCTGTTCTTTCCAATGTTCATTAAGAAGTTCAACTTGACGTTCACTATTTTGCAATGCAGTTTCGAGCTCTTCTGTCTTTCTTTCCAATTCTTCGATCTTGCTTTGGCTGGCTCTTAACTCATTTACCGAGTTGCGATTTCGATACAAGTGAAGTGATTTTTCCAATTCTATCACTCGGGTCCGTAACTTTTCTTTCTCATTTTGACTTTCCAACAGACTCTTTTTCGCAATATCCTCACGTACTTGGGCCTCTTGGCACTTCTTCTCCCACTGGTCAGCTTTAGTCTTTTCTCTTTTAACTTCTTGCCGCCATTCTTCCGATGTCTTGCCCAAACCAGCGGTTCTGATTGACGTGCGTAGTTTCTTGTAATCCATCTTTAGGCTAGCCAGATCTTCTTCAGCCTTGTTCTTCCCTTTCCTTACTTTCTTGGCTTCTAGCTTATAAATGTCAACGTCTAGTCCTAGCTGCATCTTCTCCTCTTCTAGCTGCTCTATCTTCTTTCCTAATTCCCGACTTTTATTCTTGAAATCTTCTCTGATGATCTCTAATTCAGATGGGACAACTCGTAAATGTTCTTCTATGGGCAAAGCGTCCCTCTGACTTGGCATCGGGATATTGTCATTGATCCTTGTATTCTTCCATTCGTCATATTTGGGGGTGGTCATTGGTCCTGCGGCAAGCCCCTTCATTCGTCGGGTTTGGGTCCACGCACTCGTTATCTCACGGATCCTCTTCTTATAATTATCGCCTTTGTATGAAAACTCACTCTGAGCTAGCCCATGCGTTGCAGGTATGAATTGCCTTGATCGATACTGCCTTGCTACGAGTAGCGGAGCATACCCAACAGCCCCCCATATCCCGAGTAAAGGGACCCAATCAAACTCTCCACAGCGATACAAGATTTCGTCAGGGACCATCCACGGAGCTCTCCATTCAACATCTTCTGCTTGTAAATTTTGGAGAATTGCTATCCATTTTTTTCCGAAAGGTCGTCCCGTCTTGGCGTAGTTGCTAATTCCTCCAAAGGAGAGTAGTTCTTGGAGAAGACTTTACATGAGACCTTTTCCACCTTCCAAAAGTGGCTATGAAACCATGATAGCAGAAGCTGCGCGCACCCTATGAATCTCCCTTCACCCACTCTTCGGCTAGCGCTCAATGATCGGAATGTTTCGGCTAAGATTACAGGGACATGTGTGACTCCTTTATCTAGTTTATCAAACAGGTCTGAGACAGCTTCATCCACATATCCTAAAGCCTTGGGAAAGATAACCAAACCGTAGATGCTTAAGGCAAAAATGTCGACCTTCTTTTTTATATCAGATTGCTCTAGGATGAAATCTCTTAAATGTCTCCAAGGGATACATTTGCAATCCCCCTTTTGCTTGATCCGAGCCGTAATCCACTGCTCACTCATCCCTGTAATGCTCATTAGCTTTCTTACGAATGCCTGTACATTTACAGCTCTCGAATAAGCCTTACTTGCTTGAGTATTTGGGTACCGGAGTAAGGCCGTGTATTCTTCTATGGTAGGTACCATATCTACTTTCCCGAAAGTAAAGCAACTATAAGCGAGGTTCCAAAATTGAGTAATGGCCCGGAATAGGCGCTCATCTACCTTGATATCAAGCAAATAAGGTAGATCCCCATAACTACAGTAACATAGTTGTTCCATATCATCGCTCCATGAGTCCCATATCCCCTTCAATTCTTGCAGGCTATTTTGGGTCACGCTGACACGGGTGAAGCTCCCCAATTCTGATTCATATCCCATAGTCAGACTATCTCCTTTCTATCATTGTATCCTTTCAGACCATGTTCGAACAGCAGCATTATCTTCCGCTCTATCAAGAAATCCCTTTTCCATGTTAAGCTAGTAACCGAATGTGAATCAACACCTTTTCATGATGAAATGCCATGCAATTACAATAAAACACCACGAGTTAGTACCATGTACGAATAATCTCAAGATAAATAATCAGACACTTATTCGGGTAACCACTAAGGTCTGGCGTGGCTCTACCTAAGGTTGGTTCCTTAAGGTTCATTACATGAGGTTTGGTTCTAAAGAGGGGTACCCGAACCAGCAGATTCCTCGATCCTCACCCATTATAGGTTCATACAGAACGGGTTCGGTTCAGGGGAATACATTTCCCTATGGCTGCACGGAGATGAAAATCTCACGAAGACATAGGTACGGATGTATCCCGAAAGCGATCCACTATCTTGCACGGAGGTGAAAACCTCACGAAAGAGTAGCTTCTCACTCCCACTTAAGGGTGCGACCATAATGGTCATGCAATGCAATGTGCGCAAGAAAATAGGAATCATATACGATGACACAAGTAAAGGCAACAAAAAGGGTAGTAATTTTCACATCGAAGTTTCAAACTTTCGATAAAGGACATAAAATAATCAATTTACGGCCTGACTCTCTTTATGGGTCCCCAGTGGAGTCGCCAAGCTGTCGTAACCATTTTTTGGCAAAACGGGTATCGAACTTGGGTTATGAAAATGAATGAAAAAACGGGAGTCGCCACCGACCTTTTATTAGGTATGATCGGATCACCTTTGTTTTAATAAAACATTTGATTTACTAAAACAATGTTTTTAGGTCTACGAATATTTGAGAAAATAGGTTCGGGAGTCGGTTACGTGTGAGGAAGGATTAGCACCCTCACAACGCCCAAAGTTGGTACCAAATTGATTAATCGATGTCCTTATGTCGAAAGTTGGAAATTTTAAAGGAATTTAAAGTTCTTGATCTTTTTAGAAATATTTGCCCTTTTCTTGAATTAAACCGAGATTTTCTCGTTTTGAAGATATAAAATGTCACATCCAATACTTTAGGACACGATAGTTTGAATCCTCGATCCTAAGATCATCTCATAGTTTTCCGGAGTGCAAATCAAGACTTTCTCGTTCCCAAGGAATTAAAGTATCGCATCCAATACTTTAGGACACGGTAATTTAAATCCTCAAGTCGGAGATCATCTTATAGTTTTTCGAATTGAAAATCAGAGTCTTATTGTTCCAAAGAGTAAAATATCACATGCAATACTTTAGGACACGATATTTCAAATCCTTGAATCCAATACCATCCCCAAATCCGCCGATTTACATAAAAGTGACGCAAACAAAAGTAACCGTGAAATATCAAAGCAAAAACAGAGGAATGAAATATAATGTTAAAAAACGAAGCGGGAAATAAAAAAACAAAACAATGTCAAAAAATGATAGAATTGGTAACAACGAGGGTAATGAACTTCATGATACGAATACTAATAATAATAATAATAATAATAATAATAATAATAATAATAATAATAATAATAATACCGTAATAAAGTCATAACAAAAAATATTTACAACATAATAATATAAATATAGTTACAATAATAATAATAATACGTGAAAATAATGCGACTACTAACGCTAATAATAATAATAATAGTAACGATAATAATGTACAATATATATACAAGATAATAATATAGTAAGAACGATAAAATAGTGAATATAATAATACTGATAATAATGATGATACACGATATATACAATACAATAATACAAGTATAATAATAATAACAATAATAATAATAATAATAATTAAATAATACTAATAATAACAATGATATATTAATAATACTAATAAGAACAGTAATAATAATAGGGTTAGTGAAACAAAATAATAATAAAATACGTACATAAAAATGTAATAATAATAGTAATAACGATAATAATATAATGATAATATGAAAATAATAATAGTAATAGTAATAACAAAATAATGTAAAATATATATAACATAATAATGATTTAAATATGGTAATAATAAATAATGTATAAATAATATAATAACACTAATACTAAATATATACAATATAATAACATATTAAATAGGATAAAGTAAAAAGGATTATAAAAATAACTAAAAAGGATCAATATTGCATCTAAAACGAAAATTCGAGGCTAATTCGAAATAAAATAAAGGAAAATGACCAGGTTGAAACGCGCGAAGGAGGGGAGGGACCTCGCGCGCAATAAAACCTTCTGGCCAAAACGCTTAACAGCAAGGGGGGTCAAATTACAAATCAAACTAAACTTTCGGGCCAAATTTTAAACAATAAAAACCTGATTAAAAACTATAAAAATGCGGAAGGGCCAAAATGGCAAATAACCCAATACGTGAAAACGCGCGGATCCTAGGCGGGTCGGGTCAACACGCGGACTTTGGGGGATGAAACGACGTCGTTTTGGGCCCCTCAAAACGACGCCGTTTCGGAGGCCTATTTAAGGCTGAAAATCTTGAAAAAAAAATCATTTGGTCCTCTGTTTTTTAAAAAAAACCTAATCTTTCTTCTTTCTTTTCTCTGCAGGTGCGTGTGGGGAGGGGAATTCCAGTCGTCGCTCCGACGCCGTTCTCCGTCGCTCCGGCCACCGCGCGCGGTGGCTGGAAGAGGTAAGGTTTGTTTTTATTTTTTATTTTTTATTTTATTTTCTTCTGTTTTATCTTATATATATATATTCGTGGATAAAAGGATTCGAAATGAAAAAAGAAAAGGAAAAAAAGAAAAGAAAAAAAAAACCTTCGAATCTTCAGATCTGCTTGCGTTTTGATGATTTCTTTTTTTGTATTATTGCTTTGGTAATCCTGTTTGTGAGAATATTGCGATCGTATTTTTGAATCTGTTCTTTTTGATTGATTTCGAATGAAAAACCAAAAAAAAGCTCCCATTTTCATGTTTTCTCTCCGGTTTTATAGCTCTAAAAACCCCTAATAAAAAATTTCTTTCTTCTTGCTGTTAGTTGTCTTCATTCGCAGGTGTGGAGAGCAAAAGGGAGTGGAGGCCGGCGGAGTGGTCGATAGTGACTAGTGCGCGCGTGGGTGGAGGCCAGCGGTGCATCAGGGAGCTTGCGGCGCTGGTGCTAGGGTTTTCAGTAGCCCTAGCCCTCTGAAAATATCAATTTTGGGCCATTTGGTATTCGGGCCGCTTGTAAATTGGGTCTGACCCCCTCTTTTTTTTAATTCTTGTTTGGTCTGTAAGTGGGCTTAGTTGGCCCGGATAAATTTGGGCTATGACAGCTGCCCCTCTTTGCTCATTGTCGTGTAACGAGAATAGAGCAAAGACATAAAGAAGGCCAAATTTGTCCGGGTCCACTGAGTTTTGACTTCCTTGGTTCTCGCATTCTTCAAACAGCTTCAAACTCCATTGTAACTCATTGCTTCGGTCTGCTTCACTGTTTCGTTATATCTTCAGGGAGATAATATTTCCATGCTTCTTTTAGCGCCTCGATCGGCTTCGATGTGATTTCATGATGAAAAGATTTGTAGCTTTGAACTTCTCCACCGGGACTTCAAACTGCTTCCTTGCTATCTTCGTGGGCTTCGATCTTCAGTCTACTCCAATGCTACTCCCGATAGATATGGTCTGTAACTTCAATTTGCTCTTACTCCACTGGAACTTCTTCATCCAATTTGCTCAAGGCGACTTTAATCTTCCGTCTGTAAGTACCTCCGCGTGTGACCCGAGGCTCAAACCCATAATAGGAGTTGATTTTTTTTTGAACAGAAATTTGTAAAACAGAAATTGAAAGTACTTCGGCCTCTCGTAATATGAACTAATTTTTGCAAGCAGAAATTGAAAATAAAAACATAAATTGAAAGGCAAAAATTGAAAATACCTCAGCGTGTGACTCGATGCATTAACTCACCTATCTCAATATGAGTTGATATTTTGAAAAGAAATTAAAAGACACCTCAAGATGTGACCTGAGGCTCAACTCACCTCTCTCTGAATATGAGTTGATATTTTGAAAAGAAATTAAAAGACACCTCAGGGTGTGACCCGAGGCCCAACTCACCTCTCTCTGAATATGAGTTGATATTTTGAAAAAGAAATTAAAAGACACCTCAGGGTGTGACTCGAGGCTCAACTCATCTCTCTCTGAATATGAGTTGATATTTTGAAAAAGAAATTAAAAGACACCTCAGGGTGTGACCCGAGGCTCAACTCACCTCTCTCTGAATATGAGTTGATATTTTGAAAAAGAAATTAAAAGACACCTCAGGGTGTGACCCGAGGCTCAACTCACCTCTCTCTGAATATGACTTGATATTTTGAAAAGAAATTAAAAGACACCTCAAGGTGTGACCCGAGGCTCAACTCACCTCTCTCTGAATATGAGTTGATATTTTGAAAAGAAATTAAAAGACACCTCAAGATGTGACCCGAGGCTCAACTCACCTCTCTCTGAATATGAGTTGATATTTTGAAAAGAAATTAAAAGACACCTCAGGGTGTGACCCGAGGCTCAACTCACCTCTCTCTGAATATGAGTTGATATTTTGAAAAAGAAATTAAAAGACACCTCAGGGTGTGACCCGAGGCTCAACTCACCTCTCTCTGAATATGAGTTGATATTTGCAACCAGGATCTCAAAGTATATCATCTGGTGGAACTCGGATGTCTTCTTTCTCCTTGGTTTGGCGCAACCATCGTCAAGACTTCTTGCTTTACTGGTGTACCTATATGGGACATGCGTGATGATGTTATGATATGCATGTGTTTGTCCTAAATGCCTACATGATTATGCCACGTGTCTTGGGCTTGTTTGTCATGTATCTCTTCTTGTTATGACTCTCATGATGACCTGCATTCACTGCTTCGACTCTTGACTTTCCTCAGGCTTGATACCCGCCCTCAGGTTCTACGAGTAATTCGTGTTTTTCGTATATCCCTTTTTTTTTCTTTTTTTTGCCCCCTATTGAACTTTGTCCTTGCTTTGAAGCTCTCGTATTTACCCAATTCTCATCCAAGTAATGCTCCATATTCTTTTCGTTTAGAGTGTGTAGTTTTAATATTTATCTCCAAAATGAAACATAAGTAAAATGCATGAAAAGGCAAAGTAGACATGAAAGGTGTTCCTCGTATCTATATTTATTTCAAAAGCAGCAAGAAAGTTAACAAGGAATGACTCGATTAAGAAAGCATTATAAAAGGAAACAAGTTTAGTTGTAGTAAGTGCTCTAGATATCCGACGTATGAACTTTTCCATGTTTCTTCATCCCGAATCTTTTCAAGCAAGATTTTTTGTGTAGAAGATTCTTGAGCTTCAGAGTCCGCTTCAATACTATGATCTCGTCGTTTGACTCTTTGTTCAACTCGTTCCTGCTTTTCCGGACCAAATTTGCTTCCTTAGGATGCCCTTTCGGGTTTTCATCCTAAACCTCCTCTGTTTATCAGGACGCCCCCTTTTTTTTTAGGCATAATATTTCTTCACGGCATCTGAGTTCACCGGATTTGGTAACTCCTTCCCATCCATTTCAGTGAGAAACAGAGCTCCACCTGAGAAAGCTCTCTTGACGACGTATGGTCCTTCCCAATTCGGTGCCCATTTTCCTCGAAAGTCCTTTTGTATAGGGAGAATCTTCCTCAACACGAGTTCTCCTTCGCGAAATTCCCTTGGCCTCACTTTCTTGTCATGGGCTGCGATCATTCTCCTTTGGTACATCTGTCCGTGACAAATTGCTTTCAAGCGCTTTTCTTCAATCAGATTCAGTTGGTCATATCGAGCCTGAACCCATTCAGATTCTTCTAGTTTTGACTCCATTAAGATTCGTAGAGAAGGGATTTCTACCTCGATGGGCAGCACAGCTTCCATTCCATAGACTAGAGAGAAAGGAGTTGCCCCCGTAGAGGTCCGCACACACGTGCGATACGCGTATAGGGCAAATGGTAGCTTCTCGTGCCAGTTTTTATACGTCTCAGTCATTTTCCCAATGATCTTCTTGATATTTTTGTTAGCGGCTTCTACTGCTCCATTCATCTTTGGACGATAGGGTGAGGAATTATGGTGCTTTATTTGAAATTGCTCGCACACTTCCTTCATCATTTTGTTGTTCAGATTTAAAGCATTATCTGAAATAATTCTCTCTGGCAAACCATATCGGCATATGATCTCCTTTTTTAAGAATCTGCACACTGCTGTCCTTGTCACATTAGCAAACGAAGCGGCCTCTATCCATTTTGTGAAGTAGTCTATGACTACAAAAATGAATCGATGTCCATTAGAAGCTTTCGGGGAGATTGGCCCTATAACATCCATGCCCCACATAGAAAAGGGCCACGGGGAAGTCATGACATGAAGGGGTGAATGTGCTGCATGAATTTTATCGCCATAAACTTGACATTTGTGACATTTTCGTGCGTAACTAATGCAATCGCTTTCCATTGTCAACCAGTAATAACCGAGCCTCATAATCTGCCTGGCCATAGTGAAACCATTGGCGTGTGTTCCACAAACTCCTTCATGGACTTTTTCGAGTATCTTTCTAGCTTCAACAGTATCCACACATCTCAGGAGGATCTGATCTTTCCCTCTTTTGTACAGGATGTCCCTATCGAGAACATCCCGTTGCCAATCTCCTGATCGTTCTTTTGTCGTTCTCATTTGCGGGAATCACTCGAAGATAGCCAGTTGATCCATCCCAAGAAGCCGGAATTCTACTCAAGACGGCGGATTCTCCTTCAGTTCCTTCAGGAAGTTTTAGGGATTTCTTATGTTTTGTTGTATCTTTTCTCTTGAGATGTTTTCTTTATTTGTTATGAACTAAATCCTTCAGATACCTGAAGGGGATGAAACCTAGATGAATCTTGTTATTATTTTCTGAATTATATGATAAATACTTAGTTTGTTCTTAATTATGCAAGCTTAATCCAAATTTGATGTGCTTAGGTGGAGGAGGAATAGACCCTACTTAAGAGTAGATCTAGCATAATTAAGCGGAGTTGATCGCATGCTTAGAGATAGGGTGATGAGATTTTGCCGGATTAGGGTGAAACCTAATATGGGAGTCCATAGATCGATTTACTGCTATTTTAGGGGGTTATTATTCAAGAAAGAGATTTCCGTTAATTATCCTAGGGTTAGACGTTATTCGCTTCGAGAGAGGGTTTAATATACGTTAGGGAGTCTTACGGATCAAGCTAAGTAAGTAAATCGTATGGTTCAGGGTGAAATAACAAGTGAAGTCTAGGTGGATTCTTTCTGAGGGTATCGTCTTAATCAACTGAGTTTTTCCTAAAGTTATTTTCCCAATTCATCCTTTTTGTCTTTGTGTCTTTGGTTTAGTAAATAGTTTAGATTATATTAAAGCAACTTCACTTATTCTAGGCTAAATAATAAAAAGAAGGTTAGTATTAGTACTTTTAGTTCCTTTGGGTTCAATAATCCGGTCTTGCCTAAGCCATACTATTGTTCGATAGGTACACTTGCCTTCAATCGTTGTCAGAGTTAGTTTCCAGGTTTGATCATTCTCTTTATAAATTTTAAGACTCTAGTTTTAGTGATCACAGAGCTTGCACCACAGTATTATAAAAACTTTACATTTCAAAATTGATTAACAAAATAAAAGGTGAAAACCCAAACTGATAATTTACTTTCCACCGTGACTGTCAGAGACCTCCGTATACCGAGTCCAGCGTCCGAATTGAGAAAGGGTATTTGAAAAGGAAACATTAAGAGAGGGTGAGCTACTCGAGCTCAGTGTGAGTCCGAACCAAGTCTAAACACATAAGAACAAATCATAGTTCAATGTAGAAACGAAATCATAGTTCAATATAGAAACGTACTCACAAAGACATACAAACTCAGAAGGTAAGCCGAAACCAACATCTCAAAACTAAGCAACAAATCGAGCACCCTAAGTCACACTCACAGGCACACTATCACATGTGCTAATCAGTCAAACAGAAACAGCCAGTGAATCTCACACTCAGAACACTCAAACAGATGCGTATGTATGCAGTCTGATATTAAAATAACCCACCCATCCAACCAAACACACCTCTCCGTCCCTCGATCACACCTCGTAAGAGCTGTTTGAACTCATCCAACCAATCACACCACATAGGACCAAGTAGGCCCATCCAACCCTACACACCATATAAAGTCATCCCGGGTTGCCTGATAAAAATGACTTATCAAGGTGCAGTTGAACCGCCAGATCAGATATATACACTACACCAAAACAGACTTTTAGCGGCGTTTTTAGTGGCGTTTTAATAAAAAGTCGAGCAATAGCGGCGTTTTTGGCCCAAACGCTGCTAAAGATCTGAGCATTAGCGTCGCTTTCGTAAAAACGCCACTAAAGATCTGAGCATTAGCGTCGCTTTCGTAAAAACGCCGCTAAAGATCTGAGCATTAGCGGTGTTTTTATAAAAACGCCACAAAAAGTAAGCTTTAGTGGCATTTTTTATAAAAGCGCCGCCAAAAAAAATTATTTTAGGGTTTAGGGTTTAGAATTTAAGGTTTAATGTCTATAGTTTAGAGTTTTAGGGTTTATGATATAATGGTTATTATTTTGGGTTAAGAGTTTATGTTTTATAGTTTAGGGTTTAGGGTTTTATATTTTGGATTTAGGGTTTAAGCTTTGGGGTTTAAGGTTTAAGGATACTGTTTGAAAACCGAAAAACATTTGGAATTTACTGAGGTTCATGCTATTTTGTACCACACCCATATTATTTAATACAAGAATATAAAATATATGTTTTGTACTACACTAACATTGGCCACATGAATTCCCAAAAATTTGGTCTCGGATTATGGTTTAAGGTTTATGGTTTAGAGTTTAGGGTTCGAGTTTTATGGTCTATGATTTATGGTTTGGGGTTTTGAGTTTCAGGTTTAGGGTTTGGTGTTTGTGGTTTAGAGTATAATATTTAGGGTCTAAGGTTTATGATTTAGGGATTAATCTTGGATTTTTAGAATATAAATCAAAATAAGATAAATGTAAATTATTATTTTAAAAATATATATATCAAAATGGGTTAAATCCCAAAAGCATACATGAACAATGGTTTAGTGTGCAATTGTATACATGAACTTTAATTTGATCCAGATCTTGTAAAATATTAACACAATTATTGATATGATTAACATCATTTTTTATTTATATATTGCATACATAAAAATTTATATTTATTCAATATAAAAATATATTGATGTATTTATATTTTAAAATAATATGTATGATTAAATCAAAATTAAAGTTTCAACTATACATTTAAACCACAATTAGAATTTCACATCTAGAATTACACATTAAACCAAAATTCATATATAATTCTGAGATGTATCTATATCAAAATTTAGGTGTATACATATAATTAAATGCCATTTATATAAAAATCTAAAGAACTAATGCAGACCATACTTAAAAGAATAATATTGATGTAAAAGGAATGAAAAAAGGAATTCCTAAAAGAGTTGATAATGGTAATTAAAATTTTAAGATTTAATAATAAAAAATTAAAAACTTAAAAACTTAAAAATTTAATATTTAATATTTTAATTAAAAATTTCAATACTCAAAATATAATAAAAAAAAAATTCAAAAAAATAATAATCTCAGCACAAAGATTTTAAAAGAAAAAAACATAGAAAAATATAGGTTAAAAATAGAAAAAAATTTTCATATATAAAAGGAAGTTGTTTTTTCTCTGCTAAAAAACTAAGTTCACTATCCTCTATTTTTATTTCCCCAAACCCTAAATTTCCTAAGTCCCCAAAATTTCCCAAGTCTCCGAAGGCTTTTGTTGACTGGAACTCCCTCGCCATCGATCGCTAAATGTGCGCCACCTTCTCTCTGGACCTCCTCCACCTCGAAAGAGACGATGCCACCTTTCCTCTCCTTAGATAACAGCTGATGATACGTTGGAGTCCAATCTCAATCGTGAGCGTTATCCTGATTTGCCTCCTCCTTCTCCGTCGCTGCCCCATCAGCAAGGTGAGAAACGATAAACAGTTATTTCCTTTTTTTAATTTTTTTAAAAATTAAGTATTATATTGTTGCTTCTATAATTATTAATTTTGAGTTTTTTCCTGCTATTTTATGAAAAAAGCTAAGGTATAATTTGATGCTAGTTTGTTCAGAAATTTTTTGCTTGCTGAGAGGATTATGCGCTCTATAAATTGTTCTCCAATTTCTTACCCAATGTTGCCACCAACCTATCAGCACTATACATGGTACTATAAGGGATATTGACTTACTTTACAACTTGTTTTTCAGTTGTTTATTTTAAAATTTTCTTCTGTACATTCCAGGGATGCATGGGACATGGCTGCTGAAATTTGCCTTTCTCAGCTTCCACCGTTGGTTGAGGATCCTAATGCAGAGTTCCAGGTGTGTTTTACTTCCAATTTCTTTGCTAATATTTATTTGTTATCCTGAATTTCGCTGACGTGTATTGGATCCAGATAAGAATTGAGTAGCAGAATGAGAGGGTGCCTATTTACTGCTCATCATGTTCCTTCATACCTGAGTGTACTTTTGTTTTGTTTCAGCCAAGTTCATTTTTCACTGAACAGCTGATAGCCTTTGAGGTATGGCTTGACCATGGATCTGAGCATAAAAAGCCACCAGAGCAATTGCCTATTGTGCTTCAGGTGCTGTCATCGACGGTAATGTCAGCAGCGGCAGCTATCATGACGGCGATGTTGCTTATGCTGAGTTGATGTCTCAGAGGAGGGATTTAGATGCTGCATCAACTAGCAGTTACGCCAATGGCGTTACTTCCACGGCCACTGTGCCTACGACCATGGCTTACTTGCCGCAAACTGTTGTTTTATGCGAGCTTCGGCATGCTGCCTTTGAAGCTTCCACACCAACTGGACCTTCTGATAGTGGCCTTGTTTCCAAATGGCGCCCCAAGTACAGAGTAAGTCCTTTCTTTTCTAGCTTTGTTTCTTCTTTTTTTTGCTTACCATTCGTTTGACTGATTATATCTAATAATTGGTTTAAGAAAAAAAATATTTACACTGCAATAGGAAAAGATATGATTGTACAAATAATTAGAATTTCTGATTAATATTTGGAAGTAAGAAAATTTGACTTCGTTTAGAGGTTATTAGAAATGTTGCTAAATTGGTTCATATCTATTCCCTTTTGGGTCTAGAACTAAAATTTTAATAGGGCTTTAGTACAATGGATAGAAGGGAGGGGGATTCTTAGATGTGCTAGCATAACATTATGGAATTAGTACTGTCAATTAAGTTTGAAATCCTTGAATTTGATGCGGTCACCTAGTAATGGAAGACATGAAGACATTGTACTCCTCTAGATCAAAGCATTAGAGTCTGGAAGAGTTCAATACTTTGTACATTACGTAATCTGCTGTTGTTTTTACCATCCCAGTATGTCATTTGCCTTGTGATGAACTACTGACTAAGGAATATATTTTGAATGGTTGGTTGTTTATGTATTTGCACACTAGAGCCTTCAGAGTAGAAACTCAATTATTTTAATCCTTTTTAATTTCATCTGTAGCATACCTTCTCCTGTAGCTTAGTGTTTTGAACATGCCATGGTGAAATGTATTCTATTTTTACCTTTTAGTTTTTGACATGAATTTTGAATCTAAAAGCAAAATAAGGAGACAATATTGTGGAAGATTGTTATGTCTGCTTAAAGAGATTTACAAAGCCTAAACATGCAGAATACAAATAATTTGAAATAGTGTTATACTATACCAAATTTATTCGCATTCTACTTCCTAAAGTGTGCATTAAAAAGACTGTTTTTATCTTTCAGGAGCCTCTTTGCTCGGGTTTCTTTGCAATACATTAAGTAATATTTTCTTTCTTGGAATTAAATTTGATTCTTAGATAATAGTATGTTTCTTCTTAATAAATATTAGAAACCATCCCCTAAGAACTATTTTCCCTTTAATTTGTCTTGATATGGTGTGCTTGACCATATTCACTTGACTTACGACTTCATATGCAGATGAAGACAGGATGTGTGGCCCTAGTTTTATGTTTAAATATCAGTGTTGATCCACCCGATGTAATAAAAATATCTCCTTGCGCAAGAATGGAGTGCTGGA
The DNA here is from genome assembly GCA_005393395.2 of Gossypium australe. Classification (NCBI taxonomy): domain Eukaryota; kingdom Viridiplantae; phylum Streptophyta; class Magnoliopsida; order Malvales; family Malvaceae; genus Gossypium; species Gossypium australe. The sequence continues at coordinate 99,677,509 of CM016625.1, read as the reverse complement.
CTGGTATGTTTTTTGATTCAATTCTCTCTTATTTTTGCATTTTTGCTATTTAATGGTTATTGAAGCTTTAATGCTCATGATTATTCCTCAAGAAATCTTTGATAAGTTTTGTGTTATTTTAATATATGATCGAACTAAATGCTTGTTGATTCATTGAGCATGCATGAATTTTTAATTTTGGATATTGTTTGCCTTTGGCTCTAAACGGTATCTGATCCTTAGTTGTCTTTATATTTGCATTGGAATGTTGAGAATTACTATAAATCCTGACCAAGAGTGTTAATCATGATCTTACTTCAAACTGAGCTCTTCTCTATATTTCTTTTTATCAGTTGGGAAACAAGTATCTCCTTTTATGTTAGGGTAAAAAAATGGAATATTTTGTAACTATAAGTAGTTTGGAACTTTTAACATATTGAAATTTTTCAAAGAGGAAGGTAAATTTTGGAGCTCCGGAGTACGTTCTTTTGAAGTATTGTTTTACCGTTTATGGTGTTTGAAGCAGTGGCAAACGACCAACAGAAAATTGGATAGAAAATTGAAATAATTATCAAGTTCGGTGGTTAAGAAAGTGTCACTTTTTGTAGGGTTATTGCTGCACCAACATAGTATTTTGCATGCAGTCCTGGGGATGCTTATCTATTTATTGTTTCTATATACAACCCTTGTACTGGCCTTGCTTTATTGGTTGCCAAGGAGAAAAAAGTTGGAATCCTAGTGCTGCACTTGCACAAAATAAGTTTTCAATCATATTTTCTATCCAACATCCATTCTTTGGTCACAAAATGAATAAAATATATAATTTTTTTTCAATCTAATGTTCTTCATTGATATTAGTATGTTCCACTTTTTCTTTCTTTCATTGTTGCAGACCCTTTTTCTATGGCACCACAAAAAGCAGTGGAAACTATTGGGAAAAACTGGAGAGATCAATATGAGAAGTGGCAGCCCAAGGTCTGAACACCATCTTATACCACGTCTCATTACAGGCTATTCCATCAAGTTTAGAATCTAATTCTTTCTATTAAACATGGCCAGGCTCGCAGTAAGGTTGAACTTGATCCTACAGTTGATGAAGTGAAGAAAACTTTGTAATACATGTCGCAGATATGCCAAGTTAGAGAGTTTTATTTCATTACAATGGACATGGTGTTCCAAAGCCAACTGCAAATGGTGAAATTTGGCTATTTAATAAGGTGTTCACTTGTTTGACTGTTCATATTTACTGTGGCTTAGTTATACAAAAAATTTAAATGTAATATCTGACCAGCTCACGATTGATGTTTCAGGTTTTGCTTAGTCAATGTCATCGATTCTGTGCTCTAGTTTTTCTTGGAAGATTCATTACTATGGGACCATGGGCTATAGATCTGGTAGTTCTTTAGGGGTGTACTCTTCACTATTTGCATTTCATGCTGTTGTTTACTTACAGGGGGGATTCTATTTTTAGCCCTTTCTGTTGGAATATTTCCTTATGTTCTGAAGCTGTTGCAAACAACCACTTCAGAACTGTGTCAAATCCTTGTCTTCATTTGGACAAAAGTTTTGGCACTCCATCTGAACTAGCAATTAATCAGGGTATTGTGCCAAAGGTCATAGCTTAATCTCTCTCTCTCTCTCTCTCTACCTTTTCAGCTTATTCTTTTTATCTTGAACTTTTGAATGAATTAATTAGATAGGTGAACTACTCAGCTGCTTCTTCATTAAATGAGTGTATTAAATAGTATTATGTTACCGTTGCAAAAGATTTCAAGAATCTTTATTTTTTGGGCAGTGACTGCCCTGCTGCCCATTTTCAACCTTTTCACATCCCACTTCCTTCCCAAATTTTAAATACTCAAATCATACTTCATTCCATACATTCCTTCTTTCTTTTTTGTTTTCATTATTCTCTCTTCCTCCCTTCTCGTTTTGTAAAATATGAGCTAAGTAGTATATTTAATTGTTTAATTACTTGGTTCATGTCACTGTTGAGGTTTTGAGCTTCAGCACTGATTTGTGGGAAAATGTCTACAAAGAAATAGATGGATTCAAATATTGTATTTGATTGTAAGCTTGTTTTAAAAAAAAATCATTACAACTTAAAAACAATATGCTTTATGTTACTGTTAGAGATATTAGAGACTTAGAGTAATTAATTTATCTTCTTTGTAGATATTAATATATGGAAAGATGAATTGGCTATTAGTCTTTTGAGCTTCAAAAGATGTTTAATGGAAGTTTCCTGGGTGTATGAATTGTTAGGCTATGCCGTTTGCCTGTACTGCGGTTGGGGTAAGGCCTATTGAAACAAAATATACTTTTATGCTTGGTTTTTGGGGTAATGGTGTTGGGTAAGCAATTGGTGATGCGTTTTCTAGTTTGCATGAACATTATATATGTTGCACTGCTTTTCCAAGATTGCAGGAATGAACCTAGTTTGCAACAGTTACGTGTTTCTAAGAGACAAGTAAGAATTTTATTACCTTACTGTAAGCATATCCTGGCTAGGTCTTTTTATGTTTTTCGTTGGTGGTGTTTGCTTTGCACTTCTAAAACAATAATGGCATTAATAGCTTTATTTAGAAATGATTTTGATTTTGGTTTATTTTGCTTCCAGATGGAGATAATAATGAGGAACCTGCGGCTGCTTTTGGTCTCTATAATGCTGTTTCCTTTTCATATGGAAACACTGGTGAATCCAACGAGCAAAAGGATACTGATGTGGAATCTAGTTTTCGGCCACCCTTTCCTGTTCCTGAAACCTTACTTCAAAACCTAGTAAGTACATACTCATCTTCTTAGGATATATCTTTGCTTACTTTTTGTATAATCTAGATATAATTGTTTGTTGATACTTATCCAATGTGGCTGTCTGATAGTTGAGTAAGGTGCGTGTGTTATTCTAAGGCTTACTATATTTGTAAGCAAACATGGTGGGCAATCAGAGATTGTTTTGAGGGTGCTATCTACTTTAATTAGATACTTTGGTGCTATCTTGAAAATAAAACCAAACAGTTCCATAAAAATACATTATCTGGAAGTATATCTTTGGTATTGTAGCAATTGGGCATGAAAGGGTGTCGCACAGCTTACACATTTAAATAAGCGCAAAGTCTAGCTAGCCATGATGTTACTATTAATGTTACTATTAATGTCCTTAATCACTGATGTTATTTTGTGATACTTTTGTTTACTTGTACTCGTGTATCTGTGTGGATATGCATACTGTCCGATATAGATATATATTTCTTTTCTTTTCTTTTTTTTAAGTTTTTCATGTGTTTGGAGAGTTATTATATACTGTATAGGTATATATATACTGTCCTTAGTCTCTTTGATGTTTGGCATTTTATGTTTTAATTGTGGGTATTGATTTTTATTTATTGTTATTGGAGACCACTTGTTTTACATTATGGTTGACTATGTTTAGCTAACAAGGAGGCAAAAGGTCTAAGCAGCCAGGGGAATGCTAGAATTGTGTAGATAGATTTGATCTTGGGGAATTTTCTTGTGAGTTTTCTTTAAACTCGTTTTGTTATTTTTATGCTAAAATAAAAAAATTATTAAATTAGCATTGATGTTTCAGTTTCGATTTAATGGTTGAAAATGTTTACTGTCTAGCATTAGTTAGATTCATTTATTGTAAGTCTAAATGCTGCTCGGAAATAGTGTAAAAACTAATGTTGTCCAATTTTGTGCCCCTTTTTATGCTGTCCAAAATTTGAACAAATTAATGGTTCCATTTTCATGCCAATTGGGGGCTGTAAAGAAAGTCCCATTTGTTGCATTATGCTGTCCAGTTTTAGGACCAATTAATTGAGTTATTACAGGATTAAAAAGCATGGAACTTTTATATGATGAGCTAATAAATTTTAATACTAATGAGTGTGTTCTTGCGGGATACAAATGCCCTGCATGTTTGCTGTCTTGTACTGTCCAAAATAGGACAAATTGAATGTGTTTGTGAGTGAGTTTTTCAAAGGAAACTTTGTAAATTCTCATGTTAAATTCTGATGTTTGCATGCAGGTAAGTTATGGTTATAGAGGTTGATAAATCGAGTTTAGTAGCTAAAATATTATGTTATTCTTACTAAGTTTCGGTTGTTTGTAGTGAAGTAAAAATTTGACAATTAAATGCTTAAATGACTGCTGGAAACTGCAGCTTGAAAACTCATTGTTTCAGCATGTAAATGCTGATTTGAATGTGTTGTAATATGTGGAGGACTTGGTCTGCTGCATGTTTGAAATAAAAGAAAACAATAGTTGTTAAATATTAGTTTTTGCTGCTGATTGAATGAGTTAAATTCATTGTTCAAGGGGCTGTAAATTGTTGTTAATTAAGCTTTTTGGATGGGTCTAACAAAACAGTTTGAATGTGATGTTATTAAGCCGATTTGATGTTTTGTAATGTTGAAGATTTGTTGATGTCCAAAGTATAAGTTAAAGCTATATAAAACTAAACCTTTGTAATCCGAATTGAATGCTGGAAATTCAGTATATTTAGAAAGAAACGTTTGCATGAAAAAAAAAAAAAGAGACTTGGATGGAATTCCTTTTTCATCAGAATCTAAATTTTTATGTTTATAATGTATGACAGTATCCTAAATTGAAAAGCAAAACGTCAGCGGACCAAGATTTAGGTCAAGGAAAATTCTATAAATTTGGCATTTTTTTAATTGTACTCTTTAGTGGATCTCTGAATGGAATCCTCTCTAATCTTGTCTTTTCCAAATAAGAAAATTAGGAAACAGCACCAATCTTGTAGTTAAAGTATTTCGATATCTTAACTTTTATTTATTTGTGAAATCATTACAGTGATATTATGTGCTATAACAATTGATATGTATATTTGCTTTGCATTGCATGAATCAATTTGCAAAAGTCATCAAATATCATTGTTAATGAGTTGGACATCACATTCATAAAGTAATATAGGCCCAGTATATAAAATCTCATCCCCAAGACAAATTAGGTATTGAATAGGAGCAGTATATAAAATATCAGTGCATGAGGTGCTTGATTGAGTGGTTACTTAAGTGTTTTTATCTTTGTACAGCAACCATTGGTGTGGAGGTTCATCCCTTGAACTCCTTCACTAACTGTGGCAAACTCTAGGGGTGAGCAAAACTCGATTCGACTTGAAAAAATCGAAAAAAAATTTGAATTTCGAGTTAAACGAATCGATTTATTCGAGTTAATCGAGTTATTCGAGTCAACTCGATTTTTTTTCGAATTTCGAGTTCGAATCGAGTTGAGTTTTCGAATTCGAATAACTCGAATAATTCGAATAATTCGAATATCAAACTATAATATTTTACATTTTTACCCCAAACTCCCAAACCTTTTTACTTTTCCCTCAAAACTTTTACTCCTTCCTACTTTCCCCCCAAAACTTTTCCTCCCCTCCCATCCCAACCCCTCAATCTACCCAAAATTCATTTCCCACCAAAATTTTACTCTCCCATTTACTTTTTCTCAAAATTTTACTCCCAAAAACCCTCAAAACTTTTTATTTTCCCCCAAAATTTTTACTCCCTCCCACTTTTCCCCTAAAACTTTCACTCCCTTCCCATCACACCTTCCATCTACCCCAAACCCATCCCCCCTCCAATTTTTTTTTAATATTTTCCCTTTAAAATTTTACCCCTATTTATTTTCCCTCAAACTTTTATTCTCCAAAACTTTTTATTTTCCCCCTAAACTTTTACTTCTCACCCTTTACTCTCAAATAAAAAATCAAAATTATCCAAAAAAAAATCACTAAACATAAATAGTAATAATTTTATTTATATCTACTATTTATATTATTAAACTAAATTTCGCATTTTATATTATTTATATTATTGAATTGTTTAGTCATATTGAATATTTATATTAAAATTGAATTATTAATTATGCCATAAAATATTCGTGTTAAAATTTTATATTGGTATTAATTTCACATTTTATCTTTAATATAACTTTTATTAAAAAATCACATTTTTACGTTTAATATATTTTTTAATTCCAAAATACATAGTGACAAGAATATGAAGATAATTGAAAGAACTAAACAAGAAAGAAGCTAACCCGTATATAAAAGATTAATAAATAAATTATTTGGTGTGAAAGTTAATAAAAAAAATTGGTTAAGGTGGACAAATTTTATTACGATAGGTGACAATGGTTACAAGGACTCAAAATTATTTTTTAAAATTTAACTCGAACAAATATATTCTATTCGATTCGATTCGAATTCCATCTCACTCGACTCGATTCGAGAAAATTTCAAATCAAATTAGGATGATAAAATATGATTCGTCAACTCGATTAACTCGAAATTTTTTCATTCGATTTGATTCGATTCGATCGAACGCTCACCCCTAGCAAACTCCGTTTCTACTGCTGGGATTCTGCTGGACAGGAGAAGTTTGGTTGTCTCATAGATGGTTACTAGTGAGTGATTCTATTACTTGCACCTTTTCCTATAAACATGGTGAAGTAATTCCTTTTAGCTAAGGCTTTGGGATGCGTTTTCGATTCTTTGTACCCAATGGCTTATACCTACTTTTGCATGTCCTTTTCTTTTATGAACCTAAGATGTTGCTATGTATTCTTGTTTGTGTTAGCATTTGGTGCACTTGCAGTGTATTCTTTTTATTCCACAGTGTATTTGTGGTCTCATGAACCTTTGGTTTATTTTTTTGTTTAAGCTTCTTTTTAAAGCTAACTTATATTTTGGGTTGTATGTAAGGATGGTGGGTAACCAGGAGAATCGTTTAGTACTATAGAGATTTAAAGGATGACAATCTGAGAAGTGGGGAAGGAGATGCAAAACCAGAAAATTTACTTGGTAAATAGGAGAAAAGAAGCCACGACCCATTGAAGAAGTCAAATTTGCATTTTGTTTTAGGACTATGTTGTTGACATCCAAAGCTTCTTTTTTTAAAATTCTTGTTGAATATTGTTTGCTATCGATTTTTTTTTAAATGTTATGGGCTGAAAAATGTTTAATTTTACTATTTTTCCTTAAATTTTTTATAATATTTTAATCTTATTCTTTTTTTATAATATTTATTTTTTTTTATTTTTCATGACTTTTAGCGGTGCTTTTTATAAAAGCGCCGCTAAAGACCAAGGCTTTATAAAAGGCCACTACTTTTAGCGGCGTTTTTTATAAAAGTGCTGCTAAAAGTCATGATCTTTAGCGACGTTTTTTCAAATAAACGCCGCAAATTTTAGTGGCATGCCCGTGTGCTCGAAGGGCACGACTGTGTGAGATCCGATAAAATCCCCAAGTCAGCCACACGGCCATGTGGCATCAAATCTTGCCGGAAATCCCTAATTCCCAAAAGCACACGGCCGTGTGTATCGACACACGTCCGTGTGGTCATGAAACCACCTAAAAATAGCCCGGAAAACGTGCTTTCAGCCCCGAAGCACTCTCCAGCCCTCGATGATTCAAAAATATACCATAACACACAATTTCTAAGTATAATATGATGATACAACATCGAGTTTAGCATGTTTACAAACACCCACACCTATGATGTCGAATTTTAGTAAAGACGAAGAAGAATTTGTAATTAAAACGGAAAGAGATACGGAACCCACACCTGATTTGACTACAGAGGAGTGAAACTCTTCGATATCTATGCAGCGAATTTCGTTCCCCAAGCGAAAGAAGGAAAATCAAAGAAAAAGCCAAGTCCAAAATAAAAAGAGCATAAAACAAAAGAAAAGGGAAGCAGCCAAGAACGTCCTAGGAAAAGAAAACATAGTCAAATAAAAAATAAAAATAAATAAGTAAATAATTATAATTACTAACTAGAACAAACAAAATAAAAGGCTCTCCAAAAATACGCACCCAAAGACTTGAACCCCGAACCTTAAGGTACACCAACACTCACTCAACCACTAGACCAGCAAGCCCATTCTATCACTTACACGCATGACTAAACTCTAAAGCACATCTTTCTCTCAAACCCTAACTACTAACATTAGAACTTCTAACCCCCAAAATTCGGGGTGTTACTAGTCCCATCTGACATGATTGAAAGCTTTTCTAATCGCCACTCTAGTGGCCTTAGTTAGGCCTGCCATGACAGGTCGATTGACCTAATCACCCTTGGTCACTTATAAATGGACTACACGTGGCACCCCAAGATTCCAACTCGTCATATATAAACCTATATTGAACCTCAATCAAACAAGATCTCTCTCTCTCTTCTTGTTTTCATCTTCTATCTTCTTTCTCTACAAACCCTACTTAGAGAATACCCTCATATCTCCATCTTTAATGGCCCTCTACCTTGCTTGAAGCTAGGTGAACCATCAGTCATCGCCGTATTACCACCCTTACTTGATGCTCGCATCAAAAGTTACTAAACTTTGTGTTAAATCATTGACTTGAAAATCAACAATTTAGTAATTTATATGTACAGAATTAGGGAAAGAAGAATATAAGTCAACAATTTATAGGCAACAAATTATAAAAATTCAATAGTTATAGTTTATATATTTAACAAAATAATAATAATTTCTCTATTCTCATAAAATAGAATAATGAAATTCACAATTAGACATTTTTCAATTTATTGAACAACACTCAACATACATCAATTAATATATGATAAATGGAGGCCCGTCCATTAAGGGTCTCAATTGAACGACCGCTTATATTTGGCACAAGCAAGAAGTAGAGTTGTTTATGAATCGGGTTACAACTTGATTTAAAAAATTTTCAAACCAAAATATTTTTTTGGGGCTAACTCAATAGCTTATTTCATAGTTAAAAATTAATAAAATATAAAAAATATCTTTAAAATTAAAGTTAAAAACATTTTATTATTATATTGAATTTAAGATAGATCAAGTTTTTAACCAAGTACAACTCATAAGTATGTGTAACTAAAATTTTTTTAAGGTTGTGCTAAAATTTTAAATAAAATTAAAAATCGTGATAGAATTGAGATGAAAGACATAAAAATCGAGTTAGTCCAGAAAAAGGCCCGCCCCTACCTTTGGAAGATTCTAACCGCCCTCCTCCGATGGTGAAAGAGGCCGTTTTAGTGGAGGAGCCGCCGTATGGTTTACAGATTAGGTTAGCCCCTCACCTTAGTTCTGTTACCCCACACCACCAGCTGGCACGACCTAAACTTCCAACACAGTCGTTCAAGCTGTAAATTTTAAGGTATAATTATGGTTTTAATTGAAATTCGAAATTTAATTTTTTTATTTTAATTTGGCATAATTTCTTCATATTATACACAGAGAATTAGGTCGTAAATCCGATAGAGAAACCATCCAATGGTTTTTAGAACAAGCCGAACCGGCGATAATAGCAACAACTGGAACCTGAACCATTCCTGCCATCGCAATGTCAGTTAATGGCAGGGGCGAAACCAGGGGGCTGGCATGGGCCCCGGCCCCCCTAAAATGTAAAATTGCTATTTTGGCCCTTAAAATTTTTTAAAAATTTTAAATTAGTAAAGGTAAAATTGCACTTTGCCCCCCCCAAAATTATAAAAATTCGATTTAATCCTTTACAAATTATAAAGATATAAAGTATAAAAAATTAAAATTTTATTCGGGGCCCCCCTAAAAGATTGTTCTGGCTTCGCCCTTGGTTAATGGTAACCTTAAAATACCAACCACCTCTAACGCTAAATTCGAATCCGGTGACCCGAGTAAAAAGAAACGTAAACAACTGGTAAAAGGCACCGTTTTGGTTTCATCCAGTTTAGCCCCTGTTTTGCCGCTAGGGTTGGTTCCGTTATGGGCAATACCATCAAACACCGTCGTTCAATGTGGTTTTTTCATGGTCCCACCTATATTTCCAGCCACTACTACACCTTTAATCAACATTTCGGCTCGAACCATATCATACTACGTATCTGCCATGCAACATGCTGGGAGCAAGGTGGCGAATTCAAGTTCGAGCTCTGCTGATACAGCAACAATGATGGCGACGATGGTTAGAGACTTGTCGTTGGACATTTAAACAAGAGCTTCATTTAATGACTCGATCTTCAATGCATTGATTTACAAGCTTAATAGTTGGTTCCTCCGCCATGAACGAGCACAAAGAACCACCCCAAGCGGCCAAGCCGCAATAAAGGAGGGCGACGAGCACGTGCGCACGTGACGGGAGTTTTAAAGTCTGCACGTATAATGTGGGGTTCGATTTGGCAGAGGGTCCTACACATGTAGTAGGTCAACGCTCAACAAAAATGAGCATGATTTTTCTATTTTTTCTTTTTTCCTTTTTATTAAAATATCCTCTAAGTCCCTATACTATTTGTAGATTTGGAATTTAGTTTTTATAATTTTATATTTTAGAATTTAGACTCTTTACTTTTCATATTTTAAAATTCAGTTCCAATTGTTAACACCATTGAATTTTTTTTGGTTAAATTTGTTGGCATGTCATTTTGAAACTAAAAAAATACTCACTTGATAGTCATGTAATTAAAAGGTTGATATTGCAATAAACATGAATTTAGTAATAAAAAAATAATAGCGTTAATAATTAGACTTCCATTTTTAAATTTGAAAAATAAATGGATTAAATTCCCTTGAAATAAATGCAGGGAACTAAATTTCAAATTTATGAAAAGTATAAAGGCTTAGAACATATTTGAACTTTTCATTTTTTTTCTTTATATTTTTAAATGTTAAAATATGCAATAAGTCCCTGTACTCTTCAAAAATTTAAAATTTAGTCTCTTTACTTTTATTTTTAGGGATTTAATCCAGCTTTTTTTATATTTTAAAATTTAGGTCAAACTATCAATACTTTTAATTTTTTTTGGTTAAATTTAAATTAATTACCAATATTTTTTATTTCAAAATATCACACCAAAATTTTTTAAAAAATAATAATAATGTTAACAGTTGGATCTAAATTTTTAAATATAAAAAAAATTTCAAAATTCAAAAAGTATAAGAACTTATAACATATTTTAAGTTTTTTAAATGAAGGGACTAAGCCAATTGGCCACCTCATGGCTTTGACATGTAATGTGGGGCAGCTTTTTTTATTATTATAAAAATGACTCAAATCTTTTGATTATTTATGAAAATGACTCATTTTGAAAATAATGTATGCAAATGACATGTTTTGGATAGTAAGCGTTGGTGACACCATAGCCATTGGCGTCACCACCTATTATTGTCACCTAATCATTGGCTATGGGCCATAAAAAAATTCTTTGGGTCACGCTAATGCTTTTGGCGTCACTAATATTTGTACATATCCAAAATACATATAATTTGAGGGGAGAATAAATAAAAACACTTTTTTAATAGGTGACGCCAAAGGCATTGGCGTCACCAATTTGTTGGTAGTGCCATAGCATTTGGTGTCACCAGTGTTAGGGAATTCTAACAATTTTTTTAGGGTGGTGCCATAGGGAATGATGTGACCACCCTAGTGGTGCCATAGAGAATGGCGTCATCAGTGTTAAACGGGAAAATTAATTTTTTTTTTGAGTAGTGACATAGGAATTGATGTCACCCATGTGAATTTTTTTGGTGCTACCATTGACATTGGTGGCACCACAAGGCTATATATATCCATGCCCCCGATGAAAGATCAGCGTAAGATGAAGATTTTTTTTTTTAGAATTTTATTATGTTGAAGGATGAAGGGGAGGGAGAATTTTTTTTTATTAGTTGTAGGGAAGAGAAGAGAGAAATTTCTAGTGTTGAGAAAACGTAGAGATCAGGATCGAATTACTTTTTTGTGTTTCTGTTTATTTAGAAAATTTTATAATTTGAAGGTATGTTTTATTTAACAATGATCTGGTGGAGCTCGGTCACCGGCAAATTTAATTTGTCTTTTCGCGAATATAGATTTGATTAATTTCATATATGGTGACGATTTAAAGTAAAAATAAGGGTTTCGGTTGCCAGCGATTTATGCGTAATGGGTTCAAATTGGTTATGCAGTCAATGGGTGAGATTATCTGGGATTCTCTGGGTCAGGGGGATGTTTGAAGGTCCTAATAGAATCCCAATTGAATAGCACGGATGAGATTTGTAACACCCCTAACCTGTATCCATCGCCGAATTAGGGTTATGAGGCATTACCGATCAAAAACACAGCTCAGAACAATCATTTATTACTATTCAAGCATAAAGTTATAACATATTCAAAACTCGAATACCACAATTCGCATATACCAATTTTGCATATAAAATCATATATCACATACAAACCATACTAAAAAACTCAACCATTTTAATTTTGTTTCCTATTTAAATTTTCGAATTAAGCTATTATGCATTAACAATATAGTACACATATTTCATAAGTCAAATGTTCGAACTTTATTACCATTACATTCATGTCATTCGAATACTTAAAATATATTCAAGTATGTATATATACCCTTACAAACCAAATACCAATGCATAAGTCAAAATATCCAAATGCATACATTTATTTCATTATTCTATTATCAAATGTACTATTTCATAAACCTTTATACAATCGCATGTCAAGTCAAAACAAAACTTATTGTACAACTTATAAGTTATCTATATAATTAATCACTATTAAACATCTCTAATTGATCAAATATAGTTCTTGTACATAACCTAATTATGCGCATTTTACTAAATCAATTTGGTCCATTTTTGAACACAAATAACAAACCAAAACATACTTAATTCACATACAAATATCATGTATGGATATCATATAGTCAACCCATCCAATAAGCCATTAACACTTTATACTTATAATAAAAATCAAACATTAAACTAACCAACTTGACCTTTGGGTACCAAACCACAAGCAAACATGTCATATGTATATGTATTTAGTATGTCTATCATTAGCCGAATATGAAAGCTCATCATTTACCAATTCCAAGCCAATGTACAAAACAAATTATACATCAAGTTATAAGTTCATAATAAGCCATTCAAATAGCCAAATTCACATTATAAAGAAAAGACATTACCTAGTTTATAGAAACATGTATCACCAATCGAAAAACACATCCATCAACTACGTAATTACTCGAGTTGAATCACATGTTTATCAAACATACTTCTTAAAATAAGCACATTAACAAAGTCAATCGTTCACAAACATTAACTTCATTATCAAGCCATTTTCCCATGGCTATTCATATACAATTCAAAACAAACCATATTAGAACTAGGCTATACATGACATATATCAAAAGTGCAAACTATCAAAGTACCAAAATAGCGATCGATAGTGTGATGATGATCCTTGACAATCTCCGAGCTTGAGCTAACTTTATATATCTATAAAACAATGAAAGAAATGCATAAAGTAAGCTTTGAAAGCTTAGTAAGTCATAAGCAAATAAATCATCACAAGAACATGAATAATTCAATTTGAATGGGCCAAATTTAACTAATCTCATATACATATACATTCACTTTTCTCATAAAATCCATAATACCACATTAGTAGCTTCACTTACCTTATTTTTCAACGAACATATAAACCTTATACGTACCTGAATTATTTAGCTCAAATTCACATCCGGATTCGTTTGACATTGCCCGTTGAACCATTCGGAATCGTTAAGGATACTCGGAAACACATATATCAATTACAACGCCATATCCCATATATGGTCTTACATGTTATCACATATCGATGCCTCTGTCCTAAACAGGGTCTTACACGAATCATATACGACGCCAAAGTCCCAGACATGGTCTTACACGAAATCACACCTCGAAAATCCTAATGTCATGACATCAGTATCCTATACTATTCCTAAGGCTCATATGGGGCTTTCGACTTCGTAATTCAATCAATTCAAGCTCGAAATAATTCCTCCAATACACAATTCAATTCGGCAATATATGTATTTATACACAATTCAATTCAGAAATATATACATTTAAATTTAAAAACGTTTATTTGCATATGAACTTACCTCGTACGGAAACGAACGGATCGGAACGACTATTCAATAACTTTCGACTTCCCCCGATCCAAATCCAATTTCTTCCTTTCTTGATCTAAATCAATTTAAATTTAACTTATTTAATTACAGGTATATTCAATTTCATCCAAAAACACATAAATGAGCATTTTGCACTTTAGCCCCTAATATTTCACATTTTCTTAATTTAGTCCCTATTTCAAAACAACACAAAATACACAAAATTTCCTTAAACCCATGCTTGGCCAAATCTTCCCTAGGTCCCTAACAGCCATTAATTTCACTTATTTCACATTTTGACGCCTCAATTTACAAATTTCACAATTTAATCCTTAATATGCATTTTTATCGAAAATCACTTAATTAACTATGATAATCTACCAACATTTATTTATTTTTCATCATCAAACAACAAAAACATCAAGCTTTCAACAATGGAAAATCAAAAAATCATCATCAAATCTGAAAATTAAAGCATGGGCTAGCTAGAATATGAAGCAACGATCTCAAAAACGTAAAAATTATCAAAAACCGAGCAAAAAACATACCTAAATCAAGCTTCCTAGGTGCCGAAATTTAAAAGCTTCAACAATGGCTTCTTTCTTCTCACATTCGGCCAACAAAAGATGATAATGCATGTTTCTTTTACTTATGCTTTATTTTATTAACTTTTATTACTAATTTACATAATTAACCTTTATTATTTAATTTGAAAACCATTTGAAAACCATACGTCCACTCATAATTTCAATGGTCAAATTACAACATAAATACCTTACCTTTAATTAATTAAAACAATTAAGCACGTTAACATAGAGTATGCCACTTTTACATTTTATGAGATCAAGTCCTTTTATTAAATAAAGCACACAAACGATAAAATTAAATCACAAAATTTTCACACATATTAATTAGCATGCTGTAAATACCAAAAATAATATTAAAATAATTTTACGATCTCGGATTTGTGATTCTAAAACCACTATTCTGATTTAACTAAAACCGAGCTGTTACAAGATTATTTGGGTTAGCAGCGTCCGAGTTGCAAATATTAGTACTGAGAAACTTGCTCGAGAAACTTACTCATGTTGTCGTTAAACTCAAGTTATTCATATAGTTAGGGGTAGAGGAGGGGCAAGCAAGGGCCTTAGCCTCCTATTTTTTTTTTTTTTTGCTTTAATCCCTTTAAAATATGAAAAGTTATAAGTTAATACACGGAAAATAACATTTTGCCCCTTAAAATAAAAAAAAAATCGTGATTTCATCATTCTAGAAATTGTAAAGTTATAAGCTTACAATGATAAAATTACATTTTTTGAGTCTAATAAAATTTATAATTCAATTTTAACCACATTGAAAAAAAAATGGCAAAGTATTTAATGTCCAACCTGACATTAGACTAATGGAGGGACTTGAATAATACAATATTCATTTTTTGAATATTCAATTAAAATATCTTAAAATTTAGAGATGAATTTAAAATTTATACTATAATTTGCAATAACTCTTTAATTTATTTTAAAAAATACACAATAAATCAATTTAGTGGTTATACAATGAAAAACTTGAATATATAATATTATTTAAAATACCTGAATAATATTTGTTAAAAATAAATGAATAATGTACAAACTACAAAGGATTGTTTGGTAATAATAATGTAATAATTAAAAAGACTACATTAAAATTGGCTTCACACAAAACTTTAATAACAATCTTTTGTTTCTAGTTTTGAATTTGATTTCAATGTAACATTTATGTTCAAATTGTAAGATTTTCTTGTATGCCAAGAAATGAACCAACTATATGTCCTCCGCAATCTGGGAAAGTTTCGCATCCCAGAAGTGGTCGGACCTTACCTTTCCGGTCGACTTCGACGGGGTACTTAAGCAAATGTGCTTTCATCTCTGTTATTTCATCGGCCGCAAATTGTTTCCAGTTCATCTCAGCCATATGCTTAATCCTTCTTACACATTCGAGACTCTCTGGTTGTGCAAAACATTCCTCGATAACTCCGAGATGTTCTGCCCACAACGACATCCTATATCCATATATCTACGAAACAAATAAGTACAAAGTTAAGACATTATGGCGCAATGTACCGTAAAAGTACTGAGATTGTATTTTGTCTCTTCTACTTACATATGGGTAAAGTAGGCATTGTACATTAGATTAAAAAGCAAACCGATCTTTTTTTGTTAAATATTTCATCCAATTCTATTGTTAAAAAACGGTCACTATAAGATAATGAGATACACGTGGCACACCAGGTGTAACTATTTGATTATTCTATCAACTACATCAGATTTTAACAATAGAAATTGATGGAATTTTTAATAGAAAAGACTAGTTTACTCTTTGAGCTAATGTATAAGGACTAATTTGACTATTTTTTTAGTAAAAAGGGAAAAATACAATCTGACTTCTAATACAAAATCCTCGTACTTTTACCTGCAATGTACATATGTTGATAAACATTAAACGAACATAACGGTACCTGTCCATGTGGAGCGGAACGTTGTTTAGCCCAAGTATGTAATGGTTGGTAAGCTCCCATTGCGATCTCGGTGTCCCTTGTGCCTTCCATCGAGCGTTGATTGATGTTTGCTGACCCAATTATTAAGTATTCATCGTCGACTATCATGCCTTTCGAATGGACATAGACCATAAATCTTCTGTTTTTTCGGCTAAGACTCTAGAAGGCAATGAACAAATGGGATTCTGATTGGTATGACGATGTGACAATACGAAAAAAATCATAGTATGGATTACCTGAGGAGTAGTTGCAGTAGTAGTAGTATTTTGATTTGCAATACCCAAAGTCTGGAATTCATCGACCTCGCGATTGCCAAGACAGAAGAAATTCAGAAAGTCTTGCGGCGCGAAAGCGTTCTCGAGTCCGGCTTCCACTAATGCCCCGTAAATTGTCTCGTACATCATTTGCATAGTTTTATTCTGCAACAACACGAAAAAAGTGCCACTTAAGAGGGCAGTTAATCGCCGCCATGGCTAAGCAATATAGTGTGTTGTCTTGTTGAATTCTCGACCGTAAAAGCTTCGAACTATACCTGCCAAAATAGAATCCTTTGAGTGGTAGAGCCGGTTGGAACACCCTCGGGCCACATCGGAACGATAATATAGGCAGCAAATCGCTCGTTTGCTTTAATTTTATTGGCGATCTTAAGGGCGATCTCCATTGGAATTAAGTTGTTAGCTCCTACAGAAAGAATGTATGATTATAGTTATCGTCTTAGGACTTGGACTCGATCCAGTCGAAGTCTCAGTATTTAACCGTTTTCTTACATGATCAAAATGAAATGAAAATCGAAACTAAGTTCCGTACCTAAGTCTTTATTAGTATTCCAATTGAAGGACGATCCGATAAAGTACTGATTTTCGATATAAATGAAATGTTGTGCAGAACGAATGGCCTTGATGTATGCTGTATGTATGCTCATGTCGATAAGTACGTTTTTACCGCACACCAAATTCTGTCACATGAGAAAAAAACCATCAACATGGAAAAATGAATAGCAGGTAATCAATCGCAACCTTTTTATTTACCTTGCTTGTGGCTTCTTTAGGATCCTTTGGAAAGCCTTTAACGGAATTCGAATCAATGGAGCGAAAAATCTGCTTGTTCCAGACCCCAACAGAAGAATGAAAAGGTTAATGTTGTTGGACTGACTTGTTTATCACTAAAGGCGACCTCATGTAGTGAAAGTACCTGAACATGCCAAGCTTCGGGATCATTGTCATTAGGGATGGGAAAATCGGAAACTCCGATAATGTCTGGAATTCTTTCTATCCTTAACAAAGCATCATCGTATGTGAATTTTAATTTCTTAATTCCAGCAGGCTTTGCGGCCTTTAACCATCGTTCCTCGAAGTTGACCAGAACATCGTATGCAGCCGGCCCATCGATTTTGCAATGCATGTCATGCCATGGTTCTCTTGGACAACCAATAACACTACCCTGTAATAAAGAAAAAGTAATATTACGTAACTTGCGGCACACTCAAGCATCATAAAACAATCGAAAAAAGAAACCGTAAGTAACCGTGAACGTCGGGTTATGATAATCATCGTTGTGAAGAGTTTTTAGTGTCCTAAATAAAGGATGATGTGGAGAATCGTATCGTCCATCGCATAAGTCAAGGCCACCAACAAAAGCAATAATTTTCCTTCGGTTTTCCCCTGCATCAGCATCCAAGATCACAGTTTTCTGATGGTGTGTATAAATCGTCCCAACTTCCTGATAATCAAATCAGTTTAATCAACAGTAAGCATGATGATAATGTATAACGAAAAGCTCGACAATCGCGAGATTGTTCCGAACTAACCTTTTGCTTGGCCCAACTATGTCGTTTTCCAGCAATACGTGGACAAAGCAACACTTGTACCGAAGAATTCTTGAAAAATCGACGTGTTTCCTCATCGTGGGTTTGCATTATTCCGTCCTAAATTTGTCAAATTTAATGAGGTTAATGTAAAAAGACCATAAAAAAAGTGTTATGGTACATTTGAAGAGGAACGACACGCATGAACATGAAGACCACTATGTTTACATACTGTCAATGTCGTCATTTGTGTTTTTGCAAATGTTGTTTTTCTCTGCTAACCAGGACAAAAATTAACAACATAAACAAATATAAGTTACCATTTTGTAACCCAAAATGCTAGTTGAAGTAGGATCATCCCATAACAAAAGTAGCACACGAACACCTTCTTGGGATTTCGACCTAAGCAAATCGCCCAAAGTACAATCCGAAGGACCGGTATCTCGGACCAATCTAACTTTATGCCAAACCGACCACCCCGTAATATAAATTAACCGCCTAGCTTGTTGAATAGCATCAAATATATCACTCCAACACTTTCCGTGACTTAATGTCTTCCCGTGGTCGAGTTTCAATTTCGGAAGACACTTATCGGGGACATGTGCATCTTGATAAAGAGTCACTTTTCCACCCATCCTAAGAGGAAAATAAGTACCCGGGACCCCGCAATAATCTGGACCTGCACCAACTCCAAAATGATAAAAACTCAATTCTATCATCGGTATATACTGAATCGATAATCGTAAAAAAGCTCCTTGCCTACAAGGCTTTCCACTACTATTCAAAATTGGGTAAACTCCCTCGATACGTTCTCCCGTGTATAATTTTTCAACCGATATCGGCACGATACCTATCATTTGTGATCCTACAACATCACTATCTTTAACAATAAAATGTACTTCACTAGCATAGTGTGCCACGGGTACATTAAAATGTTGCATCCAAACCGGATTTTCTGAATTATTAATCACATAAGTCCTTCCGATGGTAGCATCCGCAACCGCAATTGTCACGTACGGATCGCACGTAACTTTTTGTTGCATTCGTCCCTCGAGTGCGTTCGTAACATTTGCCGGTATCATGACAATCATATCACCTATTGTCTTTGAAAACATATCCATATTGGGTATATTAACAGCATCACATACCCAAATATCTAAATTCCCATGTAAAAGTAACACTTTCCATTCACCTTTTTGAAATGGAATAATTTCCATATTTTGGCTACGTTTTGGTCGTCCTAACCTGCTCTTAATGTTTAAAATCGGTTTACGACACCAACCGGATCGGTAGTAATAACCCCCATCCCACTTATTAGAAATTGTATGTGTAGGGTATCCATAAAAATTCCCTACATTAGGATTCCCGTAAACTGGACTTTGTAATTCTGTTGTCGGTGACGGTCCAGAAGGTGCTGGTGGTGACGCAGGTGCTGTAGGACGAGTATCATCCAATGGCGGATAAGTGGATGATGCAACCGAGTTAAAATTTTTATTTGATTCTAAAGAACTAGAACTTTCTTGCCTATTATGACCGGGACCAAGACTGGTGGGCAGTGGTTCGAGTTTATTTTCCGGTGGTGGAGGATGTTGGTCTTGTGAATTGTATTGAAAACTAGCATTGTGGTGAAGAATTGGTCTAGGTGCTGGGTATGGATGTTGAAAAGGGATTGGACCAGGGAAAGAAAGGGAATGAGAATGACAATAACGTAAAGATTGTGATTGAGATGGATAAGTGTATTGAGGGGGTGGTTGATACGGCATAGGTGGATATGGATGTTGATTTGGTGGTGTTTGATATGGATCTTGATTCGGTGGTGGTGGGTATCCATGTGGATAACAAAATGAATATTGATTTCTGTATGGATCCATTATTTATAAAAAGAAGACTTTTTTCTTCATACATACACGAAAATTCACAGTTTTAATGGAGAATTCAATTCAAATAACTGGATTCAAACTGAAATTGAAAAAAACCCAATAAGCCAAATATATCAAAAAGATCAAAAGTAACAAAAAAAACAACTTTTTTTTTCTCTATTTTCTATGATTCAAGCTGGAATCTTTTTCATGGTGAAAAAAGGTTGAGCCTTTGAAGAAAATAAATGAAAAGCATTAAAAAAAAGCTTCTTTTAGGATTCTGCCATGAAATTTTGAAAGTGTAACCAAACATTGAGACATTTCACGTTCCAAATTTTTCTCAGTTTTCTTCAGAAAAAAAAAAAAAAACCAATGACAAGGAGTGGACATTGACTACGTGGTCGACATTAGGTGATTTACAAGTTTACAGGCTTCAACGCTAGAGTCGGCTAAAACATTACAAAACGTTTTTTTTTTTAATTTTGGGTAAATTACACCCAAAGTCACTAAACTATTAGTAAATTTACGTTTTGTTCATTCAACTTATAAAAGTTACAAAATGTTCACTTAACAATTTCAAAATTTTCATTTAAATCATTAAATTATTTGAAAGTTTTTTTTAGAAAAGTCCGGCTAGCGAGCTCTAGGTGACAGTTTAATGATTGGTACAGTGAATTAGTACCCATTAACGAGTAGAAGACATACCCTAGATCCAAGTCAATATGATTGTCAATGTCAGATATTAGAAGAAAATTGTTTGGATTTTGATTCGCAGTTTCATGACGTTAAAAGTTGTTTCATGAAAAAAAAACTGAATTGTAGAAGAGAAATGGAAGGAAAGCTTTCAATTGGTGCAGGTAATGCAAATTGAGAAGGCCATACAATAACAATTTTAACAACCCAGTAACTTAAATGAAAAATTTTGAATAGTTTAGTGATCATTTTATAACATTTTGAAGTTAAGTGGCCAAAATGTAAACTTACTAATAGTTTAATGACTATGGGTGTAGTATTCCTTTTTTTTTAAATGTATTAATTACTTCGAAAGTCCCCAAGGTTCAAAATATTCTAATTGAGTCCTTAAATATCAGTATCATATCAATTAAATCATTCTGTCATCTTAACCATTAGCTTGGGTGTTAAATGTTAGTTTGAATATTATATGAAGCAAATTCAAAACACGTGGATCTATCTTATGAACAACTTTAAATTTGACATATTAGAAAAAAAAACCATTAAATTTTTAGGGATAAGGTAACATTGAGTTCTAGAACTTTGCAACTTTTACCAACTTAGCCCTTGAACTTTTTCTTAGTCCACATTAGTCTTGGAACAATGCATTTTTCTCTATTTTGGTCCTTGTGATGGTGTTGCATTTTAAGATGATGTCACGTTATCACCTAAACTTTTTATAAAAAATATTATAAATTTTTAGGTAATGACGTGACATAATATCATAGTGTCACATTATCACAGGGACAAAAATGGGAAAATTTGAAGAGTTTCATGACTAATGTGGACAAAAAAAATTCAGAGACCAAAATTTAAAAAGTTGCCAAGTTCAGGGAATAAATGTTGCTTTATCCCTAAAGTTTAATGATATTGTTTATTTTTCTAACACGTCAATTCAAGGTTGTCCACACAATAGATATATGCAATCTTAAAATTTGACCACATATTTTAAATATGCTTCACGTCAAATTTGAGTTTGCATTTAATGCATAAGTCAACATTAAACTAATAAAAGGACCTAATTGATAACAATGCCAATATTATGAAGATTCAATTAGAACATTTTGAAATATGAACCAATTTAAAATAGGAGTCATAATTTAAGGATGTAAGATGCAATTAATCCAAATTTTTATTCGGTTCTAACTAGACCCAACTAAACTATAAAAAATTAAATGCAACTCCAATAATTAAAGCTTTATACTAACAAGAGATTATTAATAGCGAAAGTTCCAACTATGTTCCTTTATTATAAGGATTTGATCAAATTAGTTCCTCTGTTATGGAATAAATCAATTTAGTCCATATACTATTAAAAAGAATCAAATATGACCAAATTGTAATAGAGCTAATATTTATTGTTTTACAAATGGCATGAAAATTATTATTTTTCATTTGCAGTTTAACTTTAAAGAAAAGATTTCATTTGCGTAACCATAAAAACTTTCAAAATATTCTAATAAAGAATATATGAGACTTTTTAAAATAGTCAATGTTAACTCTATTGAAATTTGATCTTATTTTATTCTTTTTAATAGTATAAAGATTAAATTAATCTATTTAATAATAGAAGTACTAATTTGATTTGATCCTTATAATAGAGGGACCTATCAAAAAAATTCACCAACTATTAATCATTTAAAAAATGGACCTATTACAAAATTTAATTCTGGGAGTAACATATTTCTTAAAAAGTATTAATTACTATATTTCAATTGGTTTTAGACAAAGTCAAGCAAATGACCAAAAAATAATGTTGAGGAAATTAAAGGAAAAAAGAGAAAAAGTAGTTAAATCAAGTAATTGATGGGATTAACTTCTAATCCGGACGTTAATATAGTTAATTAAGCCACCCCAAAACTTAATTATGTTATCCGGTCAAGGGAGGAAACTATGATAAATTTAGGTCAATTTATAATTTTTAGTCTTCTATTATGCTCAGACTCGAGATTTAATATGTATACTTTGATTTGATATAATTTAGTTCCTTTACTTTTATAGTATCATAAGTTGAAGAGTTAATTTCACCAGGCATCCCAAGATTATGACTCTTTTTTAAATTGGTCACTGAACTTCATAATATTTTAATTATATCGCAAACTAGCAAGGTTGTATTAATTAGGTCCTTATTAAAATTGTAACATTCCCAAAACCCCTTTTGGTCGAAAATAATATGAGCTAGATTTTTAGTGAAATAAGATATAAAGAAAGTACAGGATAATGGATGTTAGAGAAAAATGAAATAAGAAGTATGCTGTGAAATATTAATTTGAGCTAGGATCTAAATCGTAAAAATATGAAAAGTTCTATGGTCAAAGGTAAATATTTAAAATGTGAGGGGTTAAAGTATAAATATGGAAAATTTGAAGGGCCAATAGTGCAAATATCTTAAGGTTGGGCAGTCTAGAAGGACCAAAATGAAGAAATGAGAAGGACTAAATTGTAAATTTTACCAACAAGATGTCATAAAAAGGATGGAATTGTAGAGAAAGTACAAGGGTAAAATAGCCATTTCTTAAATAAGACAATTATGGGAAAATATCTTTGGTTATGGACAAATTTGGGCCACTAGATTAAATTTAAAAGTAAGAAGAAATTGTAACCATTGGATTAAAATCATGACTAATAGATTTTTTATAATATTTTAATATTAATTGATTAAGAGATTTTTTTTATGGAAACATGAAGAAAATTGTTCATGATAATGCCCACCGTCCATCACTAGTATAAATAGAGGGAAGTTATGCTTTTTTTATGCAACTTAGTCCTTTGTCATGAGATTCTACCATTTCTCTCAATTTTTTTGGAAATTTCCCTAGGCACCAAAGAAGAAAAATGAAGAAGAAATCCTAGAGAGTATGTACATAAATTTAGAACAAGAAATTAGTAGATGGAACTGGAGAAAATTTGAAAGAAAGAGAAGGATGGTCATGAATTGAAGAAGGAAAGGAAAAGAAGCAAAAAGGGAAGAAATCATTGGTAAAAGAGGTAAGTTTTCATATTAGCTTTAATTGTATTTCAAAGAATTGAGTTAAATGTGTTATGATTAGAATGCATACTATATGAATTAAAATAAAATAGTAGATTAAGTAAGTAAATTTATATAAAGAATCAAGGTTCCATGGGAAAAATAAGTGTATTTACTAAAACAGTTTTGGATGGTAGCAGTAGCTTAACGTAGAAAATTCACATAGAAATTGAATTATATTTTGAATTAAATATGGAATCAAATCTTATTGAATCTAGTTTATCATAAAAGAAACGGTGTAAGTAGAGGAGTAGTAGAGTATGAGATATATGAATTTTTGTGAGACAATGTCAGAATGATTTCGAGTTTCCCTGTTCTAAATTTGAAAATTCATTATAAATTGTAAAAGAATTTTTAGGAAATGGAATTTATGTGGATAAAATATTAATGAGTCTATTTTCAAGGGAATCAAATGGTAACTTAATACAAGATTTTTACTGAAAGATAATAAAATTTTAGTAAAGAAGGGTCAGAGCTGCCTAGTAGCATAATAGAGGAAGATTTGAAGAATAAACTATATTAATTGGCTTAAGGAAAAATTCCTAAACTTTTATGGTAAAAATTTAATCGAGTCTAGTTTCAAAAAAAAATGAAGATCTTAATTTTAAATCTTGTAGGCTGAGATATAAATATTTTAGTGACTGCCACTCAAATGGACAACCTTGATAAGAGTATGCGTGTGTGATTAGAGAATCCTTAATTAATGTCGCACATAGGCATGATATGTTAAGAGATAAAGATTTATGTATATATAAAAACATTAAGGATGTGGATTAGAGAGGAGGAGGAAAATAATTGAAGAGTTATAATACTAAGAAATTGTTACAAAAGATGATTTTGCTAATACATAAAGAGCAAATGTTTTATTGAAATACTAAGTAAGTGGCAGATATAAATGAACTAAGGAGGCCTTAATTGACAAATTGATTGGTAAATGTTAATAATGATAACGTAATATAGAGAGGATAAACTATTTTTAAAGTCCTATAAATGACTTATTTGTAAAATGATGATAATTGTGTTAAATTTATAAATTTGGAATTAATGGCATGTTCATAAGGTTCTTTACAAAACATCATATGTTAAGAAATAAGTGGTTGGGTAATGACTTTTGATAATAAAGTTGACATGTTTTAAAGCTGAAATGAAAAAGAGACTTAATTGTAAAACTTGATATTTGCTTAAAATTATATAAGTGATAAACCATAAATGTAACATATTTTAGTTCCATGCTTGGCATATTTTTGGATGATTTATGATGAGAATTAGTGAATTTGATGTTCCTAATCCCTTAAATTCATGTTTCTATACTTAGGAGAGCATTTGGGAGCAAAAGAAGGGAAAAAGGGGCCAAAATTAGAGTTTTCAGGATCCACACGGGCTGGGCACACGCCCATATGAGCCACACAGGCTGGCCACACACCCATGTGCCAGCCCGTGTCAATTTCGCACTCTGCTTCCTTGTTACGCGGAAAAACCCAATTTTTAGGGTTTCTGAGCATTCTAAAGTCTATAAATACACACTAGAAAAGGACCTAAAGGGGCACGCGCAGTAGAACGAAGAAATCACTCGAAGGAAGTCGTCGGAATCATCTCGGAAGCAGATCCACTCCAAGATTGAAGATATCCAATCGAATTTCCTTTGAAGTTTTATTGGGTTTTTCATGTCTTGTTGTTATTCTTATTTTGAGATGTTTTATCTATGAGTAAGAACTAAACTCCCTAAATACTTAGGGAGGATGAAACTTATGATGAATCTTATTATTTAATTATCTGAATTACATGATAAATACTTGTTCTTGTTCTTAATTATGTGTTCTTAATTCTTACTTTAATATTTTCAGGGTATTAATTCAAGTTTGATGTACTTATTCAGTGGAGCAAAAGTCCCTGTTTAAGAGTAGATCTAGCATAATTTAGCGGAATTGATTGCAACCCTAGAAATAGGATGACATAAATCTGCCGGATTAGAGTCAAATCTAATAAGAGAATCCATAAATCGAGTTAATGTGACGATAGGGGTTTTAATTAGAAAAAGATTTTAATTAATCAACCTAAAGTCAGTTTTTTTTTAGTCTCAAAAGAGATATTAACATAATTTAGGAATTTTTACGGATCAAGACAAGTGAAAAAATCGTTTAATTCAGAGTTAGAATAATAAGTGAAGTCTAAGTGGGTTCTTCCTTGGGTATTGTCTTTATCATTGGTTTATTCGATTATTTCATTCACTCTCTGTCGTGCTCATAGTTAATTAGTTAGTTTTAAATTAAAAACAAATCCCCATAATTATTAGGCTAAATAATAGAAAGATAATTATTACTAGTACTTTTAGTCCTTGTGGATACGATATTCCGGACTCACCATAGCTATACTACTATTCGATAGGTGCGCTTGCCTTTGTCGTAATTATTAGTTAGTTTCGTGAGACCATCAAGTTTTTGGCGTCGTTGCCTGGGACTAAAATATTAGGAACACTTAATTTTTATTACTTTAGCCTTTTTTATTTTTATTGCAATTTTTTTGTTTTTTTACTAACTCTTCTTTTATTTGTTTCTGGCAGGTGTCTCTAGTTTATGACTAAAAGAAACCCATTAGGACCTTTATTATTTGACAACGAGATCGAGAGCACAGCTCGCAGAAATCATAGAGAAGCGAGGCGAGGTCTACAGTATAGAGAGGAAGAGCAAGAGGACGATACCAATCTTACCGAGGAGATGGCTGATAATCAGAATAATCCGCTACCTCATGTGGTTTCCGCGAATCCTGTGAATCAAAATCCTACTCCTCGTACTATGTACGATTATGCTAAGCCCAATTTAACTGGGGCTGAATCAAGTATTGTTAGACCTGCTATTGCTGCAAATAATTTTTAACAGAAACCTAACACTATTCAAATGATTCAACAGTTTGTTCAGTTTGATGGTTTGCAAGGCAAAGACCCAAATTCTCATTTGGCTAATTTCTTAGAATTCTGTGATACTTTAAAAATTAATGGCATTTTTGATGATGCTATTCACTTACGGTTATTTCCCTTTTGATTAAGGAATAAAGCTAAACAGTGGTTAAACTCGTTACCACGAGGTTCCATCACTACTTGGGAACAGATGACCGAAAAGTTTCTATTAAAATATTTTTTCATTGGCTAAACGGAAAAGTTGAGGAATGATATATCTTCTTTTGTGCAGATGGATTTAGAAACTCTTTACGATGCATGGGAGAGGTATAAGGACTTATTGAGAAGGTGCCCTCACCATGGGTTACCTCTATGGCTACAGTTTCAAACTTTTTACAACGGTTTGAACCCCTCAACTAGGCAACTGATTGATGCAGCTGCCGGTGGGACTCTGAATAACAAAACACCTGAAGCGGCTTACGAATTTATCGAAGAGATGCCACTGAATAACTATCAGTGGCAAGCCATGAGGACAAAGCCTAATAAAGCAGCCGGTGTTTTCAACCTTGATGCGGTCACCATGTTATCTAACCAGGTAGAGCTTTTAAGTAAAAAATTGATGGTTTGTATGGATCTACGCAGGTACATCCGTGATGCAGTGCGATACAAATGGAGAAGGGTTGAACAACACATAATATCTATCCTACAACCCTAGCACAGAGAACGAACAAGTCAACTATATGGGTAACAATTCTAGACTTTAAAATAATCCCTATAGTAACACTTAAAATGCAGGTTGGAGGAACCATCTCAATTTCTCGTGGGGTGGTCAAGGTAATCAAAGACCACAACCTTCTCCAGGTTTTCAACAACCACCTTACCAGCAGGAGAAGAAGCCGAACCTTGAGGAGATGCTAACGAAATTCATCTTGGTGTCAAAAACATGTTTCCAAAAAATGAAATAGCACTTAAAAATTAGCAAGCGTCGAGTCAAAGGATTGAGAATCAAATAGGTCAGCTTGCTAAGCTGATCTCTGAAAGACCATAAGGTAGCTTGCCTAACAACACCGAAACTAACCCAAGAGAGCAGCTCCATGCGATTACTGCTCGATATGAAAAAGGGTTGGTTGAGTCCAAACTAGAACCAAGGCAAGAAAACATGGTAAGTAAATGTAAGGTTGATGAAAGCCACAGTTAACAAAAACAGGTAAGTAAGAAGTATACACCTCGTGTGCCATATCCCAACGCGACAAAAAAAGACCGCACAAATGAACAATTCGGTAAATTTCTTAAACTTTTAAAAAAGTTGCATATTAACTTACCGTTTATTGAAGCTCTTTCGCAGATACCAAACTCAGTTAAATTTTTAAAGGAGCTTTTGGTAAACAAACGGAAGTTAGATGATTTGTCACACGTGGAGCTACGTGCTCAACTATCTCACAAAATAAACTACCCAACAAATTGAAGGATCCAGGGAGTTTTACTCTTCCTTGTTTAATTGGTAATTTAAATGTAAATAATGCTTTAGCTGATTTAGGGGCAAGTATTAATGTCATGCCTTACAAAATGTTTAAACAACTAGGTCTTGAGAAACCCAAACAAACTAGGATGAGCATTCAATTAGCAGATAAAACCATTAGATTTCCTAGGGGTATTGTTGAAGATGTACTCGTAAAAATTGATAAATTCATATTCCCAGTTGACTTTGTTGTCTTAGACATGGATAAGGATAGTGATGTCCCTTTAATTTTAGGACTCCCCTTTTTAGCAAATACCTCTCCCATGCATCGTAAAGAGTTTCTAAATCCATCTGCACAAAAGTAGAGATATCATTCCTCAACTTTGCCGTTTTAGCTAGCAGAAAATATTTTAATAGAAAATTTTCGGTCATTTGTTCCCAAGTAGTGATGGAACCTCGTGGTAACGAGTTCAACCACTGTTTAGCTTTATTCCTCAATGAAAAGGGAAATAACCGTAAGCGAATGACATCATCAGAAATGCCATTAATTTTAAAAGTATCACAGAATTCTAAGAAATTAGCCAAATGAGTATTTAGGTCTTCGTCCTGCAAACCATCAAACTGAACAAACTATTGAATCATTTGAATAGTGTTAGGTTTCAGTTCAAAATTATTTGCAGCAATAGCAGGTCTAACAATATTCAATCAGCCCCAGTTAAATTGGGCTTAGCATAATCGTACATAGTACGAGGAGCAGGATTTTGATTCACAGGATTCACGGCAACCAGAGGAGGTAGCGGATTATTCTGATTATTAGGCATCTCCTCAGTAATATTGGTATCGTCTTCTTGCTCTTCTTCTATATACTATAGGCTTCGCCTTATTTTCTACGATTTCTCGAGCTGTGCTTTCAATTTCGCTATCAAATAATAGAGGTCCTGACGGGTTTCTTCTAGTCATAAACTAAAGATACCTGCCAGAATCAAAACGAAAGAAAAGTTAGTAACTTAAAATAAAAACAAAAATAAATTGCAATAAAAATAAAAATGGCTAAAGTAATAAAAATTAAGCGTTCCTAATATCTTAGTCCCCGGCAACGGCGCAAAAAACTTGATGATCTCGAAACTAACTAAAAATTCGACAAAGGCAAGCGCACATATCGAACAGTAGTATTGTAACAGCCCAGTTCAGACCCTAGTCAGAACAGTGGTTTCGAGACCACAAATCCGAGGTCAAAATGATAATTTAATATTATTTTCTGTGTGTATAGTATGTGATATAGTCCGTGTGAAAATTCTGTGTGATAATTTGATCGTTTGTGTGTCAAATTAAGAGAAAGGACTTAATCGCGTAAAGTGTAAAAGCTATGTGCTGATTTTTAATTACCTGAGTGTTGTTGTCTTTATAAGGAGGAGGCCTTATGTTGCAAATAGACCATTAATAAAGAAAGTGGGTGGTAATGGTCAAGAATGACCTTATACCATATGTTATATGTATTTTATACTAAATGTTAGTTTTGTAATTTAATAATTATGTTTATTATAACAAAACAAAGCATGAAATAGTTATCATCTTTTCCATGTCCCACCGATTTTAGAAAGAAAAAAAGAAAGGGTTTAAGCTTCCATGATATTCGACACTTACTTAGCTTAATTCAAGGTATGTTTGAGCTTGGTTTTTGATAATTTCTATGTTTTCGTAATCGTTGCTTCGTGCTCTAGCTAACCCATGTTGTAATTTTATGAATTGATGATGTTTTTGTGATGTGCCATTGATGAGGATGTGAACTTTGTGATGAGTGTTGGTGTTAAATGAAAGATATGTGTTTAATGAACATGTATTGTTCTTGAATTTTTGGTGAATTTAGCTAATTAGGGCTAAATTGTGAAAATAGTAAATTGAAGGGTTAAAATGTGAAATAAATGAAATGTGTGGGTTTGTATAAGCATGGTGAGAATTCGGCTAGGCTTGAACCAAGTGAAATTATGTGAATTTGATGATTTTATGAATTAGGGACTAAAGTGTCGAAATGTGAAAATGTGAAGGCTATTTTGTAAAATGCTCTAAATGTGTGCGTGTGGACTAAATTGAATGAATTGGTGATTGAATGGATTGAATTTGAATGTATAGACCAAGAGAGGAGAGGTTCGGATCGAGATCGAGGCAAAGAGAAAGTGCTCGATTAATCGACCGTTTCTGTATTTTGGCATCCGATGTAAGTTCAGATATAATACATGTTTTTAAGATATGTTTTAGCATTATGAAATGAATATGTACATGATTATGAGATTGAGATGCTATGTGCAAGAATTAGTTGATGGCACTAAGTGTGTGAAATGTAAATCAAAACAGAAATGAATGGCACTGGGTGTGCGATGATATGAAAGCTATGGCTTATTGACTTGGCACTGTGTGTGCGACGCCGAGACAAGTCGGTTAAAAGAATAGGCACTAAGTGTGCGATGACACATATGCTACGACTATGTATATAGCACTGTGTGTGCGATCAAATTGAATGAATATTAAAGGATGATCGACAAGTAATATCGAGCATTGAATAGCTCGGAAGTTTAATAACTATGTGTAGCTAAGGTACGTAATGAACCTTTGTGGTTGATGAGTTATAAACAAGCTATGATTGAGTGAATGAGTATTTTAGCTATGGATGAGAGGGCATGAATATGGGATAATTGATCTATGTGATTGTTTATTATATACATTAGTTTGATTTGAGGAGATAATTGTATTGTATGTCGACCTTACTAAGCTTTAGAAAGCTTACTGTGTGATTTCTTTCTCTGCTTTGCAGTGTCAGTAAAGCTAGCTCGGATCGGGGGATCGTCAACATCTCAGTCACACTATCGGCAATCTATTTTGGGGTATTTTGGAAAGATGTACATAGTTAAAATATGGCATGTATAGGCTGGTCATTTGAATCATGTTTGAGATTTGTAAGTAGCCATGAGATGTGGCTAGATATGTGCTAGTTTTAGCATGAATGACTTTGGTATATATGATGCATGTTTTGGTATGGATGGTGAGTTGAGAAATTGACTTATGAATGGAAATCTTTGTGATGGCAAAATGCTAATATGATTTAGTGAAATTGGGAAAGAATGATGTTTAGTATTGAATGTGTTTAAGTTGTATATGCTAGCTTATAAGTTGATACGTTTGAAAATGAAATTGTATGAATTGATAGATAGATCATATGATAGGAAATGGTTGCCAAATTGTGTGTATAAAGATGCTTATATGTGCCTATAGGATTGACCCTAAGTGGGTGGCATTTTGGCCTTGCAAATGGCCTATAATGTCACACGGCCATGGCACACGGGAGTGCCTAATGACCGTGGAGCTAAGTCAGTAGCTAGCATAAGAGTACACGGCCTTGGCACACGGTCGTGCCAGCTGCCTAGCAGCCGTGTGAATTTTGGTAGGATCGACCACGGCCTGGGTACACGGGCATGCTTAGTGGCCGTGGGAATTAAGACAGTTTCGACCACGGGGAGGACACACGGGGTTGTCTAGCTGCCGTGGGAGACACACGGCATGCCCCCATGGACGTGTATCCCTTGCAACTTAGAAAAGTTTTAAAAAATTCGTGAATGTCTGTATGTGTTTCAGTTTAGTCCCGACCCCTGTTTAGCATGTGATAAAGGTCTCATAGACCTTGATAAGGGACAACATGATTGTAAATGAATGTGATTGAAGATAATTGACTTTGTGTTGTAAATTTAAATGTTAAATGTTCTGATTGATCGGTAATACCTCTTAACCCTATTCCGGCGATGGTTTTGGGTTAGGGGTGTTACAAGTATAGCTATGGTGAGTCAGGAATATCGTATCCACAAGGACTAAAAGTACTAGTAATAACTGTATTTTTATTATTTAGCCTAATAATTAAGGATATTTGTTTTTATTTAAAACTAACTAATTAACTATGAACACGATAGAGAGTGAAGAAAGTAATTGAATAAACCAATGAATAAAGACAATATCTAAGGAAGAATCCACCTAGACTTCACTTATTATTCTGACTCTGAATTAAACGATTTATTCACTTGCCTTGATACGTAGAAATCCCTAAATTATGTTAATATCTCTTTCGAGACTAAAAACAACTGACTCTAGGTTGATTAATTGAAATCTCTTTCTAATTAAAACCCCTATCGTCGCATTAAATCGATTTATGGATTCCCTTATTAGATTTGACTCTAATCCAGCAGATTTAAGTCATCCTATTTCTATGGTTGCAATCAACTCCGCTTAATTATGCTAAATCTACTCTTAAACAGGGACTTTTCCTCCATTGAATAAGCACATCAAACTTGGATTAATATCTTGAAAATATTAAAACAAGGGTTAAGAACACATAATTAAGAACAAGAACAAGTATTTATCATGTAATTCAGATAATTAAATAATAAGATTCATCATAGGTTTCATCCTCCCTAGGTATTTAGGGAGTTTAGTTCATAACGTATAAGGAAAACATCTCAAAATAAAGAAAACAACAAAACATAAAGAACCAAAAACTTCTAAAGAACTTGATGGAGATCTTCAATTTTGGAGTGGATCTACTTCCGAGATGAATCTGACGGCTTCCTTCGAGTAATTTTTTCGTTCTACTCTGGGTGCTCCTTTAGGTCCTCTTCTAGTGTGTATTTATAGACTTTAGAATACTCAAAAACCCTAAAAATTGGGTTTTTCTTCGTAACAGGAAAGCAGGGTGCGAAATCGACATGGGCTGGCACATGGGCGTGTGCCCAGACCGTGTGGATCCTTATAACTCCGATTTTGGTCCCCTTTTTTTCTCCTTTTGCTCCCAAATGCTCTCCTAAGTATAGAAACATTAATTTAAGGGATTAGGAGCATCAAATTCACTAATTCTCATCATAAATCATCCAAAAATATGCCAAGCATGGAATTAAAATATGTTACTTTATGGTTTATCACTCTCCCTCTCTTACGATATTCTACTTATACTGTCATTACATATATTCATACATTGAGGACAATGTATATCTTATGTTTAGGGAGGTTATTTATATGATTATTAGAAAATGCGTGAATTATGTCTTGTATTCAAGTAATTTTCTCATTTTACTATTAGAATGAATTCTTATCGATTTGTGAATTTTATTGATATGTTTTAGATTAAATTCATGGGTAATTGTGCATTGATTGTTTAAACTTTAAGACATTAGAGAATCAAGCATGATAAGTCTATTTTCAGAATAAAAAAATTGCTAGGTTGTTTCCCTAAATTTAAATATTATCTTGAAGTTTGAGATTTACGAGATTGACATAAAAACCGTAATTTTTGTGAGATTTTGAGCCTTTAGAGCATACACTTTTCTTGCTCACTTTATTATTGGTTATGAGTGTGTCAATATTGATTTGTTATTCTAGAACTTGCTTCGATTATACATATTGAGATCACACATTTGATTTGATATAATGAGATAATAAAGGCACCTAGGTTTTAACTCACTTATCCCAAAAAGCCTACCTTCATAAGTAACCCTTAGTGAACCTCTTTAAGCCTAATAAATTGTTTCTTGATCTACCCTTAATATTAACCCATAACTCATTCTTTTTGATTAATTGAGAATTTTTCCTATTGTATTGACCCCCTTTTTTTGTCGAGATTTGATTTAGTCAGTTGCCTAACTATGTTCTTTTGTTCCAGTTGTTAAATTATCACTTTTATCCTTAACTCAAAAAAAGAAAAAGTGAAAAAAAAAGTAAAAAAAAAAAGTGAAAAAATATATATATTTATTTTAATTATTACTAGTTCTATGTTATTTGAGCTTAAACGGTTAATTTCACATTTTGAGAAGAAGCTCGTGTTATTATTGATAAGATTTCAATTGATGTAATTATTCAGTATTAGTTTATTTTTCTAGTTAGGTAAATTGTCATTTTGATCTCGATTCTAACCCTCTATTTCAGCCTTTATCCACACCTTTAACCCAAACCCCATTACAACCCTTTAAAGACATTTTGATTTGTGTATCATCTCATTTTATAGTGGTAGAGATTTGATTTTCATGCGAGCCTATGGTAATGACTTTCCATGTTTGACTTTTGATTGCTTATTTTTGAACCTTAAACACCTTGAGTGATTTGAGTGAATCTTTAGTGAGGATGTCAAATCTTGTCAGTTTTGAATTAAAGGTAATTACTTAGATAAGAGGAAATACCTATGTTTTCATGCTTTAAAAATGTGTGACTTAGATTGTTTGAATATTTAGTTCTCTTTTTTTGAATTATGATAAAACATTATTGATGAGAATTATGAATTGAGAAAGCTTAATTTTAATTGTGAGTTGAGGATTTTGCTTGAGGACAAGCAAATGCTTAAGTGTGGGGATATTTGATAAACCATAAATGTAACATATTTTAATTCCATGCTTGGCATATTTTTGGATGATTTATGATGAGAATTAGTGAATTTGATGCTCCTAATCCCTTAAATTCATGTTTCTATACTTAGGAGAGCATTTGGGAGCAAAAAGAACAAAAAAGGGGCCAAAATCAGAGTTTTCAGAATCCACAGGGCTGGGCACACGCCCATGTGAGCCACACGGGCTTGCCACACGCCAATGCGCCAGCCCGTGTCGATTTCGCACTCTACTTCCCTATTACGCGGAAAAATCTAATTTTTAGGGTTTCTGAGCATTCTAAAGTCTATTAATACACACTAGAAGAAGACCTAAAGGGGCACGCAGAGTAGAACGAAGAAATCACTCGAAGGAAGCCGTCGGAATCATCTCGGAAGCAGATCCACTCCAAGATTGAAGATCTCCAGTCGAATTTCCTTTGAAGTTTTATTTGGTTTTTCATTTCTTGTTGTTATTCATTTCTTGTTGTTATTCTTATTTTGAGATGTTTTCCTCTATAAGTATGAACTAAACTCCCTAAATACCTTGGGAGGATGAAACCTATGATGAATCTTATTATTTAATTATCTTAATTACATGATAAATACTTGTTCTTGTTTTTAATTATGTGTTCTTAATTCTTGCTTTAATATTTTCAGGGTATTAATTCAAGTTTGATGTACTTATTTAGTGGAGTAAAAGTCCTATTTAAGAGTAGATCTAGCATAATTAAGCGGAATTGATTGCAACCCTAGAAATAGGACGACATAAATCTGCCGGATTAGAGTCAAATCTAATAAGGGAATCCATAAATCGAGTTAATGCGACGATAGGGGTTTTAATTAGAAAGAGATTTCAATTAATCAACCTAAAGTCAGTTGTTCTTAGTCTCGAAAGAGATATTAACATAATTTAGGGATTTCTACGGATCAAGACAAGTGAAAAAATCGTTTAATTTAGAGTTAGAATAATAAGTGAAGTCTAGGTGGATTCTTCCATGGGTATTGTCTTTATCATTGGTTTATTCGATTATTTCCTTCACTCTCTGTCGCGTTTATAGTTAATTAGTTAGTTTTAAATTAAAAATAAATCCCCATAATTATTAGGCTAAATAATAGAAAGATAGTTATTACTAGTACTTTTAGTCCTTGTGGATATGATATTCCAGACTCACCATAGCTATACTACTGTTCGATAGGTGAGCTTGCCTTTGTTGTAATTATTAGTTAGTTTCGTGAGACCATCAATAAGATAATTATATGCTTATTAATTGGTGCATGAAATTAGGATTAAAGGATGTTTGGAGATAACTTGGTATTTGAATTGATATGGTTAAAGTTGACAAGTAAACCGGGGATAAAAAGGGATAAAATATGAAGGATTAAGGTACTAAATTAACCCTAGCATAAAATAAAGCATCGAATGACATTTTAGTATTGATATCGAGCTCAAAGTATCGATATTGTGAATGAAGTATCGATACATTGGACAAGGTATCGATACATAAGATATTTCTCTTGAATTTTTCAACTTCGAAGCTCAAAACGGTATCGATATAGCACAGGGGTATGAATACCTAAGCCCATGCATTGACATTAGTGCTAGTATCGATACTTTGGTCCCTGTTCTACATATAACTAATTCAAAATGAATTTTTACTGAAAAGTTTCACTTGATTTTAAGTTGTATACTAACATATGTTAAAAACATGTTCGTAGGGTTAAAATATGATCGGAAAAGAGTTCAGATAATTGAATTTAGCCAGGATTACTTTGGCACTCAAATGTGACATTCCTATTTCGACTTGGTAGTCAGGTCGGGTATAGGGGTGTTACAAAAATCATTAATTTAACCATTAAATACTCGCTAGATCTTATGTGGTATGATTTAAAATGAAAATTTTAAGAAAAATGGATGTTCTATAACTCTTGGTTTTAAGGTTCCCAAAGCTTTTACAAAAGATTTATTGTTTACTCCCTCTCTCTCTCTCTCTCTCATTGTAGTTCTACTTTGTTTCTAGTTTTTAGTTTTAAAACTTATGTGGTCATGTTTTATTTTTCTTTAAAAATTTTATTTTAATTATAATACATAATGATTAAATTAATAGTCTTAAACAGGACCTAATTGATATAACCTTAATAGTTTAAGGATATAATTAGAATGTTTTGAAATTTGAAGACCAATTTAAAATGATAATCATAATTTGGAGATGTTTAGTATAATTAACTCTAAAGTTTAATCCAAAAGTTACCATCATATAAATTTTATTTTATTTTTATTGAAAAGAGTGTTTTTAATAAAAAAAAACCCCACCTCAACATTTTAACCAAATTAATTAACCATGTTATCTATTTGAACCAACTACTGAGGTTGTAAATGTAAGCAATACAAATTATGTCAAATGGAAATAAAATATGTTGTTAGAGCTTGTATTTTTACAATTTGAGATTTAGTCTCTATACTTTAAAAGTTAAAAATTAAATTCTCTTTTTTTTTTTTAAATTTAAAAATCTTAATCCAATCATTAACATAGTCATTAAATTTTTTTTTTATAATTTTTTATGAATTTGAGGTCATGGGAACTTGATTTAGCTAACTCATGTACCAATTTGTAAAACTGTTAAAGTTTTATAAAGTTTTCATCATTAATTTCTTGAAGAATTAGGCTTCAAATTGGTATAATTTAAGGTTAGTTTATGAAAAGGACTAGATTGTAAAGCTTAATTGTTAGTTTCGTACATCATGGACCAAATTGAATAAAATGAAAAATTGTTATAAAATTTCAGTAGAGATAGGAATTAGAGGGTTCCTAATGAATACATGTGAAATCAGATTTTAAATTGAGGCTCAAAATTAGAAGTTATGTCTTTTTCGAATTCAATGACTAAATTGAATAAAATGTAAAATTTTAGGGAAATCATAAAAATGAGTTTATATAAGCTCATTCATGTCATGGCATAATATGAAAATGTTTGATATTGATGGGTTGTATAAAATAATTGTATAGATCAAGAATTGGATCAAAGTGAAGGTAATCGAGGAAAAGCTAAAATTGTTGATTAGTCCTTGAAGAATCAACCTGTTTGGTATTTTGAGTAGGCAAGTTCATATGAAACTATGATTTTAGGTTGTTATGTGTTTAATTTTATATATGTATGTTTGATTATGGATTGATTAGTTGTGAATTGGTATGAAAGGCTAGAATTAAACTGAATTGAAATGTGACGTTTATATGTGTAAAAGATGCTCATGTGAACTTAGTAAAGGGTTAGGATACAATTGGCATGTCAATAGGGTTTTGCCTGCGCTTATGTGAGATAAATTACAGGTGTTAATGAGATCCAGCATTCATTGCGAATTCTCAAGTATAATGTGACACAGGTTTAGCTTGGATGAGTAACCTGATGTGTCGTGATATTGGTTTAGCCCAAACGGATAACCATATATATATAAATGTACTCAGCTTGGACGAGCAACCGGTGTGGTGTAGTTACCTGTGTATCTCATCCTGTTTACTAAGGTTCATTAGGTGAAATGGTTTAAATGAAATTGAAAATGGGAAATGTTATGGAATGAACTTAATATCCAAATTGAAAATTCAGTGAATGGATTGAATTGAAAATGATACAATTTTTATGATTGATAATAGTATCGATGATTGATTTGAATTATGTATTCTTGTTAATATCTTATGATTATTGATTGAACGTGTCTTTGAGATAAGTTAATGAAAGTGACATGAATTAGCATGTTAAGTGATTATAATATTAAATGACCCTGATTATAAATCAATAATCATTTTGTTGATGTTTTGATTGCATGCCTAAACAAAGTTATTCTAAGTTAAGGTAGCTTAAAATGTTTAGGTAAAGTTCAAGGTAAGCCTTGTATAATACATATGAACTTACTAAGTATTCTATATGCTTATCTTTGTTGTTTTTTTCCCCTTGTAGATCATCACCTTGTGGAACTCGTCAAGTCGAATCATCTCGAAGCTCACACTATCACCGAATTGGTAGTTATGCAATCATTTTGAGTCTAGTGTTGTGGCATGTATTTAAGGGTCTTAGTGTATACCTTAGTACTTGGAAGAGTTTACAGCTACTTGGAAGTATGACATAGTCATTTTGTTTCATGTGTTGCCTTTGTGACTTGGTACTACGTATGGTATTGGTTATATTTTATGCTATAGTAAGTGATTATCTATAGTTACATGTTTGGCATGTGGAATTGATGCTTAGAAGTATGCTTGTAATATGTGATTTATACTTGATTGTTAATGTTCATGCTAAAGGCCTATAAGCCATTGACGTGTATAATGTGCAAAATTGCATGTATTGAAGTTGAATAACATGTCCTAATAGGTTTTGGCATCGGTAAAATTTGGTATTTGAATGCATGTAATGTCATGAATTGGTTTTGAATAGATTAAGATCATGTTTGAGTTGGATTTAATTGGAACTAGTTAGGTGATTTGTTTGACATAAATTGGTATGAAATTGACTTGGTTTTGATGGTATAAGATGGCATGAATCAAATAGGTAGCATGGCATATCTTGAAATGGAACCAAAATAGTAGTTTTGCCAAAAATAAGGATCTCGTCATGACCACAAATGTCCAACGTCGCAACGTGTTGCCAACAGTGAGCGACGTCGCGACATCGGTGTGTTCAAAGTCGCGACGTGACTTACAGAGTTGGCGACGTCACAACGTGGAGATTGTGAAGTCGTGAAATCGACTTTGAATTTTTAAAACTTTACAATTTGGTCCTAATTCAAGTTCGGGTTAATAAAAGAACTTTCGTAAGCTCATGTAAGACCCAAAAATGATTGTGTAATACATTATATACTTGAATGTTATTTAATTACGTATTTAAATGTTTAAATTTTACAAAATGTATTGAATTTATTAAACTGATAATCGTAGCATCTCGTAGCTTGGGCCTGGCAACAAGGTCGAGTATGGGGTGTTACAACAAATGTTGTTAAAGTATAGTGACTAATGACATATTTTAATTTATCAAATTAAGATAAATAGATTAAATCTCAAATTTAAAAACAATAAAAGGACCCAAACCATAATTTAATGATAAATTTATAGCTCTACATTTTTGGCAAAATATGAAATATAAAATAAAAGTCTAACATTTTAGGCATAATGATAAACTTATCCCTTTAATGTATACTAAAATTATTATTATGCCAATATTTTATTAATGGTTGACACAATCAAATATCATTCTTTTAATGGTTAGAAAACCATCGAAATTTCCTCTCTCTTTTTTCATGTTGAAACCTAACAAATTCAACATTTAACATTTAAGTCCAAGTCACTGCTATTGAGCTTCTAACATGGTACATATTCAAATACACCCATTCTAAAACACCAAAGGAACCACCTTGGACCATAAACCCTTTCTTTTGCATGAAAGTAACCTTATAACTAAGCTTCTCGCCTGGTTTTTTGAACCTCAAAACCTGTGGCTCGACCATCACC
The DNA here is from genome assembly GCA_005393395.2 of Gossypium australe. NCBI lineage: Eukaryota > Viridiplantae > Streptophyta > Magnoliopsida > Malvales > Malvaceae > Gossypium > Gossypium australe. Next base: position 99,637,411 of record CM016625.1, on the reverse strand, counting down.
GACACCCCATCTGGTTCATTCATTTGTACTGTGTACGTAACATTAGGAATCCCAACATGGGTTACTGTCCTTTTTAAGGTTACAATGTTGCTTTTGCTGTTTTGTTTTAAGTTCACTGCAAATGTAGGGTAATTCAAGTCACCTGGTTCCATGGTTGAAGAAGCTTTAGGGCACTTAAAACCATCCTCTGCAAATAATGCCATGTCAGAAGCTGAATAATTTAATGTACACAAGTAATTTTGATAATCTTGCGGGGTAATGTCGTAAATTAATCCCGGATCGGAAGCTTTTTCGGGGTCAACATGTCCCGAACCGAATGCGAAAGGTGTGGCGTTGGTTGGTGTACTAAAAGCAACATCAAGGATGTGTCGGTTTGAGTTGTCGTGGACGTATGCGGTCGTCATAAGTGCCGATTTGATAGCGGCCGGGGACCAATCTTTGTGTACTGACTTAAGAAGTGCAGCTAAGCCACTTACATGTGGGCAAGACATTGATGTGCCTGAAGCAATGTTGAAAAGGACTGTCCTTTTGTCACTTTTTAATTGTGTTGGACTAGTTGAAGGTGGCCAGGCGGCTAATATGTTCATCCCCGGTGCGGTTACGTCGGGTTTTAATAAGTCTAATCCAACATGGTTCGGTCCTCGTGACGAAAATGCTGCCATTAATGGTGCTGGCTTGCCGTAAACTGTTCCTTTGAATGTGATTGACGCAGTTGGTTTGTTAGTTGAGTTGAGGTAGGCTTTGATTGCTTTGCCCGCAATGGCTCCTAATGCAGAAGCCGGTAAAACGTGTGCGTCAGCGAAAAGTTCTTCACCTTCGTTTACCGAGTTTATAAGTAACATCCCGGTACCTCCGGCCGATTTTACTACTTCCCCTTTCTCAGTCCGACTCGTAATTCCCCTTTGGCAAATTACGATTTTGCCTTTCACAAGGTTTTTCTTGAGTGAGCCATCAATACAAAATGCGGCTCTTAGATCACCAATTGTGTTACCATAAAACAGGGGTAATTGCTTTAATGCTTTGCCGACATATAACGATGAACCCTCGAAAATTTGTCTGTCTCCAAGCTCGACAATAGCTTCGAAGCTCCGATCGAGGTAGCTAGCACCCACGGTCATAATCCATGGCGCGGTATTAGAAACGGTTGAACTCGAAGGACCTGAATTACCAGCAGAGCACGAAACGAAAATCCCATTTTTAATCGCTTGAAATGCGCCTATTGCGATCGGATCGCTATGATAAGGCTTAGCGGAACCACCTAAAGAAAGTGACAACACGTCGACACCATCGGCAATAGCTTGGTCTATGGCAGCAAGTATATCAGAGCTTGCACAACCTTGAGACCAACACGTTTTATACGCCGCGATCCTCGATGTGTACCTCACTCCACCAGCTAAACCCTTGGCCAAACCGAAAATACTCGCGTGTGCAAGATTACCGGCTGCAGTTGACGCAGTATGTGTCCCATGCCCTTCCGCATCTCTTGCAGATCGATAATCTTCCGTTTCGTTGATTTTACCAACCGCGGCCTCGTAACCTTCAAAAAATGCTCTGGCACCAATGAGTTTCTTATTACAATTGGATTTCGAAAACTTCGTACCTTCCTCACATTCACCTTTCCATTTCGATGGTACCGGAGACATACCAATGTCGTTGAAACTAACATGTTCCGGCCAAATTCCGGAATCCACGATACCAATTATCACATCAGACTCCAAATTTGAACCACTCCAAAGCCCTTTCCCCGTTTCTAAGCCGAGAAATTGAGGCGAATGCGTAGTGTGTAACGCCAACATTTCATCAGGTGTAGCAGAGATGAAACCATCGAGTCTTTTCAATGATTCTACTTGTTTAGTTGATAGCTTTGCAGCAAAACCAGATATAGCTGTTTTGTAGACATGAACTAGCTCTGGTTTTTCGGACTCGATATCTTCTTGATCCAAGAGTTCATTGACCGATTCGATCACTGATTCGTACCATCGATCCGAGGTTGTTGTTGTCATTTTGGTCCTGTCCATGTGAACTATATATGTCTGCCTATTCATCGATGCATTTGACGGTGTCACTATGAAGATAAACATTAACATGGCTGTTTTGCACATCATGGTTGCTGCAATTATAGAGAAAACCAAATAAATCATAAAAAATCATACATAATACATACATACATAGAATAATTATCCTATGTGTGTGTGTATATATATATGAAGTAAGTGAAGATTCAAGAACAAAACAGCATAATAGTAACAGAAGATGTGTAAGAGTGCCATAGAGACCCTTGTATTAGGATAGGTTGTTAAAAATTCCATCCATTTTTTGAATAAAGTGAGTAAAATGCAATTTGACTCCTACTTTTACCGCAGAAGATGAAACCAGAAAGAAGAGATCTGCAGAGGAAGGGAAAAAATAGAAAAAGAATGGTCAAATTCTGGTTCTGGTCCCTCTACAACACTCAAAATTGATATTTAATCCTTATACTTTAATTTACCATAATTTTATTCCTTAATAAATAATATGGATAATTATTTCAGTTAAAATCTAATTGGATTTGAAAAATTTTCAAACTTCTAATTTTTTTCCTTTTAACATTAAAATGTTTTTATCATAAATGATTTTTTTTTTATATAATGCCTAGAACTATCTATAGCCCCTCTCTAACCTTTAAATAAGAGGATAATGCTGTTTCAAAAAAAAAAAAAAGAGGATAATGCGCTTCAGCACATTCGAACCCACATCCTCCTACACTAGCAACAATGTTGATACCGATCAAGCTAAAACTCAATTGACAACTTTTAATTTTATTTTAAATAAAAATAATGATTTAAAAGAACATTTATGTCTATTTTAATTGGAGTAGCTAATAGAACTTTGGACTAACAAATGATATTATAAAAATAAAGAATCAAATAATGTCAAATTAAAATATATGAATTAAATCTCAATTTTGAGTATATAGTAGAGGGACCAAACCCACAATTTGACCAGAATTTGATTATAAAAGAAACAAAGAATGGAAACTGAGCAATATAAGAAATATAAAGACTGTAATATCAGCTATGTACTCCATTGAAAGACAAGAAAATCACCTGTCTCCATTGTTGAAAAGTAAATGAGAAGGGAACTTAATAGGGGTATGAAAATAACCAACCAAGAGAGGGTTCATATATAGGCAAAAAAATGGTGGATTTAACTAGCTTGAAATGGCACCCTCCCCAAGTGTGGTGGGTTGCCTCCCACATAGAATGTTGCATTAACATCAATGCTTATCATCGTCATCATTATTAATCATTATACAACCAATAGTGTTCCCATACCTTTTTCTCTTTATGTTACTCTTTTATTTGATAAAAAAGGGTGCACGCTAATAAAAATGGATAGGAGGGATTTGAGATCAAAAGCTAACATTACCTATGGAAAAAGAAAAGGTATGGAGAGTGGGACCAAAACCGTGTAATCGGTTTGGTGGTGAAGGGCCATTCACTCATAAAATTTATTTGGATTTTGAGTCGGCTTTTATTTGGCTAACTTTCTAGTGTATGCATATATAGTATGGGTATGTTTCTACCGTGTGTGCATATGTGGTGTGAGTATATCTTCACCGTGAACTTAGTGTGCGCGTTTGTAGTGTGGGTATGTCACTAATGTGTGTGCACATGTGGTGTAGGTAGATCTTTATTTGAGCAACTCCTTTAGGACGTAATATGTACATGTGTAGTGTAAGCAGAGGCGAAGCCAGAAAATTTTTAGGGGGTAAAATTAAATGTATATTTTTATAATAGTAAAAATACAATTTCATCATTTTAATATCTATATACTTATAATTTTTAAAGGATTAAATCAAATTTTTATCATTTTAGGGGGCTAAAGTGTAGTTTTACCTTTACTGATTTAAATATTTATAAATTTTAAAAAGGTCTAAATGAAAATTTTTCATTTTAGGGGGCTAAGTATATTCCTACTGTGGACATAGTGTGTGCTAGACTTATCTATGGGTCGATCTACTAGTCCAGGCTTGAAATTCGGGAGGGTTTGAGCAAAAATATTAAATTTAAATAATGTGTTTGGGCAAACAAAATTTATTTAAAATATGGGCCGAGCTTGGACTTAAACATTCAAAGCCTGAGCTTGACTCAACCTTTTTTAAGTTTGTAATGTTTTATATTATATCATTTATAACACATAAAATTAAGTAATATATAATACTACTACAATATAAACATTTAAAATATTAAAAATGATTATATATAAAATTTTAATAAATAAAAATATAAATTTATTAAATATTCAATTAAAATAATATAGATATAATTTTTAAACTTTTTTACAAAAATAATATGACGGGCCTAAAATGAATCCAGGTTAGCTATTAGTAAATATGTGTAGGTTTGAGTAAAATTTTAAACCTATATTTTAACCTAAACGGACTTAAATAAATATAAAATGTGTTAATATAATACTTAAACATAATTTTAACCCAACCTCATTCAGTCTATATACAATTCTAATGTGTGGGTGCGTGATATGAGTATATTCATGCTGCGTGGCCTGCTATAAGTGAGTTTATATTAGCCTATGGCATGTGTAGCTTTTGTTATGATAATGGGTTTCAATGGTTTTGGATAGGGTGATGGTTACTTTTTTGCTGTGGTGCTGAATTCTTTAATCATTAGGGCTAGGGCAGAACTAAGTTAATGGAGCATTAACATCTAAAGCTTGTGCATTGAAAACCAGCCAAGTTAATGGAGAATCTTTTTGGTTGGATCAACATATCACTTAGAGCACCACTTGGGGCGCTATAAAGATCAAATAAGTCCCTAAGATGGGTTAAAAACAAGACAATGTGGTGCAGGTTGCTATTTTATTTCAGATTCCATATTGCAGCTCAGTGCAAGTGTGTGCATTATGAAATAGTTTCCTAAAATATTATTAGAAACCCCATTAGTGAGGTGGTGGGGTGCAGAAAACAGTGGTTTTGGTTTTTTTTTTTCAGGAAAGTGGAGTTGGTAAAAGTATTATGAAAGTTTTTGTATTAAGCGTTGAATTATATATTATCTTTTTTATTAATAAAATAGGTAAATTAAACTTTGAGTTAAATCAAAGGGTAAATTAGTCCTTTTTATTAAAAATTTCATCAATTTTCTAATGTTAAAAACTAGCATGGCTGACAAAATAACTAGACAGTTACGCATTGAATGTCACGCTACCTCATTTTGACGTACAGGGACAAATTTTTAATAATGAAAATAGATGAATTTTTTTTACAAGATGACCAATTTGCTCTTTGATCCAATGTATAGAGACTAATTTGTCTATTTTTTTAGTAAAGAGAGTGAAATGTAATTTGACTCCTAACTAGTACAAGGGCCTCTATGGTACTTTTTACCGTGTTATGCTAGATACATCATCATTGTTAAGTTTAGGGCAATGATGTCTGAACCGAATTGGATCAATCAGATGAACCAAAAATCAATCGAGGTATCGGTTCAAACAATGGCTTTGAATTGATAATACAAAGAACTAGTACAAACTAGTTGAAACGATTAAAAAACCAGTTGAATTGAGTTTTTTAATATTTTTTCAGCTTTTAATATTTTTTTTAGTCAGACTAATCGAACCAATGATCTAACCGATTCAACCACCTATCCTATTCTAAAACTCTTATACTTTGTGAAGCTTGTGAATTTAACTTTTGTACTTTTATTTGTTTAATTTTAGTTTTTATATTTTATTCTTAACTCATAGTTTATGCATTTTTTTAATTTTAAAATTTTATTCTTAACTCAAGTGGTAGTAATTAAATACATTCGTTTAAATTCAATTGTTACTCCTATATTATATATATAGTTATAGATTTAATACATGTTATCCAATTGAATCATTCTAAATCTCTATACTTTTTTAATTTTGAAATTTCAATCCTAACGCAAATGAGAGTTGCTAATTCATTTATTGAAATTTAAAAAACAACAAAATTTAATAAATTTAACAGTTATCGATTTTAAAATTTGAAAAGTACAGAGACAAAAAAAAATCAAATTAAACTACAGGGACTAAATCAACAACTTTTGCTAAGTATAAGGACTAATAGCATAATTTAGCCAAAAGAAATTGTCTTTATTTTTCTTCAACAACAGTACAATTAATAAGATATCAGTCCATGGTGACTACAGGCTATTTCCAAGTCACTACAATGGGACTTTTAACTCTATAATTACCAGAAACCCACATTAAGGAACCAAATGCTGAGTTAACAACCGGTTTCTTTCGACTCAGTCCAATGAAACTCACTTTGTAACTCAGTTTCTGATTCAACTTCTTAAAACTCAATACTTTAGGCCTTACAATCACATATGCTCCTTTGGGTGCTTCAACTGATACTCTATATGTACTTTTAGGTATCCCAACATTTGTAACAGTCCTTTTGTATGTGACCGTAACATTCCGAGCCTTTCGATTGAAGTTCACGGCGAAAGACGGGTAATTCAGGTCACCGGGCTGCATCGCCAATTGCTCCTTCTTACATTCTATGAAACCCTCTTCAAACAAGGCTATTTGTGACTCATTATACTTGAGGCCACATAAGTAACTTATGTAATCGTCCGCGGTGATATCATAGATTAAACCGGGATCAGAAGCTTTGATAGGATCGACATGACCCGAACCGATACCGAAAGGAGTTGCCAAGGCATGAGATTTAAGATCGCTTATAGGTTTTCCCTTGTTGTCTATGGTATATGCGGTTGTCATGAGTGCAGATTTGATTGCTGCTGGGGACCAATCTTTGTGCTTCGATTTAATCAACGCAGCAATGCCACTAACATGAGGGCACGACATTGATGTACCAGACATAATGTTGAATGATACCCTTCTTTTATCGGACTCGAGTGTGCTGGGACTCCTCTCAGCCGGCCATGCTGCTAGGATATCTACTCCCGGCGCTGTTACATCCGGTTTGATCACATCCGGACCGGCTAAATTCGGTCCTCTCGATGAAAATGCAGCGAGTTTCGGTGCACGGTTACCATACGTTGTGCCTTTGAACACAATGGTGCCTGTGGGTGCTTTAGTTGAGTTCACATACTTAATCACAGCTTTACTAGTTGAAGTACCTAATAAAATATCAGGCAAAACATGAGGTTCATTTGCAAGATCTTCACCGACAGTACTCATTACTAAAACCCCAGCACCACCGGCCAATTTCACTTGCTCCCCTCGTTCGCTCTGCGTCATATACTCGTCTCCCGGTTCACAAATCACTAATTTGCCTTTCACAAGCTTAGGATTAAGTGTACCAGGGATACAATGTTCAGCACCTGTAACACCTGCAGTTTTGCCATACACAATTGGTAATCCCTTTAAGGCCTTACCGGTATAAAACGAAGACCCTTCGAAGGTTTCTCCGTTTCCAAGCCTGATAATTGCAGGGAAGCTTCGATCAATAGTACTAGCCGCTACAGTCATGATCCATGGCGCGGTGTTAACCGCCGTGTACGCCCACGGTCCACTATTACCTGCACTAAAGGCCACAAAGATCCCACTTTTAAAAGCAAAATATGATGCTATAGCAAGGTAATCTTGCCAATAAGGCACAGCTTCAGATGTTGAACCTAATGACAATGTCAACACATCAACACCATCTTCAATGGCTTTCATCATAGCCGTTAAAATATCAATGGTTGAACATCCCGGCCAACATACTTTATACGCCGCTATCCTCGCCGTGTACCTCATTCCGGCTGCCGAACCATTAGCCACGCCGAAAAGATTAACTTGTTCCACGAAATTCCCACCTGCTGTTGAAGCTGTATGTGTACCATGACCAGAAGCATCTCTTGTAGATACATATTCATTTGTTTCATTGATTTTCCCACCGGCGGCGAGATACCCACCGTAGAAATACCGACCACCGATTAGTTTCTTGTTACAATTCGACGGTGAGAATTTAGTACCTTTTTCACAAGTACCCCTCCATCTTTCTGGTACCGGAGATAATCCATGGTCTCGGAAACTAACATGTTCCGGCCAAATCCCACTATCCACCACACCGATTATTACATCGGAATGTAAATTAGAACCACTCCATGGTCCATTTTTCCCTTTCTTCCCTGTTAAGCCAAGAAAGAATGGACTCCGAGTAGTGTGGAGGCTTAGCATTTTATCAGGTACCGCCGACATGAACCCGTTCATGTTTTTCAACGATTCTAACTGTTCACTAGACAGCTTTGCGGCGAAACCGAACAAGGTGGTTTCATAGGAATACAGTAGCTCCGGTGGTGTGGCTTCGAGTTCATCATCATCAGCTAAAGACTCAAGGACAGCTTGGTGCCATGGTTTGGTAATACTAACAAGGGAACTGAAAGTGTTGGTGATCTTTGTCTTGTCCATACGAACTATATACGTTTGTTTGTCGGTTGAAGCAGTTGAAATGGCGGCCATTAATGCTAGTAACAGCAACATTATTGCAGCATTAAAGATCTTCATGATAGCTGAAGAAATAGAACAGTTAATGCTGCATATAGTCAAATTAATGGTAGGGATAAGGCAAAGCTTTGAAGCTATATTAACGTCGCATGTTTTGGATAGGCTTAACAGTTATACACTCTCACACTATTTCAAAATTTTGATTTAAGTCACTAAACTATTTAAAAGTTTTATTTCAGTCTGTTAGGTTTTTTTATAGTCCGACTAGTAAATATCAAGCGACAATTTGACGATCGGTACAGTAGATAAGTACTTATACAAGTAAAAGAACATACCTTAGATCTAATTAAATTTGACAGTCAAAATTAGAAAAATGGAGAAGAAAAATGTTTGAATTTTATTTTGCAAATTCATAACGTACAAAGTTATTTCATGAAAAAAATAAATTGTAAAGTAGAAAAAGAATGAAAGTTATCAATCGATGCAGTCAGTATGCGAATAGAAAAGGTTATATATAATAATAATAATAATAATAATAATAATAATAATAATAATAATAATAATCTAGTAATTTAAATGAAAGCTTTGAATAATTTAATAATTATTTTGTAATTTTTTAAGTTAATTAATGAGCTTAAATGTAATTAAACCCTTTTGTTTTTTTTTCTTATAATAAAAAATTAGTCTCTATTTTTTATTATATCCAAATTTGTGCTTTATCCTCGACATTTAATTTATTTTTAATGAAAAAGGTAAAGAAAGGGATGCCGAATTCAAACTTGGGATATGGTGTCAAATAAGACATGAAAACAAAGCATGGTTGTCATCTTTAAATTATATATTTGAATATTGTGGAGTGAATCCCACATTAATTCGATTATGAAATTATTTTTATATAAAATAAGGATTAAATTTTATTATTAGTTTATGTTTTTTTTGAAAAAAAAATTGTGTATTTAATCCATTTACTTTAATTTGGTCATTTTTAATCCTTATATTTTTTAAATTTTAAAATATTAATATTCACAAAATCATAACTATTAAATTTATTAAGTTAAGTTCTATTATTTCTAAAATTTGATACGTCCAACATATTATCATATGTGAAACACTATATCAACTTATTATTTCCACATATTACTAACTAAAAATCTAGCTAATGAATTAACGACTATCATATACATCAAATTAAACTAAATTTCAAATTTTGAAAAGTAGAGGGACTTAGAATAATCCAATTAGAGAATATGGATCAAATCTACAATTGTACGCATACTATTGAATTAGTAATTGAATTTAACTGCTTTGGTTTGGTCAGGATTAAAATTTTAAAATTCAAAAAATATAAGGACTAAAATTGATCAAATTAACGTACAGAAACTAAATCCACAACTTTCATAAAGTATAAAGACTAATAGTAGAATTTAACCTAAAGTAAATTATTTTATTCTATGGCACTTCAGTGTTTTTTTTTTAAAAAAAAGATAGCATATGGGATTTTTTTTTTTCTTTTGGCCATCAACATATGGTGGGATTTAAGTCTATATCATTTGCACCGATAAACAATCAAAGTTTTATCTTAAAATAATTTGTATATTTAATTTTATTTATGGACACTTTATTACCTTAATCTATCGTATATATTTGTACTATTAATAATATCTTTAATTGAGTTGGTGTCACGAGTCAACCAGGTATCAACTCGATTAGAAAAAAATATAAAAATGTTCTTCCATGTTTAAAATAATTTATATTATTTATTTTAGTCTTTTTAATTTAAAAATAAAAAGTATGCAAATTTCAAAATTTGAACCTATGAGAACTACATTGAGAAAACCTTAAATTTACCACTTAACTAAATTCTATTTTTTAATTTTATACATTTTAATTTTATTATGCACATTTTATTACCTCCATCAATTGTATACTCATACTATTAATAAAATCTCTAACAGAATTGGTGTCCACACACATACGCATGTGATAGAATTTCTAGTATTAATAATGTTATTGATTGAGTTAGTATCACAAGTTAACTCGGCATCAACTCAAGATTAATGACGATATCATGATAAACAATTGTAGTGCATTTACAATTCTTAATATGATATATTTGTGTGTTTAAATTTCATTTTACTCACAATTAATTTTTTTTAATTTTATTCTCATACATATTACATGTTTTATTATTAATTAGTTTCAAACCATATGTTTCATTATTTATTTTATATTTTTTAAACATCTCGTTATATTTTAAATATATAATTTTTATACATATATACGTACGATAAAATTTGTGAGAGTAACTATAAGTAGGTCTTAACATGACTTAATGATAGCTCGCCTGCATATGTTATCCAAAAGTCTCATGTGACTTGATAATGCCCAAATTTTAAAGTGAAGTACAAAATTATTTTAGGAGTTTAAAAACAAATAATAATTTTTGAATGGATTAATAATTATTATATTAACTTGTAATTTCATAAAATTTAAAGGACCACATAGATAAATTTATCATTTTTTGTAGGGGAGTAGTGTGATTTCGGAATGACGCACGTGCATATCTTGCCAAAGGAGCCACTCACATGCATATCCCAACAAAGAATTTCCATAGTCCAAGATATTCCAACTGAATTATTCTTTTTATTTTCTATTAAAGAAATATTAGAGCACGTTGAAATAAAGTTATTTTAATAATAAAATTCAATACTAAAATATTGTACTAATATTAAATCCATAAAATAAAGGGTTAAATCATTTTTCAATCCTTGAATTTGGCAATTTTTTATATTAGGATCAGAATTTAGTAATTGTTCATATATCGGAGCCTGAACTTTTTTTTATCCAGGTTAGTCTCTGATATTTTCTTCAAAACTCCTAAAGTTTAGATCCCAATGTGGGAACAATCGCCAAGTTCAGGGACTAACTTAGACAAAAAAGTTCAAACCCTAATGTATAAATATTAATATATGATATGATATATCATATTCAAATGTACGAAAAGTATAGGGACTTAAAACATATTTCAACCAATATAATAATAAACAATAATATATAATGTACTACTATTATAACTATTATTATATTATAGATTGCAATTAAAGATATAGTATTACGTCATATTATAATGTTTATTCATTGATGCATATATAAACTATTAATATATTATATACTACATGATATGATATAACATTATATAATATAGTAGGAAGGCTAACTTTCAAATGTATTAAAAGTATAGGGACTTAGAACATATTTCAACTAGTATAATAATAAGTAATAATATATAATAATTGATATATAATGTAATACTTGTACCACCTCAAAACCCGACCTGGATGTTATGGACGGATCTGACGATGTCACATGATAGGGTGACTGAAAACTAAATTGACAATAAACCATTTCTATTTGTTAACATTTGATTAACTCAAATAAAAAATGCATGTCCATTGATTTGTCTCAAACTTATCTTTTTAGCAGAAGCTTTGGAAATCATTCATTTTTAAGTAAAATCGTTCATTTTACGGAAAACCTTAGTTTTTAAAAAATCCGTATTTTGTTAAGGTTGTAGTTGTAAGTCCGTAAAAGCAGTTAAAATTTCCAAAGTTAAAGCAAAATAGTCCATAAAGTCCAACTACATAAAAATACCCCATAAACAAATAAAACCATAAACGAAGGTAAGCAATTTAAAATATGTGTGGCCACCATCGAGTCCTCCACTACACCGAACCGTCAAGTCTGGGGATTACCTGTACAGATTAACAGGAAGGGGTGAGTTTACGTAAACTCATTGTGTAATCCCCACAGAAACATGCATACAGTCAATTAGCAGTAAACAGTCAAATGCAGTTTGGGGCCTAAGCCCATTACAGTTTCAGTAATAGTTTGGGCCTTAGCCCATTTCAATTCAGTTCCAGATATGCATTAGGGCTTTAGCCCATCACAATAACAGTAATGCAAATAGTAATCAGTGAACAGAATCCTACCCACCAGCCTCTACACACCATCTCCGTCCATCCCTACACTCCATGTAGGGTTTAAAACACTCACCCATCCCTACACTCCAAGTAGTACCGAATGCGACACATATTCAGTAATTGTAGTTGGGCTTAAAGCCTTTCAGTACACTTCTTACAAATATCATCATCCCAACCCAATGCAATGCAAATATACAATATGTCATGCTTTTATGCAACCCTCAGTCATACACATACATATATATATCAGTAATCATGCATAATCTATCATGCATCACATACACTCAGATCATACATTTAGGGGTCTAGGTAACGCTTACCGACCCTGCAGTAGGTTCACAGTCGACTTGGGCGACCCTTGCAACCCTAGGAATCATTTCAGATAAATGGGCTCACACGCCTGTGTTGCCCACACGGCCCAAATTGGCCTTGGTCGTGTGGATCACACGGCCTAGCCCAAAATCCCACATGCCCGTGTGGACTACTCGTGTGTCGCACACAGTCTACCTGGCCATCACACGGCAGTGTCTTGTGTGCACGGTCTGGCCTCGTCGATCACATGCCCGTGTTATGGCGCACGGCCTACCACACGGGCAACCACACGCCCTTATGGCGTCTACAATGGGGTTTTTGGCTTTCGTCGAAACCTTATTTTCTGTGTTTTCACCTGCTTTCGTTTGAAGCTAAGATGATCCCCGAGCACTCCAAAACCTATAATCAATAATCCAGAGTCTAATTTCAGTGATACTCACGGAAATTAAACAAAGTTATAACGAGACAAACGGCTTCCACCCATCAAAATCCTTACCTTATCTCGAATAACAAGAACTTCGCACCCTTAAAACGTTAATGGTTAATCTCCAGGCCCTCGATTAACTCTTAAACAGCAAAAAAAACCCCTCCTTAACCAGTATTCAGAATAACGTTAGAATTCAACAAATACCAAAATAACCAAGCTATCGCAGACAAAAGCCAACAACGAAAGAGAAACAACAAAAAGAGCCAAAGAAGAAGAAGTTGGATTAGGGAGATAACAAGGCAGAAAGACGAGGAATTATAGCAAAATTTCGACAGCAAGAAGGGACAGAAGAGGCGGCAGTAAAAAACAAAAACAAAAAACAAAAAATAAGAAATAGCAGAGAGCAAAAGAAACGTCAGTTTCCTGAAGAGAGAATTTTGGAGGACAGAAGAGTTTTACCAAATCCCTACTACATCAAAACCTTTACTTTTCTCCCTCAAATCCTACTAACATCCCACTACTCGAAGTCCAACATCAACACAACTCTAGCCGAAATTAAGAGCAAAAATTCTACCCACTCGCCAACAATGAGAATCGAACATAGGACCTCTATCACCCAAGACTCCACTTAACCACCAGACCAGCAAGCCCATTCTGACATAATTTTGCAAATAATTAAACTTAAGCTTACTTACCAAAGATAGGCTTGATTTAGAAGAAATACCAAAATTTTGCCAAAGACATGGCTTGAACTTGGGACCTCTCACACATACCCAGAACACTTAACCACTGAAGCAGATATAGATTTGTGTCACATTTTCACAATAACAAAAATAATATTTTTGGGGCGTTACAACTCTACCCCCTAAAAGAAAATTTCATCCTCGAAATTTACCTGGCCAGAAAAGGTGAGGGTACTGCTGACGCATCACATTCTCTGGTTCCCATATAGTTTCCTCAGTGCTATGATTACGCCACAGAACCTTCACCAGTGGAATGGACTTCTTCTTTAGAACCTTAACGTCACGATCCAGAACCTGAACTGGCTCCTCCCTAAAGGTCAAGTCTGGCCTAACCTCAAACTCCTCAACAGGGACAATATGCATGGGATCAGAGCGGTAGAGCCTCAACATCGAGACGTGAAACACATTGTAAATACATTTTAACTCTGGAGGTAGCTCTAACTGATAAGTGACTGGTCCCACTCGTTTCAAAATTCGGTATGGCCCAATAAACCTAAGGCTCAGCTTGTCCTTACGACCGAACCTTAGAACCTTCTTCCACGGAGAGACCTTACGAAAGACAAAGTCCCCTACAAAATATTCAATCTCACGTCTTTTTAGATATGTGTAAGACTTCTGTCTGTCCGATGCCGCTTCCAGTCGATCCTAAATCAATCTGACCTTGTCCTCAGTCTCAGAAACCAACTCAGGACCCAGAACACATCGTTTACCCAACTCAATCCAACACAAGGAAGTGCGAAACTTACAACCATACAAAGCCTCGTAAGGTGCCATCTGAATGTTAGACTGAAAACTATTATTATAAGCAAACTCCGCTAGCGGTAGATACTCCTCCCAACTACCTCGGAAATCGATAGCACAACTCCTCAACATATCCTCCAGTATTTGAATCGCTCTCTCTGATTGACCATCGAGTCTGAGGATGGAACGCAGTACTGAAGTCCATCCTTGAACCTAGAGCCTCATGTAGCTTCTTCCAAAACCGATACATGAAGTGAGGACCCCTATCAGAGATGATCGAAATCGGTACACCGTGCAGTCTCACTATCTCGGAAATATAAAACTTCGCCAGCTTCTGCAAAGAATAATCTATCCTAATTGGGATGAAGTGTGCAGACTTGGTCAATCGATCCACGACGACCCACACTGAATCTTTCTTGGTGGGTGTTAAAGGCAACCCATAATTAAGTCGAGTACTAAGAGATTCATGCAACTGTTTTCAAAATCTTGAAGTAAACCACGGATCCCAATCAGAGATTATCGACATAAGAACACCGTGCAATCTTACAATTTCTTGAATATAAACTTCAGCAAGTTTTTGAAGTGACCAATCAGTCCTGACTGCGATGAAATGAGCCGATTTCGTAAGTCGATCAATAATCACCCATACAACATTTTTCTTACTTGCCAATAAAGGTAACCACATTACAAAATTCATCGTGACACAATCCCATTTTCATTTAAAAATAGAAATAGGGTGAAGTAATTCGGTGGAAACCTGATATTATATTTTAACTCGTTGAAAAGTTAAACATTTAGCCACATACTTGACCATATCTCTTTTCATTCCTAGCCACCAATAAAATTCTCGCAGATCATAATACATTTTTGTTCCTTCAGGATGCAAAGCAAAAAGACTATCATGAGCTTCGCGAAATATCAACTCTTTCAATTTAAAAACATCTGGAACGCAAATTCGGTTATGAAATCTCAAACAACCATAATCATCAATACTGAAATTTTCTAATATACTATTCTGAACCATTTCTCTTTTTTTGGCCAACTTGTCATCTTCTAACTGTGCTAACTTGATCCGATCAAACATCACCGGTTTGATTTTTAGTTTAACATGAAACACCCCACACCCGGCCCACGAGCCTGAACTGGATCTGGTATGTTCTTTAAGAAAATCGGTTTCAAAGTTCTTTGTTACTTAGAGAAAATTTGTGTAATTTTTTGAAAAATATTGTTTTGGGTTGGGCTTAGATCGAAACCCACTTATTTACTTAGAAATCATTTAATTACAATGACAAAACAGTTTAGGGTTTATTTTTAAATAAATAATTCTTAAGTTGAACTTTAATCAAAAATAGTTCGTAACATAGTAAATTAAAAGTTTAAACAGAAATAAAGAAATCCTACTTGGGCCTCATGGCCTTATTACATCAATCAAAACCCAAAATAAAATTTAAGTACTGAGTAAAATAAAAGCCCAAGTCTTTAAATTTCTCCTTGCGATGCATGGCCACCTTTAGCTCCTGCCGACCCGGTCCATTACTGCTCATCACCTGAAAAAAATATTTCCCCAACGGGGTGAGTCAACCAGACTCAATGTGTACGTGGCACTAAATCGTAATAGAATCAGGCATACAATACATTCAATCATAAAATACAAGTTATGATGCATTCCCAAACCCAAACCTAATTGTCCATCCGCTACACACCCCGTACCTGCCAAACACACCGTGGGGACTACTAAGTCGACCCTCCTTCCGCTACACACCAATTTGCGGGCTTAAGGCTCCGCATCTATGGTTTTAGGAAACCACTTTTCAGATTACTGTGGTCTTAGATCACCACTTTTCAGATTACTGTGGTCGTAAGTCACCACTTTTCAGATTACTGTGGTCTTAAATCACCACTTTTCACTTCCCCTTTCAATATACAACCATATGCCCCATAAACATTAATATGCATAATATACCATAGTTCACATTCTTATCATATTCTCATGTTATGAATAACATATTTCATATTCCTAGTAGAAGTAGGAAACGTACCTGAGTACTTAGTACCTTAACATGGTACCTTAGCCATGCTCATATTTTCATTAACATATATTTTAATACATGCAACCATAATTCATATTACAAAGTAGTGTGGAGTACACACCTGATTCGCTTAATGAAGTCCTCGAAAATCCCGAAGAGAACCGATTACAGATTTAGATCTCAAATCCTACATAAGTTAATCACTTACTATTTAAAAGACCATTCGGCCATTTTTCCAAATACAACTAGGATTTGTATTACTTACCTTGTAACTGAATTGATTTTAAGAATCAAGGGCCGGATCTTTGTATTCCTCCCTTGTGAATTCGGCTAAACACTTGTGATTTCAAATCCCGAAAAGTAACCCTTGGCTATGGAGATGTTGAAATCCCTACACACATATGTTAGATCTGATTTCCATATCACTTAATAATCTTAAATCAATTGGCCTCTGGCCTAAACCATGCTTTTCTTACCTTAAATCCTTAGATCTGAAATCCCGGAATTCCTCCTTTAATATTCGGCCAAAAGACAACCAAAAGAATCAGTTCCCAAATCTTGGTTGAAAGAGAATAAACAACAAGAATCCATTATTCTTACCTTATCACCACAGTCGACGGCACCCTTGATTGAAGCCACAGAGATTCGGCTATGGAGACTTAAACAGGAATCAAAGAGGTTTTAGCTTGACAGTAGAAGAGAAAAGAAGAAGAAAAAAGGAGAAGAAAATTAGGCAGAGAGAGTTTGCCAGGAAATTTTCGGCAGAGCAGAGAAAGAAACAAACTGATGAGTAGCCCTCCTTCCTTTCTTTTATAGGCAAAATTATCAGCTAAGGAGTCCCTTACTTGGCCACCACTCCTCTATCTGATAACTTTATCTTTTTAATATGATAAATAAAAGGATTTAATCCAGTATTTATCTCTTCTAAATAATCCAATTTAAAAATCTAAAAAAATCCCTTATTTATCACTTAATAGCCGAATTTTAAAGAGGATAAACCTCTTTTTTTTCTAGATGCCTTGCCGTCCACTCCTTGTGCTTCTGGAAACAAAAATAAAACTTTCTTTATTTGCTTCCCAAGTGACTCGAACTCAGGCCCAACACCCTTGCATGTGGCGCCATTTCCAGAGGCCCTAAGTGGCATCTTCAGGCCACTTTTCCAAGCCTGTTTGTGTGTCAAATTTCTCCAACTTTTTCTTTTAAGGCCTCCTTGCCCTAATTTCCTATTTTAAACTTTAAAATTTGACATTTCTAGGTCATTTCCAAGTTTCCTAAAATTTTCGATCGGCTCTGTAAACTTGCCATTTTCTTACATTTCCAAGTTTCCAGAAATGTTCACTTTCCATTTTTGAATCATTTCCTTACATTTCCTAGTTTCCAAAAATGTTCATGTCTATGCATTTCTAGGTTTCCAAAAATGTTCATGTCCATGCATTTCCAGGTTTCCAAAAATGTTCATGTCTATGCATTTCCAGGTTTCCAAAAATGTTCATTTCCAATTCATTTTCATACATTTCTGAGTTTCCAAAAATATCAAAAATTTATTCATAGTGCTTAAGACTTGTCATTTCGTACAGTTAGACTGAAAATGCATAGGCCCTTTCCAGGATGTTACAGTTCTACCCCCTTAAAATAATTTCGTCCTCGAAATTACTTACTAACGAATAATCGTACGGTCTAACTCACCCCACTACGCTATTGCTGCGCACTCTGATCCTAAAGAACTATCATACTTTCTAGGCACATTCTCTAGGTTCACATCCAAAGTTTCAGTCACTTCACCAGCAATACAAGAATAAGCTAACCCTATAACAAGCAAAGCAATTAAGGGTATTCCAGAAATGAGGAACGTACCCGTTGTCACATCTGGCACATCTTCCTCCTCGCGACGGCCAACTGCATAAACCAACCTTGGTTGCCTCGCGTCTGCACCTTCAGCACCTCTTCTTGGTGCTTCACGTCCACGGCCCGAACCATTTCCTCCATGGTTCGGTCCACGACCTTGCTGAGGCTGCTGTCCTCCTCTACCCGTCTGACTAACATTCTGAGTTGCCGGTTGGCTTTCATCTAAGTTCTTAGGACATTCCTTGACCACATGGTTCTTGGACCCACACCTAAAACATCCTCCTGTTTTCCTCCAACACTCTCCCAAATGCGTCTTTCCACACACATCACAAGGTCGATACCGCCCTTCTGGACCAACTTGCTGACCTCGCGGCCCATCAACTCTAGGCCTCTTATTCCCAGATGAGCCAGACAATCCAAAACCTCTTTCTGGCCTATTCCGATCAGTGTTCTGCCTTGCAGAATCCTTAATTCCTTCAGCCACTTTAGCCTTTTCCACTAACGCAGAAAATTCCCGCTCTTGATGCGGTGCTATCAACAGTCTCAGATCATCCCTTAGCCCGTCCTCAAAACGGACACAGCGCTCATGCTCAGTCGCCACGACACCTCGAACGTACTGGCTCAACCTCAGGAATTCCGCTTCATATTCTGCAACAGACTTGTTTCCTTTGACCAGCCCCAGAAAAGCTTTCCGTTGCTCATCAGTGTACCTGGTTCCTACATACTTCTTTTGGTACGCTTCCTTAACGTACTCCCAGGTCAGATCCTCAGCCGTGGCACCATCCCGCACAGTTAACCACCATTGATACGCTTCATCGCGTAACAGTGCCACCATTCCCTTTAACTTTTCCTCAGGGGTCAGATCAAGCTCATCCATGATGCGCTCCGTTGCTTCCAACCAGTACTCAGCTGTACTGGGTGCTACTCCAGACACTCCACGAAACACCTCGGCTCCATTAGCTCGGAGTCGTTCAGGCACAGACTTACGTGTTCCCGAATTTCCACCCGCACCAGCCACCAATTCCAAAACTCGCAGCACAGCCTGCGACACAGCATCTTCCCCCGTCTGAGCCTGCTGCTCAACATTAACAGCTGGGGGTGGTGGTGGTGGTACTTCATTATCTGATCCTTGACCAGATCTAACGGGTTCCGACCTAGTCATTCTTCCTCTACCTCTTCCACGACGACCACGTCCTCTAGAGCTCATTTTCTAACGTCGAGATCTGATTAAGAAGTTTTATGAATTAGTCATTGTTCCACTTATTTACTCGCGAAGAAGTTTTATGACAAGAGTTTTAGGAGTGGTTCTTTTGTATTCACACAAGCATACAGTCTTTCCATTCATTCATTCATCCATCAAACAAGCATGAACTTTCGTTCATTCAGATAAACGTTGTAATTTTCATCGTTATTGTGTTTCCACTACCCAGGGGTATTTTCGTAATTTTGTCCTACAGGGGTATTTTCGTAATTTTTCAAGATAAAAAGTTCCTTGATGATTTTGTCGAAAATATTTTGGTAATTTTAAAGTCCCGGGGTAATTTTGGAAAAATTTTGAAATCCAGGGGTATTTCAGAAATTTTTGACCTCGGGGGTATTTCGGTAATTTTCCAAAAACCAGGGTAAATTTGTAAAATTTAATAAGTTAGGGATATTTCAAAAGTTGTAAAACTTTGAGGGTTCTTTTTTTTGAGAGTTTCCCTTTTCAAATGGTGATGTTTGCAAAAATTTCGGAAACCGGGGTCATTTTGGTCATTTTGAAAGTTAGGGGCAATTTTGAAATTTTTTTCAAAATCAAGGTATTTTTGATAGTTTGCAAATTAGGGTTTGTGAACACTTATAAAATAAGGAAATTTTGGCAAAACTGTTAGGTAGGTTCATATTTTGTAAATCAAGGGCATTTTGGTAATTTTGCCACTAGGGGCATTTTTGTAATTTTCACAAATCAGAAAATTTCAGAAAATTTTATAAAGATGGTTTTCTCAAATTCAAAAGAAAGTTTTGAGAATTTTAAAACTGGGGTTTGTTGTTTTGTTCTTCTTTTTTCTTTTTTTAGGAAAAACATGGCTAGTTCCCTTTCGGGTTTTAGTCATTATGTTTAGCCTATGGCTGAGCCCTCTTGGTCAGGGTGAATCAAAGCTACGCACCAGGCAGGATTCGAGTGGAGAGGAGGTGAGTCACGCGGACTGCTTAAATACCAAGCTCCCACCGAAACCATTCCTAGACATGCGCACAGAGGTTGCCACACCTACTGAGCCCTCTGAGTTAGGGTGAACCGAAGCTACGCACCAGGTAGGATTCCTGCGAAGAGGAGGTGAGTCACTAGGACTGCTTAAATACCAGGCTCTTCCAGATCCAATCCTAGACATGCGTACAGGGGTTACCACACCCTAGCTCAGTGACCTAGCCATAGGTTTGTTTAGTGTATTAAGTCTTATGTATTTTGTGTTTGAGTAGTCTAATCCTAGGGTTCAAGTTCCTATCATACTATTCTACGTTCCATGCCTTTTCTACCCTTCTAATATTCACAACATAATTCACATAATCACCCAAATAGTTAGGGGTACTTACCTGGTGGATTGCGGGTCGGAGACTTAGGTGCCATGCCAGAAAACCTGTTTAATTTCAAGGAAAATCATTTGGCTCGCTTTGAAGATGTTTTGGGCCTTAGCCCACAGGCCGAGAGTTTAAAACTGGGCTCTGATACCAAACTGAAACACCCCACACCCGGCCCACGAGCCTGAACCAGATCCGATATGTTCCTTAAGAAAATCGGTTTCAAAGTTCTTTGTTACTTAGAGAAAATTTGTGTAATTTTTTGAAAAATATTGTTTTGGGTTGGGCTTAGATCGAAACCCACTTATTTACTTAGAAATCATTTAATTACGATGACAAAACAGTTTAGGGTTTATTTTTAAATAAATAATTCTTAAGTTGAACTTTAATCAAAAATAGTTCGTAACATAGTAAATTAAAAGTTTAAACAGAAATAAAGAAATCCTACTTGGGCCTCATGGCCTTATTACATCAATCAAAACCCAAAATAAAATTTAAGTACTGAGTAAAATAAAAGCCCAAGTCTTTAAATTTCTCCTTGCGATGCATGGCCACCTTTAGCTCCTGCTGACCCGGTCCATTACTGCTCATCACCTGAAAAAAATATTTCCCCAATGGGGTGAGTCAACCAGACTCAATGTGTACGTGGCACTAAATCGTAATAGAATCAGGCATACAATACATTCAATCATAAAATACAAGTTATGATGCATTCCCAAACCCAAACCTAATTGTCCATCCGCTACACACCCCCGTACCTGCCAAACACACCGTGGGGACTACTAAGTCGACCCTCCTTCCGCTACACACCAATTTGCGGGCTTAAGGCTCCGCATCTATGGTTTTAGGAAACCACTTTTCAGATTACTGTGGTCTTAGATCACCATTTTTCAGATTACTGTGGTCGTAAGTCACTACTTTTCAGATTACTGTGGTCTTAAATCACCACTTTTCACTTCCCCTTTCAATATACAACCATATGCCCCATAAACATTAATATGCATAATATACCATAGTTCACATTCTTATCATATTCTCATGTTATGAATAACATATTTCATATTCCTAGTAGAAGTAGGAAACGTACCTGAGTACTTAGTACCTTAACATGGTACCTTAGCCATGCTCATATTTTCATTAACATATATTTTAATACATGCAACCATAATTCATATTACAAAGTAGTGTGGAGTACACACCTGATTCGCTTAATGAAGTCCTCGAAAATCTCGAAGAGAACCGATTACAGATTTAGATCTCAAATCCTACATAAGTTAATCACTTACTATTTAAAAGACCATTCGGCCATTTTTCCAAATACAACTAGGATTTGTATTACTTACCTTGTAACTGAATTGATTTTAAGAATCAAGGGCCAGATCTTTGTATTCCTCCCTTGTGAATTCGGCTAAACACTTGTGATTTCAAATCCCGAAAAGTAACCTTTGGCTATGGAGATGTTGAAATCCCTACACACATATGTTAGATCTGATTTCCATATCACTTAATAATCTTAAATCAATTGGCCTTTGGCCTAAACCATGCTTTTCTTACCTTAAATCCTTAGATCTGAAATCCCGGAATTCCTCCTTTAATATTCAGCCAAAAGACAACCAAAAGAATCAGTTCCCAAATCTTGGTTGAAAGAGAATAAACAACAAGAATCCATTATTCTTACCTTATCACCACAGTCGACGGCACCCTTGATTGAAGCCACAGAGATTCGGCTATGGAGACTTAAACAGGAATCAAAGAGGTTTCGGCTTGACAGTAGAAGAGAAAAGAAGAAGAAAAGAGGAGAAGAAAATTCGGCAGAGAGAGTTTGCCAGGAAATTTTCGGCAGAGCAGAGAAAGAAACAAACTGATGAGTAGCCCTCCTTCCTTCCTTTTATAGGCAAAATTATCAGCTAAGGAGTCCCTTACTTGGCCACTACTCCTCTATCTGATAACTTTATCTTTTTAATATGATAAATAAAAGGATTTAATCCAGTATTTATCTCTTCTAAATAATCCAATTTAAAAATCTAAAAAAAATCCCTTATTTATCACTTAATAGCCGAATTTTAAAGAGGATAAACCTCTTTTTTTTCTAGATGCCTTGCCGTCCACTCCTTGTGCTTCTGGAAACAAAAATAAAACTTTCTTTATTTGCTTCCCAAGTGACTCGAACTCAGGCCCAACACCCTTGCATGTGGCGCCATTTCCAGAGGCCCTAAGTGGCATCTTCAGGCCACTTTTCCAAGCCTGTTTGTGTGTCAAATTTCTCCAACTTTTTCTTTTAAGGCCTCCTTGCCCTAATTTCCTATTTTAAACTTTAAAATTTGACATTTCTAGGTCATTTCCAAGTTTCCTAAAATTTTCGATCGGCTCTGTAAACTTGCCATTTTCTTACATTTCCAAGTTTCCAGAAATGTTCACTTTCCATTTTTGAATCATTTCCTTACATTTCCTAGTTTCCAAAAATGTTCATGTCTATGCATTTCTAGGTTTCCAAAAATGTTCATGTTCATGCATTTCCAGGTTTCCAAAAATGTTCATGTCCATGCATTTCCAGGTTTCCAAAAAATGTTCATTTCCAATTCATTTTCATACATTTCTGAGTTTCCAAAAATATCAAAAATTTATTCATAATGCTTAAAACTTGTCATTTCGTACAGTTAGACTGAAAATGCATAGGCCCTTTCCAGGATGTTACATAACCAATAGGCTTCCATTGTCATTTATATTAAACTGAGAAAACATTGCTCGTAATTCAATTACTGCTTTCCTACTCAACGCATCAGCTACAACATTAGCTTTACCAGGGTGGTAATCAATAACACAATCAAAATCTTTCAGAAGTTCTACATAATGACGCTATCTCAAATTCAATTCCTTTTTAGATAAGAGGTATTTGAGACTTTTATGATCGGTATAAATGTAACACTTTTCACCATACAGATAATATCTCCAAATCTTTAGAGCAAAAGCCATAGCAACTGGCTCTAAATCATGTGTCAGATAATTGTGTTCATGCATTTTTAGTTGACGAAATGCATAAGCAATCACTTTTCTGTCTTGCATCAAAACACAACTAAGACCGCTCAAGGAAGCATCGCTATAAATGAAAAAAATCATTTCCATAAGAATTGAAGACCTTTAGTAGATTACCTTTGGAGTTATTCTTATAATCCTATATTTCCTTTTTACTCAATTGGTCTCTTATTTACTTTCTTTCCACTTAACCAGAAGTCTTTTCTTCATTTAGTTTTCTTAAAATCATCTCTATAATTCTATAGTTCCTTTCTGCATATATTTACCTCGCTTATCATTTGTATTCATTCTTTATCCTTTATTTTCATTTATTTTTATCATTATTCTTATCACAACTATCTCATACAAATCATGACACTATTCTTTTAACAATTTTTTTAGACTTTACTTTGTTATACTTTTATATTCTCATTTTCATTTCATTTCATTTCTTTTTCTTTTCGAGGCAAACAATGATTATCCCAGTTATGGATCAGAGTTATTACTCTTAATCCAAACCTTTTAGAAATCTATTGGCCCAGCCGCTGCCAACAGTCTCCTCACGGCAACTGTTCCTTCCAAGGTTTGCTTATTTTATTACACAATTTACAACTTTGCTATTTCTTTTTCTTCTTCTTCTTTTCACACTTTAGATCGCTCTTTATTCACTAATTCTTAAAATCATTTCACTACCTTTTTATGCTCTCTAAAGTACTTACACTATTTTTCATGGTCAATTCTATTCTTATCTTCTATAATCTACTTTGAATTTTTTTTTTTATATTCAAGTTATCCTCTTATTAATACCCATTACAGACTATTTCTTGGTTTTCTCAACAATTCTGAACAATCCTTTATTCCATGTCTTTTAGAGTCATACTTAAAGCATCTTTTAGAAAAAATCCGATATTCAGCTCAATGAGATTTTCTTTTTCGCATTTATCACAAGGTCGAATAGTTCTTTTCCTTAAACCTTTAATACTTGCCTTGGAGATAGCCTAAGAACTTATTTTATCTTGTTCTTTATGTTCGTATACGAGTACAAATTCTCAAACTTCTTTACTTTTCTTAATTGATCATGATAGAATTGAACTTGTCATCACTCTTTTACCTAATTCTTTTCTCTTTTCTTCTTTTAGTAGTTTTTCAAGAAAATCTCCAATTCATCTTCTCACTAGGATTTATACCTTAAAAATATACCATTGATAATTTTAACATTTTTTTAACAAAAATACTACGCTTCTTAACTATAACTTATCTCTATTAATACATTATAATATTATATACCAACAATCTCTTAGACTTATTATATTCTCTTCATTCAAAAACATCTATTTTCTCTTATTCTCTTATTAATATTGATTATTTACTTAACTAAGGTCTTTATTTCTTTCTAAACTTCATTATTAAAAAAAATCATTTTCTGATCTTCATAATTGGAAAATATTACTATTCTATTCCACTTCTCATATTTCTATTGTCTCTTATATTTCCAAAAGACTAACCTTATAGTCTTTTCATTCAAAAACTCTGGCATTCTAAGTTCTCATTCTGTACATGTACAACTATATATATACTCATTTTCCTTCATATTCACTAGTCCCTAACTTTTACTTTATCTTTACTTTTAACCACTTAAATTCATTTTTGCATCTTCTTCCATCTCTGATTCTGTATCTTCCCCCGAAAAATTCTCTATATTAAGTTCCAAATTCTCTTCAAATTCATCTTCTACAATCCAATTTGGAAATTCCTCAAGATCTTCTTCCTCTTTCATCTTTATAACGGGTATTGAATTTATAAATTCTCTTGGTAATTTCCTAACAACTAATTTTTCCATCCATGGCATGTCAATGACATTTTGCTTCCCAGTCAACTTTCGTAAACCTACACTTTATCTCGCTATTTTCCTTGCTTCATTTAAGATTATAAACTTCACGTAGTATATAACTATATTCTAATAAGTTCGTGGTACCAATGTGTAAAACCCCAAACCAGGCCTAGACGTTATGGCCGAATCCAAAAGTGTCACATGAAATGGGTTGAAAAACCATTGTTGTTAAGTTAAAACATTTCCAGTTATTAGCCCTTAGAGTTATTATTAATTTAAAAGATTTCGTTCATTTAATCATCTAGAGTTAAATCGGGTTTATAGCGAAAGCTTGTAAAAACATTGTGTCTAGAAAATCATTCAAGATTTTAGAAAACCATTACAGTTTTAAATAAGTAAAAAAAAAAAACCAAAAAATCAAAACCAACATCATAATATTAAAAGAGTCCAGAGTCCTAGAAAATACAACTTCAATGCCAAAACTTAATAACTCAAAAACAAAGTGGAACAGTGAATTAGGTGGTCACCGACGAGTCCTTCGCTGCACCGATCTGCCTGAAACTGTGGGTTACCTGTACAGACAAACAGAAAAAGGGTGAGTTTATATAAACTCAGTGTGTAACCCAGCAGAGTTAAGCATGCATACATACAAAATATCACAAATCAGGCAGATTCACAATCGGGCCTGAGCCCATGTCAGATATAGATACAGATTCAGGCCAGAGCCCTTTTCAGATACAGATACAGTTATATATATGCAAATCAGATAACAGAATCCTACCCCCATCCTCTACACACCATCTCCGACCATCCCTACACACCATGTGGGGTTTAGAACACCCACCCAGCCCTGCACACCATGTTGTACCGATGCGACACATATCAGATATAATGCAGCTGTGCTGCCAAATATTAGGCATAATCTACCTTTCAGAATACATCCTCAAATATATATATCATCCCACCCCCAATATCAGATAACATATCAAACATACAGAATTAACAAATATAACATACTTAACATGCTCTTTACATGCATTCATAAACAGATAGTAGATAACAAACATAGGCATGCTCATATCAATTCATCAATCTAGCAAAACATATAGTTTTAGGGTTTAGTAAGCCTTTATCGACCCCACAGTAGGTCCACAGTCGATTAGGACGACCCGTGAGACCCTACATAAATTTTCAGTATAATAGGCCCACACGCCCGTGTGGCCTACACGCTCATTTCGGTTTAGCCCACATGGCCACACTCCAGCCATCACACGGCCATGTTTTGCGCACGGCCTGGCCTTCATCGATCACACGACAGTGTTGTTGCACACAGCCTACCACATGACCGTGTGGCGTCGACAGCGGGGTTTTTCGGCTTTCACCGAATTTTATTTTTCTGCATTTCGGGTACACATCTGGTATCGATTCGATGCAAAACCACTCCCAAGCCTTCCTAAAGCCTAAAATCGACACAAAAACACTGGAAATTAGACTTCATATCTGATTAAATCGAAACTAGGAAACCAAAATACATCCAACACTTACTCTATCACCTCGACGATTCGATAATCTTACACTTCTCTCATCATCCTATCAGCTTTCTCCTTCTATGCTGAAGTTGTTATCTCATCAGGAAATATCATATTTATTGACATTTCTTCTAATATCTATGATAGAAAATAAGTTTTTATCAAATTTCAATATTTATCTATTTCCCTCTTAAGTCATTACTAACTAATTCAAAATCATTTCCTTATCAGTAACAATTTAGATTTTCATACTTATCATTACTTCTAATATTGATATCACATCTCATCACATCGATATCCTATATGGCATGTACTTCTAGACTCAATCGATTACTCAGAAATCAGAAAACCAAAGCTCTGATACCACTAAATGTAACACCCCTATACCCGATTCAATCCAAGGAACCTGATATTGGAATATTACATTTGGTGCCAAAGTGATTTTGGCTAATCACTAATATATTTGAACATTTAAAAAGATTTAAGTTTTCATAAATTATATTTTTGTCCCTACCACTTGGAACACACGTGATCTTCCTAAGTACATGTCATTCTATTCAAAATTTTGAAACATGCCCTCTTGGCACTTGGAGATGTGATGAGACAGATGCTCACAACCTCAATTACAACTCTTGAAAATCACTGTACCTAATCTGCGCACGGAAAACAAAACTATATGCTGAGTAAAACTTAGTGGTATTTTTATAATCCGAATATTTAAAGACATGATAATATAACAAGCACAATTAAATTATAAGGACATATTAATGTCTAGAATCATGACTATCATATTTTTTTATTAAACAATATCCTATTCGCACAATTTCTATATAAATGGTTATTCACATATCAAACCATATTTATTCGTACAATGGCATTAGTCATGCAATACTCAATTCATGAATACATCATTATATGCCATACTCAATTTTCATCATTTACTATATAATAGCTTTCCACAATTTGTTCACATATCATTTAAACAATGGCACTATTCATTCCATATTCATTTGATGAGTATTTAACTCGTGTATTTTAGTATTTACAACATATTTCACTTTCTATTTTCAATTCAAAATATCAATTTCATTTCTCATACCATGCCATTTAAATATCAATTATAAAACTTTATTACATGTTTAACCCTATTAACACGACTCGAACTCGAATGGATACACGGATCCAACCAAAACACACCAGTTTGACACCCAGTGCCTCATCGGATAATTCAAAGTAATAATTTGACACCTAGTGTCTTATCGGCTAAACCGAAGTAAATTGGCACCCAATGCCTCATCGAATTAATCCGAAGTAGTAAATTGACACCCAGTGTCTCATCGACTCGAAGTCAAAGAAATTTCTGAACTCTTCCAATCCTATGGCATGCCATCTATATCCGACTCAGCTCGATACAGTTAATAGGGTTTAATTTCACATTTCAAATATAATCAATATCCAATACTGATTTTTTATATATAATTACATAATTACACATATATTCATTTCAATTAAAAAATCAATCCTTTAACACCCTGATTAAGTTATTACAGTTTTTGTAGTTATCTGAGACAAATATCCATATGCTTCAGTGGTTAAGTGTTCTAGGTGTGTGTGTGTGTGTGTGAAGTCTTGGGTTCAAGTCTCACCTTTGCTAAATTTTGTTATTTTTGGAATTAAGCCCCATCCTTGTTCAGTTGGCTTATATTTAATTGCCTGTAAATTCATATCAGAATGAGTCTGCTGGTTTGAGCGGTAAGGGAGTTAGGGTGTTTGAGGTCTTGTGTTCGAATCCCTGTGCTGGCATGAGTGTTAATTTTTCCTCTGGCGTCTGATAGAATTTCGGTTGAGTTAAAATTCTGAGGGAGTTGTAAGTAGTGGGATTGTGGGAGAAAAATAAGAGATGTTGTTGACATATCTTGTGATTTTTCTTTCTGTTTTCAAATTTTAACTTTTTTCCTCTTCTTCCAAAAGTTTGACGTCGGTTTTTGTTCACCCTCTACTTTCTTGTCAATTTCAATTTCTGTTCCTTTTCATCTTGGCTTATTCTTGGTTCTTTCATTCCTTTCAATTTTTGGTTCACGTTTATTGTATTTCGCGCGGTTTTGGTAAATCTCTCAATTCTTTTCGTTGTAGTAGCGTTACGCTTGTGGTTGGGAATCTAAATTCTGTGAACGGTTGCATAGATGAAGGCGATGAATTAGTGGTTTTTGCCTCAACGATTTAACTTTTGTGTAGTCGTTTTGCGGTGGTAAGTGTGGAACGTTGCTCGGTTTAGTTTTGTTAATTTTCGTAAATCGTTTGCTAATAGGGCTTTTGGGATTCTGTTTTTAGTGCTGATGGTCTCGAGAGTGTTTTTGCATCAAAATGGTACCAGGTGAGTACCTGAAACGCAGAAAAACTAATGACTTCACAAACTAACTAAAATACGATAAAGGCAAGCGCGCCTATCGAATGGTAGTATAGCTATGGTGAGTCAGGAATATCGTATCCACGAGGACTAAAAATACTAGTAGTTACTATCTTTTTATTATCTAGCCGAATAAATTGAAGGGATTTATTTTAACCTAATCTTAACTAACCTAATTACTAAGTCGAAACAAAGAATACAGTAGGAAAATATTTGAAGAAAACCGATAAGAGAGACAATACCCAGGAAAGAATCCACCTAGACTTCACTTATTATTCTAAATCTGAATTAAACGATTTATTCACTTGTCTTGATCCGTAGAAATCCCTAATTTATGTTAATATCTCTTTCGAGAATAAAAACAACTGACTCTAGGTTGATTAATTGAAATCTTTTTCTAATTAAAACCCCTATCGTCGCATTAACTCGATCTATGGATTCCCCTATTAGATTTGACTCTAATCTGGTAGATTTATGTCATCTTATTTCTAGGATTGTATGCAACTCCACTCAATTATGCCAGATATACTCTTAAACAGTGACTTTTGCTCCACTGAATAAGCACATCAATCATAAATTAATATCCTGAAAACATTAAAACATGAAATAAGAACACATAATTGAGATCAAGAACAAATATTTATTATGTAATTCAAAAAAATCAAATAATAAGATCCGTCTTAGGTTTCATCCTTCCTAGGTACCTAGGGAATTTAGTTCATACTTTTGGGAGAAAACATCTCAAAATTAGGAAAACAACAAAACATAAAGAAACCCAAAAAATTCGAGAAAAATTGAATAGATATCTTTAGTCTTGAAGGAGATCCTGCTTCTGAGTTGAATTCGTTTGTGTTCTTCGAGTCTTTTCTTTGTTCAGCTCTGCGTCCTGTCTTAAGTCTTCTTCTAATATGTATTTATAAACTTTAGAATGTTCAAAAACCCTAAAAATTGGGCTTTTTCGAGTAACAGGGAAATAGGATGCGAAATCGATATGGACTGGCACATGGGTGTGTGGCCAGCCCGTGTGGAATTGCCTAGGTCTTGTAGATCTTGGAAACAGCTCTTTTTGCCTGATTTTGGCTCGTTTTTCGCTCCTTTCGCTCCCTTATGCTCACCTAAGTATAGAAACATGAATTTAAAAGATTAGGAGCATCAAATTCACTAATTCACATAATAAATCATCCAAAAACACATCACGAATGAGATTAAAACATGTTACTTTTATGGCTTATCAAATATTCCCACACTTAAGCGTATGCTTATCCTCAAGCAAAATCCTCAACTCACAATTAAAATTAATCTTTCTCAACTTGTAATTCTCATCAATAATGTTTTTTCGTAATTCACAAATAATCATACATTGATACTTAAACTAAAAGAGCATTAAAGATTCAAACAATCTAAGTTGAGCATTTTTAAATCATGAAAAACATAGGTATTTCCCCTTATCTAAGTAATTACCTTTAATTCAAAATTGACAAGAATTGACATCCTCACTAAAGATTTACTCAAATCACTCAAGGTGTTTAAGGTTCAAAAATTAATTACTCAACAGTCAAACATGAAAAGTCATTACCATAGGCTTGCATGAAAATCAAATCTCCACCACTATAAAATGAGATAATACGCAAATCAAAAGGTCTTTATAAGGTTGTAATGGGGCTTAGGTTAAAGGTGTGGAAAAAGGCTGAAAAGGAAGGTTAGAATCGAGATTGAATTGATAAATTACCAAACAAGAAAAATAACAAATGCTAAATTAAAAATAATTACATCAATCAAAACTATTCAAGAATAACACGAGCTTCTTCTCAAAATATGAATTTAACCATTCAAGCTCAAATAACAAAGAACTAAATAACTATATATGTATTTTTTTTCTTTTTTTATATGTAAGTAAGAAGAACTAATTCAGCAACATAATCAAGTGGCTTAATCAGGCAATTAACCAAATCAAATCTCAATAAAAAATGGAGTCAATAAAATGGGAAAAATTCTCAATGAACAAAAAATGAGTTATGGGTTATCATTAATGGGTAAATCAAGAAACGGTGTGTTAGGCCGAAGGGGTTTACTAAAGGTTAATTATGTAGGTAGGCATTTTATGGAATAAGTGGGTTAAAACCTAAGTGCCTTTATCATCTCAGTATATCAACTCAAAGGTGTGGTCTCGACATGCATAATCAAAGCAAGTTCTAAAATAACAAATCAAATTGACACACTCATAACCAATAATAAAATGAGCAAGAAAAGTGTATGCTCTAAAGGCTCAAAATTTCACAAAAAATTATGGTTTTCACTACAGCAAAACAGACTTTTAGCGGCGTTTATAAGCGCCACTAATAGTATTTGCGGCGCTTTTAGAAGCGCCGCAAAAAACGCCGCTAAATCAAACGCGGCAAACTTTAGCAGCGTTTATAAGAGAAAAACGCCGCTAAAGGTCATAACTTTTAGCGGCGCTTTCCCCACAAACGCTGCGAAAGGTCATGACTTTTAGCGGTGCTTTCCCCACAAACGCCGCTAAAAGTCGTGACCTTTAAGGGCGTTTTCCTCACAAACGCCGCTAAAAGCCATGACTTTTAGCGGCGCTTTTTTCACAAATGCCGCTAATTTGTACAAATTTGCAATGTACAATTTGTCAAATATCATACCCCTCCTGCACTAAAACCAACCAATAACAGCAAATATAGCATATAATTCCAACCCAAAACAGCAAATGTAGCATAAAAATCACACCAAATGCATTAATTCAATAAATTAAATGAATTATAACTGAAAATATTCTTACAATAATTTTAAATGTAATAATGTTAAAAATAATCTTACAACGAGAAACTAAATGTCTAAGATGGCAACTTCTGCGACTGCTGAAACATCTGCATCATATGCTGAAGCTGTAGCTGAAGCTCATCGTACTTTCTGTTCTGCTCTGCTAGCATTGATGCTGCCTCTGCCTCCCTTGCAACTGCCGCTACCTCCCTCGCTACTGTCGCTTCCACATCCGCTCTAAGCTGTTGCTGGAGTTCTTCATATTTTCTTTGAACATCAGCAATTTGCTTCACCGTGCTCGCTTGCATCTGAGCTATCTGGTCTTTTAGCCTCTGAACTTCAGCACGAGATTGACTCCTGGAAGGCATGTATTGCTGAGAGTCGGATCCAAAATATTGGGTCGGGGTAACACTAGATCCTTGAAATCGAACCTGACCATACCTTTCAAGACCCAAAACATCAGTGATAATTCTGTTATAAATATACTCAAGATTAACAGAACTATCAGTCGAAGCAGTCGTACCTTTCAGGACCCAAAACATCGATAATAATTCTATTATGAATATCCTCAAGATTAACAGAACTATCAGTCGAAGCAGCCGCTTCATACTCCGCCTTCTTCTCCTTTAGTTTATCCTAATAAATCAATGAAAGAGTTAGAAATGAAATATATAATAAGAAGGAATGCAACATAACTTAACATTATAAATTTATAATAAATCAAATTTTATTAAGTAAATATACCATAATTTCTGCAGCTTCGGATGTCATTGGAGATCCATCCTTCTTCCTATGCGCGTCAAAAAGCTGAAGGCGTCCAACTTTTTGACCAGACGAGACTTCCTACATTGTAACAGTAAAAATATAATTTAATAGTATAAAGTTATTAATATTTGACAGAATTAATAAATTATAATACCTCGGCCTCAGCTACAAAAGCAAAACTTCTGGACCCTGCCGTGTGCGTGAATTTTTGTTTTTGTCTGCTGCTTGTTCCAACTCGCTCACGGTCCTACATAATGAAATTTGTATTATGTATATAGTAAATACTATAAACCGAAAAATTTATAAGACTTTAGAAGTACGTAATACCTCTCCTTTCTTTGAATTCCAGAATCTAACTTGATCTTCCCATTGGTACCTCAACATTCTCGGCGGGACATTTCTTAATTTTTCGTCGAGGCTTATGTCTTTCTTAAAATATTGTTTTCTCAACGTGCTTTTATGGTCTCTCCATTTTTTACCCAATGTCTTCTTAATATAGTCATCGGAGACCTCTAAAGCAAATCTCTCCTGAAAAAACATAAGTTTAAAAAGTAAATATAAATGAAAGTTAAACCAAAGTATTATAAATTACATTCACGTTTTGTTACCTTAATATTATCGAAAGCCTGGTTTTTGTTGGCATCAGGCATGTGATGCCATGATTCGTAGTTAATGGGCAACATATTGGCATTTCGTGCTATAATGCCCAAATAGCCTACTAACAGTCGAGCTTCAGATCCAACAGGCTGGCCATGACTGTTTCTCCTTACTTTAACACACTCAACAGGATTTAGTTCGTATAAATCTTTAAGGAGTGTACGTCCCAGACCTCTTCGCGTCCCACCACCTTCAGCTGAAAAATGATATATTATTATATTAAAATTGAAAAATGAATCAATAATAAAATTCAACATGCATGTAAAATAAACTTAACATTACTTTGAAATTCTACAGGCTCATCATCTATGTCCGGCACACTAGAAGATCCAACAACTGTTTGTTGTTCACTATTTGCTTCTTCTGAATTTGGAGTATTGTGGACAATACTTAACTCTCGTAATCGTCTTCTAGGTATTTTTCCTGCAATACACATAAAATAGTGCAAAATTTTAGTAACAAATAACAACAATAATAGTACATTTAAAATAGTTAAATTATATAACATGACCAATATTAAAATTATAATATTACATATAAATAAAAAATCGTAAAATCTTACTACATCATATTTCGTAAATATCTTCGTCTACATCCTGACGAACCCATTGAAATTATTGACTAGTACTAGGGATATTTTCATTTAAGTTTTGTTCTGGAAAAGGCAAAGTTTCTTATCTTTCGACTATGTCATCTCTACTTCCATTGCTCATGTCAAACAAGTCTCTAGGGGTGTTCCGGAGTACAACGTACCAACCCTCATCAGTTGGATCTTTTGAGTAAGAAACTTGTTTCACTTGAGAAGAAAATACATATGGCTCGTCCATCAATTGTTCTCCAGTGTTATTATTACACCATAGGTTATTATTAGGGAAGATAAAGTAAAAAAAAGATGATGAATTCTTTAATATAATATAATATATGTAGTGACACGTGCGCATATATTTGAAAATATTTATTAAAATATGAAATTTATGTTAATCTCTTATCTTCATTTGCAAAATTCAACTTTGTATTATCATTTTTTAGTACAATTATGGGAAAAAAAATAGTATGGAAATTATTGTATTATAAGTTAGAATTTTTTAATTAAAAATGAATAAATAATTAATTTATTTCTTTATTTTATACACATACCTTTTAACAAATTTTAATTTCTATCATCTTATATGCATGAGTTTAGTCATTTTATTTTACAAATTTTAAAATTTAGGTCTAATTATTATTATTATTATTATTATTATTATTATTATTATTATTTGTTAAATTAAAGTTAATCACAAACGTAATTTTTACATTTTTAAATTTAACAACAATAAATTTAACAAAAAAAATAATAATTAAATTTAAATTTTTAAAAATATAAAAAATTATAACATATTTAACAATTAACTTTTATATTTTATTTATGTTATTTTTTATATCGTACCGTACCTTAAATTTTAAAAAATAATACATGGGAGCTTGTCAAAAATCTAAGCGGCATGATTAGACCGTCTCTTACTCATTTGGACAGAAATTTTTTAAGATTCATCATACGTGGCATTGTTACACCTGGAGATGATCTATTATATCTTACAATGAGATATAAGGTAACCCGTTAGGTTTCCAGCCTATATACTTTGAATCCTTTTTTTTTTTGGACAGCAAAATAATAAACAGCATATATACCAACCAAGCAGGATAATAAACAACAATTTGGACAGCAATTTGGACAAATTCATCATGATATAACTGTTACTGATCATAATTTTGAACTAAAACGTACCTTAATAATTTCAAGAAGCTGCTCTACTCCACTCTCACCAAGAAACAGAGGCTGCAAATTGGTACGAATCAGTTGATAAATTAAAAGGTGTAAAATGGTGTAAAATCATTTTTCAACAGTTCAATGTGTTTGATACTTACCAGGTAATTACAGCTTTTTGTCAATCCTTTAGAACTTAAGCTTTAGTTACTATATAAAACCTGCAAAGGAGGCAGTTAAATTAGAATAAAAGCTAATATTGGATAAACGCCAAAAGAACAAACAACAGCATTGAACAATGTCTCGGGTTAGATTTTCTAAGTTTTTCCATGTATTTAGAAGATCATTATAGGTCATATCCCTGTATTTATGTGTCGGACAAGGGTACTTCAAGAGTCAGAGAAACATGGAAACTAGCAGCCGAACAAGATTTCAAGAAAAATGATTCGTATTTTAAGATTAAGTAACATACTATTAAACAAAAAAAATGATTGAAACTAAATAAATGGTCGATATAAGTAGTAATAAAGCTTTGGGAAAAATGAGTGGCAGAATGTACCAATGAGATTTAAGGAAAAATGAGTGGCAGAATGTACCCATTTTTAATATGGATCCAATATTAAATAAAATATTAAAAAATTTCAGTAGCAGCAAAATTTTATCCCAAGCATGAAATTTTAATTTTGTTTGGTTTGATGGTGAATTTTTTTTAATAATCTTATTATAAATGTTTAATAAAAAATAAGATCGAAAGGCACATGCCAAAGGCTAGCGATAAAGATAAGTAAGGTCTGAAAAGCACACTTAACTGCTTCCTGATTTGGCAATGTTAACATGGACATGCCTAATTACAAATTAAACCAGTTTTCAGCATACTTACGTGCTAACTCTAGAAGGCCTATAGAGTCGAAGACTAAACCGGTTTTCAGCAACAATTCTATCAACAAGTGGTATAGCATAGCCTGTGGGTAGCCATTAAAAGTCATGAGATAGTGGCGAGGAGAAACATAAGAAGAAAGTTGGGTAATAAGTTGAAAACGAAACAATGTGTTGATATCAGCAAACCTTCAAGGCCAGCAGTAAATGGTACAAGCTCAGCTAAGATTTAAAAGTAAAACAATATAAGAATGAGAAAAAAATCAAAATTTTTATAAGTAATATATTTTAATAAAATAACAGGATAAGTATTAGATACGAAACTTGATTTATATATTGGCTAAAAATCAATTTGAGTAATACCCAAAGCTGCAAACAATCTTCTTCAAATATTGAATTTGTCAATACTCAATTTTAAGAGTATTTACCTGAATAGAACTCCACCCAACAGTGCAACCTGCATCAAATTAGATATAAACTTAGTTATAGCAGTTGAAATCAATTGTCTCAAGAAATACCAGCTTAAGTATCAACAGCTTGAAACTCTTAATAAGATCATAGATGAGCAAAGGAAATCAAGAAGCTGCTACCCTTACGCATTATATGCCTGTTTAGGACCTTTATTCCAGTTCTTCCATAAAACATTCCTCAACCATATACTATCATAACAGAATCTAATTCACAGATGAGGCAGATAAATGGCCATAAACTCACATATTTGAAGCAATTTATGTCCAACCTAGGTATCATCCCTAACAGTATTTTATAGCAATGAAGCATAAGATGGCAATCAAATTCATGGGAAGGACATATCAAATGTTATTAATTATGTCTCCAAATCATTTCAAGTTATTTCAAATCACTACAGATTCAAATTGTTTCGAATTCAAATCGATGAAATTGAGTTTGAATTCAATGAGATTTCCTTTTCAAGTTTAGATCATAATTAGTAAGTCAACTAACACCTATTTCTAATACACATCTAAATATATATAAATAAATAAATCCATATTCAACGTATCAATTTCTAATTCTCACACTTAAATCCGAATAACATAAATAAATCAAACTCAATTATCCCATAGAGATAAATCATAGATGATAGAAAATACATAAATTATCTTAGTGCAAGTAACACTTTTCTATCAAAAAGTGTAGATTCTTACACGTTGGTCGATGGCGATGGCATCATGTGCAAAATATATATGTAAAGAATTTCAGCCAATGTAACACAGTTACTTCAACAGAAAAAATAAACGTCATAAGGACACATGAAATCATATACACCTGAAAGTAATAGACCACAAAATAGAATCACAGTGCATCTTTAATTCATGTTGTTGATTGACAATAGATAAATCACTGTCCTCTATGTCGTATGGAAACATGAACTTATACACCCTAAAGTAATAGACCAGAAAACAGAACAACAGTGCATCTTTAATCCAGGTTGTTGTTTAACAACAATAAGTTCCCAAACTAACCAATCTGACTCAAAGAACATAACTAGCTGTGCTGCAAAAACATCCAAAATTGTTCCAAAATCAATAATTTGAGAAGGAAATCTCGGTCTTGACAGGTATGTTTAATTTCACCACAAATGACGTGTAGGGAACAGTATGCGAAACATACAATTTTCAAGATTAAGTCAAGTAACAGTGGAAGCAGGATTACATTACTGCAGAATTGCACAATCCTAAACGTAGAACATTTATCCAGGCCTTTCTTTTTCTATTGTCAAGACTGAAGAAAGTAAAAAAACGGCGATGGCGACTTACACGTTGGTCGATGGCGACGGCGACTGGCGACAAGGCAGATAAAGGCCGACGCGATGCGGAACAATGGACAATCGACAGCAAAGCAGGAGAGGATTTGAGGAGGATTCTGATTTTTGGGAATTTAGGGATTGTGAAAATAAGGTGAAGACACTAAGGGATTTCGGGTCATAAAACTAAATAAAACCCAGCACAAAGAAATGGCGTCGTTTTGCTAAAAAAAAAATTTAAACTTTGTGGTGTTTTTTAAACTAGCGCCGCTAATACTTGAACCTAATATAAAATGAGTTTTTGCAATTTTTTACAATTTTTTACAATTCTTCACTATTTTAAAATTTTTTAAAATTTTATTATACATAAAGTTTACCTACTATCTCTTAAATAATTTAAAATATAATGATAATTTTAATATATTAAAATTAAAATTATCTCTTTTACCATTATAGTAAATTATTTAATATATAATTTAAACAATAATAAGTCATATACCCCAAAAAAACTTTAAAAGTATTTTAAATAATAGTATTTTAATTTTTCATTTTTAACATATATTTTTCAATGTTATTAGTTCTAATTTTTTTCTAGTGCATTAATTTTTTTGAATATTTTAAAAACTAAATTATAAATAAATTTTATTTTAATTAATATAAAGAAATTAGTTAAATAATAGATCGAAGAGGATAAAAGAGTGCATGAGTTTTCGAAAATAATACATGATGGCCACTTGGATGATGGATCAGAATGCAATGAGCAATACAACATCAGTTTGTTTAAATTCAAACCCTAAGTCGACCTCTAAACCCCTAAAACCTAAAACCCTAAACACATAACCCTAAACTCTAAGCTGTAAACCATCATAAATCATGAAACCCTAAACCTCTAATCCTTAAAACCCATAAATTGTAAACCCTGAACCCTAAAACCCATAAATCTTATGACCTACACCTTACACCCTACACCCTAAACCCCTGAAACCCTAAAACCCTAAACACATAACCCTAAACTTTAAACACTACCCAATCGTAAACATTGAAACCTTAAACCATAAACCATTATAAACCTATAAAAGCAAAACCCTAAACCCTAAACCTTAAACCATAAACTTCAAACCACTAAAACCCTAAACTATAAACATCAAACCTTAAACCCTACGGTCTACACCTTACACACTACATCGTAAACGCTAAACCCTTAATACTAAGGCAAAAACCCTAAACACTAAACGTAAAATAAACTTGAATTATTATACAGTGATCAAAACAGCGCTTTTTTTATTTTGAAATAAGCTTTTAATAAAGGTAACTTTTCGTGGCGTTTTTGATAAAAACACCGCTAATTTTTTACAATTTTTATATTGACACAAAAAACGACGACGTTTCCTTTTGAAAAAAAATTAATTTGCGGTGTTTTTAATTGACTTTTAGCGGCAGCGAATTTTTTACAATTTTTATATTGATGTAAAAACGACGTCGTTTTCATTTTGAAAAAAATTAATTTGCGGCGCCGCTATTGCTGTGACTTTTAGCGGCGTTTTTGGGCGATTTTTTTTACAATTTTTATATTGATGTAAAAAAGACGTCGTTTCCTTTTTGAAAAAAAATTTAATTTGCAGCGTTTTTAGATAAAGCGCCGCTATTGCTTTGACTTTTAGCGGCGTTTTTGCAAAAAAAGGCCACTAACTTTTTACAGTTTTTATATTCTAATTAAAACGACGTCGTTTTGTTTTGAAATAAAATTTATTCTGCGGCGTTTTACATCCAAACGCCGCTATTGCTGTTCTTTTAGCGGCGTTTTTAAATAAAACGACGCTATAACTTCATCTTTAAAAAACGCCGCAAATTTTTTACAATTTTTATATTGTAATTAAAACGACATCGTTTTATTTTGAAATAAAAAATGTTTTGCGGTGTTTTGGGCAGAAGCGCCGCTATTGCTTACCTTTAGCGGCGTAAACGCCGCTATAGCTCAATCTTTTGCGGCGTTTTCTATTTAGCGCCGCTGAAGTCTAAATTTTAGGGCGTTTTTTCTCAAAACACCACTAAAAACGCCGCTAAAAGTCTATTTTGCTGTAGTGTTTTTTATGTCAAACTTGTAAATTTAAAACTTCAAGATACTACATCAATTCAGGGAAACAACCTAAAATTTTTTATTCTGAAAATAAACTTATCATCTTGATTCTCTCATGTCTTAAAGTTTAAAACAACCAATGCACAAATATTTATGAATTTAATTCAAAACACATCAATAAAAATCACAAATCGATAAAAATTCATTCTAATAGTAGTATGAGAAAATTACTTAAACACAATGCATAATTCAGGGATTTTCTAATAATTATATGGATAACCTCCCCACACTTAAGATGTACATTGTCCTCAATGTACAAACATATATAATCACAGTATAAACAAAATATCATAAGAGAGGGAAAAAACTGAAACTGCCCTGAATATTGGATGAAATCCTCAGAATAGTAAAAAGCGGAATTGTAGTCAAATCTAAATGTAACGCATGATTCCGAGCAAACTAATAAGAAAATAAACACAATTAATAAAGAAGATTAAGGGGTTATAACTCGATTAGAAACAATCATATATATTTCAAAAAATAATAATGAAAATAAGTTGAAGAAAATAATAATAATAAAATAATAAAGCAACTAAAAACAAAATTAAAAGAAAGATAAAAATAATACGAAAAATAATAATAACAATAATAATAATAATAATAATAATAATAATAAAATCAATAGTAACAATAAACTTAAAGGTAATTGTAATAATAATAATAGTAAAAAAATACTAAAAAACAGAAATAGCAAAAAAAATTAAATATAAGTAGAAGAATAATAAATAATAATAAATAATAGTAAAATAATAATAAATAATATAAGAAATAATAATAAATAAAATAAAATAAAATAAAAATGGGGTGATTAACCCAGTTTTCACATGGCCATGGACACGCCCATGTGTCCAGGCCGTGTAGGTCACACGGCCATGTGCCAGACCATGTGTGTTTTCCTTCACTTCTCCCACGCCCATGTGAGATCCCACACGCCCGTGTGCCTCGGTCATGTCTCCCACACGGCTGTGTGCCTTGCCCTTGTAACTCTCTGACTTTAAAAAAAATTAGCTCCAGGTTTCACACGGCCTAGGACACACCCGTGTGTTCAGGCCGTATGGGTCACATGGCCATGTTACCAGGTCGTGTGTGTTTTCTTTCGCTTCTCTCATGCCCATGTGAGATCCCACACGCCCGTGTGACCACACGGCCATGTCGCCATCCCGTGTAACTCTCTATCGATTACCTCATTTCACGCACGGCCTAAAACACGCCTATGTGTCCAGGCCGTATGCTCCACACACCTGTGTGTCCAGGCCGTGTGGGTAAAAAACACACCTTTTTTTTAAGATTTTGAAAATTAATTAATTTTAAAAAAATATCATGAAATAAAGTTAAAAAAATTAGCAATGTTAACACTCGAGTTGCCTCCCGATAAACACTTATTTAAAGTCTAACCTCAACTTACCTCGTATTCGCACAGTCACGGTGGTTCGCGGAGTCGAGACTCCTCTTTCTCGCTGTTAATTATTTTATTCAAATAAGGTTTTAGCTGAGTATTATTTACCTTAAAAGTTCCAAATTTAAAATGATTTACCTCGACTGTACCATATGGGAAAATATTCAGTACAGGGAAAAGGAGTTGCTCCATTTGCATTAAGCTCTGAAGTGGTGATTCGAGGGTTCGTTTTATCCAACAATACTTGATCCCCGATCTTAAATTGACTCGTTCCATCCTTATGCTCGTCATGGTGTCATTTTGGTTCATCTTGTATTCTTGGTTTCTCCTTGACATGTGTTCGCCATTCATCTAGTTCATCGATCTATAGTCTTCGTTCCTCATGAGTTGTTCTGTTTTTGTTACATGGACTGGAAGGTGGCTCCATCACGTTTTTCTGAGGGGGTTCCTGTGAAGACGGTTGAGCCACAAGGTTACTCACAAAAACATAACTCGTATATTCATCTCGATCACTAGATATCCTAACAGAATCATGAGCTTGGAGTTTAATCATATCCTCACCTACACGAAGTATCAATTCACTTGTACCAACATCAATGATAGTTCTAGCAGTCGTAAAAAAGGGCCGACCTAGAATTAAGGGTACGTCATTATCCTCATCCATGTCTAGC
This sequence comes from Gossypium australe, assembly GCA_005393395.2. Classification (NCBI taxonomy): domain Eukaryota; kingdom Viridiplantae; phylum Streptophyta; class Magnoliopsida; order Malvales; family Malvaceae; genus Gossypium; species Gossypium australe. Next base: position 99,594,797 of record CM016625.1, on the reverse strand, counting down.
ACAACAAAGTCAACTGGAAATATAAATTTATCAATTTTAACAAGCACATCCTCAACAATATCCCTAGGAAATCTAATAGTTTTATCTGTCAATTGGATACTCATCCTAGTTTGTTTGGGTTTCCCAAGACCTAGTTGTTTAAATATTTTATAGGGCTTGACATTAATACTCGCCCCCAAATCAGCCAAAGCATTTTTAACATTTAAACTACCAATTAAACAAGGAATAGTAAAACTCCCTAGATCTTTTAATTTATTGGGTAGTTCATTCTGTAAGATAGCTGATCAAACTGCATTTAGCTCCACATGCGACGCATCATCTAACTTTCGTTTATTTGCTAAAAGCTCCTTTAAAAATTCCACTGAATTGGGCATCTGCGAAAGAGCTTCAATAAACGGTAAGTTAATATGTAATTTTTTCAACAGTTTAAGGAATTTACCGAATTGTTAGTTTTTGTTGTCTTTCCTTGTTGCATTTGGATATGGCACACGAGGTTTATATTCCTTACCAACCAATTTTTGTTAGTTATGGCTTACCTCAACCTTACCATTACTTACCGCAGTTTCTTGCCTTGGTTCATATTTAGATTCAACTAACCCTTATTCATCTCGAACAATAATCGCATGAAGCTATTCTCTTGGGTTAGTTTTAATATTACTCGGCAAGCTACCTTGAGATCTTTCTGAAATCAACTTAGCCAGCTGACCTATTTGATTCTCAAGCCCTTGAATCGACGCTTATTGATTTTTAAGTGTTATCTCAGTGTTTTGGAAACAAGTTTCTGACAACGAAATAAACTTCGTCAACATCTCCTCAAGGTTCGACTTCTTCTCCTGCTAGTAAGGTGATTGAAAGCTTGGAGGGGGTTGTGGTCTTTGATTTCCTTGACCACCCAAGAGAAGTTGGGATGGTTCCTCCAACTTGCATTATAAGTGTTACTATAGGGATTATTCTGAAGTCTAGAATTATTACCCATATAGTTGACTTGTTCGTTCTCTGTGCTAAGATTGTAGGATAAGTATTCTGGATTGTTCATCCCTCCTCCATTTGTATCGCACTACATCACCGGATGTACCTATGTAGAACAATATAAACCATCAATCTTTTTATTCAAGAGTTCTACCTGATTTGACAACATAGTGACCGTATCAATGTTAAAAACACCAGTTGCTTTCATCGGCTTTGTCCTCATGACTTGTCACTGATAATTATTCAGTAACATTTCTTCTATAAACTCGTAAGCCTCTTCAGGTGTTTTGTTATTCAAAGTCCTACTAGCGGATGCATCAATCAACTGCCGAGTTGAGGGGTTCAAACCGTTGTAAAAAGTTTGAACCTGTAGCCATAGATGTAATCCATGGTGAGGGCACCTTCTTAATAAATCCTTATACCTCTCTCATGCATCATATAAGGTTTCTAAGTCCATCTGTACAAAGGAAGAGATATCATTCCTCAGCTTGGCTGTCTTAGTCGGTGGAAAGTACTTCAACAAGAATTTTTCGATCATTTATTCCCATGTAGTGATAGAACCTTATGGTAGAGAGTTCAACCACTGTTTAGCCTTATTCCTCAACGAGAAAGGAAACAAATGAAGGCGAATAGCATCGTAAAAAACACCATTAATTTTAAAAGTGTCGCAGAATTCCAAGAAATTAGCCAAATGAGTATTTGGGTCTTCGTCCTGCAAACCATCAAACTGAACAAACTGTTGAATCATTTGAATAGAGTTAGGTTTCAGTTCAAAATTATTTGCAGCAACAGCAGGTCTAACAATACTCGATTCAACCCCAATTAAATTGGGCTTGGCATAATCGTACATAGTACGAGGAGTAGGATTCGAATTTACAGGATTTACAGCAACCATAGGAGGTAGCTTATTATTATGATTTTCTTCCATCTCCTCAGTAATAACAATAATGTCTTCTTGTTCTTTTATTGTACCTCGTCGACTCCGCCTCGCTTCTCTATGATTTCTGCGAGCTGTACTTTCAATTTCGCTGTCGAATACTAGAGGTCCTGACGGGATTTTTCTAGTCATAAACTAAAGGAACCTACTAGAAGCAAATAAAAGAAAATTTAGTAAATTAAAATAAAAAAAATAAAATGCAATAAAAAATAAAAATGGCTAAAGTAATAAAAATTAAGTGTTCCTAATATTTTAGTCCCCAGCAACGGCGCCAAAAACTTGATGACGTCACGAACTAACTAAAATACGGCAAAGGCAAGCGCACCTATCGAATGGTAGTATAGCTATGGTGAGTCGAGAATATCGTATCCACGAGGACTAAAAGTACTAGTAGTTACTATCTTTTTATTATCTAGTCGAATAAATTGAAGGGATTTATTTTAATCTAATCTTAATAAAGTAGGAAAATATTTGAAGAAAACTGATGAGAGAGACAATACCCAGGAAAGAATCCACCTAGACTTCACTTATTATTTTCTAAATCTGAATTAAACGATTTATTCACTTGTCTTGATTCGTAGAAATCCCTAACTTATGTTAATATATCTTTCGAGAATAACAACAACTGACTCTAGGTTGATTAATTGAAATCTCTTTCTAATTAAAACCCCTATCATCGCATTAACTCGATCTATGGTTTCCCCTATTAGATTTGACTCTAATCCGGTAGATTTATGTCGTTCGATTTCTAAAATTGCATGCAACTCCACTCAATTATGCCAAATCTACTCTTAAACAGGGACTTTTGCTCCACTGAATAAGCACATCAATCATGAACTAATATCCTGAAAACATTAAAACATGAAATAAGAACACATAATTGAGATCAAGAACAAATATTTATCATGTAATTCAGAAAAATTAAATAATAAGATCCGTCTTAAGTTTCATCCTTCCTAGGCATCTAGAGAATTTAGTTCATACTTTTGGAGGAAAACATCTCAAAAAACAACAAAACATAAAGAAACCCAAAAAAATTCGAGAGAAATTGAATGGAGATCTTCAGTCTTGAAGGAGATCCTACTTCTGAGTTGAACCCGTTGGCGTTCTTCGAGTCTTTTCTTCGTTCAACTCTGCGTCCTGTCTTAGGTTTTCTGCTAATATGTATTTATAAACTTTAGAATGTTCAGAAACCCTAAAAATTGGGTTTTTTCGCATAACAGGGAACTAGGGTGCAAAATCGACACGGGCTGGCACATGGGCGTGTGGCCAGCCCGTGTGGATTTGCCCAGGCCGTGTGGATCCTGAAAACAGCTCTTTTTGCCCGATTTTGGCTCATTTTTCGCTCCTTTCGCTCCTTTATGCTCACCTAAGTATAAAAACATGAATTTAAAAGATTAGGAGCTTCAAATTCACTAATTCACATAATAAATCATCCAAAAACGCATCAAGAATGGGATTAAAAACATGTTACTTTTATGGCTTATCAAAAACGAGCTTCGGCAAAAGCCGAAAAACCTCATTGTCGATGCCACACAGGCATTTGCCTGCCCGTGTGGCTGGCCGTGTGCGAGACACGGCCGTTTGATCGACGAAGGCATTGCCGTGCGCAGGCCACGACCGTGTGGTGGCCGGAGTGCGGCTGTGTGGGCCACACGGGCTAGGCCAAATTGAGCGTGCGGGCCACACGGATGTATGGGCCCACACGGGCATTCCACACGAGCGTATGGGTTTTTGGGCCAGGCCATGTGGGCCACACAGGTAAACCACACGAGCATGTGGGCCCATAATTCTAAAATTTTCCCTAGGGTTGTACGGGTCGTTCCGATCGACTGTGGGCCTACTATAGGATCGGTAAGGGCCAATTAAACCCTGATTTGTATGCTATGATAGCCTAACTATATTAATGTATGTGTATCTGTTATTTGTATAAAACATGTTGAGCATGCTTAATCTGTTATATCTGTATCTAAATCTATGTATCTATTATTGGGGTGGGATTTGTATATGAGGAGGAAGTATTCTGTTCGGCGTTTATCGCCTTTATTCTGGCAGCTTGGATGCATATTATCTTATATGTGTTTTAATGGCACAATGTGATGTGTAGGGATGGGTGGATGTTTTTAACCCCACATGATGTGATAGGATGGTCAAAGTTGGTGTGTAGAGGATGGGGGTAGGATTTTGCATATCTGGATTTGAATTTGTTATCTGAATCTGAATCTTAAATAAAATTTGTATCTGTATCTGTATCTGACTGTGCATATGATTTTGTATGTATTGCATGTCTTTTTCTATTTGGTTACACACTGAGTTTACATAAACTCACCTCTGTTTGTCAATTTCTGTTCAGGTAATCCATAGACTTAAACGAGTCGGTGTGGAGGAGGCTCAGCGGTGACCACATGATTGAGAACTATTTTACATAGTAAATTATGGTTAAATTTATAATTCTGATTTTGTTTGAAAGTTTGTAATTTTTAGGACTCTCTCCGGGCTGTTTGTTTTATTTTGGTTTTGGATGTGTTTTTAACTCTTTCATTGCGATGCATGACAGAAATTACGATTTTACGAAAAAAGTTTTTTTTTTTCTAAAAACACGAACTGGATTTCTAAATCATTACGGTTTTAAGACTTCCGTTGTAAATTATATTTTGGTAAACAAACGAATATGAACTATTGAACTTGAATGATTTGACGAGATGAGTTTGTTTTCAAAAATCCTACCTTGTGACATTTTCGGATTTGGCCATAACGTCTAGGCCGGGTTTGGGGTGTTACAAATCCATTCAATATATATATATATCTACTAATTCAATTCATTCAATCAATTATCAAAATATCAATTACTCACCTCAACACTTACCATATACATTAAATAAAAATTATAACAATTAATAACTAGCTTCGGATTATAGAAATACAAACCGGAAATTCCGAGGTATTCAACGTCGACTTTATTATTTCCCTTTTTAGTCGATGATTCCGGTACGACATTAGCTATTGAGCTTTGAACCCTTGAAACCCTAACTTTTCTCCTTCTTTCTTTCTCTTTTTCTTTTTTTCTTTTCCCCCCCTGTTTTGTTCTATTTTCTGTTTCTTTTTCAATTCCATTTTCTTTTCTTTTATTTGTTTTGTTTTAATTATAATAATAATATATATTTAATTAATTAATAAGCAATACATATTTTATTATTAAATACATATGTTTATTATTATTACACATGTATTTACCAACACCATCCACTTGTCAATTTATGGCTTAATTTCTTATTTAGTCCCTTCACTTTTCCTCTAATCTATAATTCAACTTTCTCCCTATATGCAATCTAGTCCTTACACATAATTACTCTTAATTTAAACAAATTCACCTAATCAAAACCTAATTAACCACACAACTAGCTTCGTAAATATAAAATATTTACAAATCCGTTTTACAAAAACGGAGACCTGAAAGTACACTTTCCAATACTCGTGACTGTCAAGTCATTACACATAAGCACCTCAAGACTCGCAATCATGGACCAAATTAATTAATAATTAGTACTTTATCAGCTATTTTTCATCTTCCCAGGGTTTGGTATTTTTTTTCAATTTAATCTTTAAACTTTTTTTTGTCCATAATAATCCTGGAACTTGGTAACTTTTCCTAATTTAGACATTGATTCTTAAACTTATTTCATTATATTTTAACAGAACCCGAATTCTGAGACTAAATTGAGAAAAAAAATATTCAAAGTTAAGAACTAATATGACAAAAAAATTCAAGAACCAAAGTAAGAAAATTTACTAAACTTAGGGACTAAATATGACTTTATCCCTTTAACTTTAGACTCCGTTAATTTTACTGAAAATGATTTCCAGAAAATAACTTACTTTTCTAGAAAAGCTAATATTTTTTTGTGTTTGATGAATCTGTGTAAAATATTTTCTTTTATTTGACAGATTTCTTAAAAATATTTTATAAAATTTATTTTCAATGAAACAAACATACATTCGAGATATTCTTATCTTTTAATTGTTTAATTGGGTTTATTTTATATCTATAATTTTATATTTTACATTATTTTTGCATATATTAAAAATATTTTGTTAAATTCAGATTCATTACAACGTCATTTTTTAGTTGCATGATTACCAAATGAGTAATTTTTATTTAAAAATGTGATATCAACAAAATTGACAAAAAAATTTAACAATATCAACAATTGGACTCGATTTTCAAATCTAAAAAGTAGAGGGACTAAATTCTTGAAAATAAAAGTACAGAGACTAAATTGCAAATTTGTGAAGAGTACATAGAGACTTATGACATATTTTAACCTTTATACTACAAAACATTTACTATTGATATATTATAATTGTAATAAATATTTATTATTATTTTTTGTGAATAATAAATATTTATTATTAAAATATTAATGTTGAATATTTTCAATAATATGTGATGAATATTATTTAAAAATATTAAAATTGAAATATTTATTAAAGTAAAATTATATTAATAATTTATTACATGACTAAATATAAATAATTAAATAGGTATGTTTAATAATATTAAAAAAATATAATATTTTATATAGTAAATAATTTTAAATATTTTTAAAAATAAAAATAATTATTTTATTGAGATAATAATATTAAACTTGATTTAAGTTAATTTTTATAAAAATAAAATTATCTATAGATAATCTCTTTTCCGAAAAATGACTTACGTTTTTCAAAATGGTAAGTCATTTTACAAGAAAAATGGTTTATTTTATGTTGACATGTAAATCATTTTACGTTGACCAAACTATTTTCTATAAAACAAACACAAAAAAATAAAAAAAAAAAACAATTTTCATAAAATCTTTTACATAGTAAACAAATAAATCCTTAAACTCCTATTTGATACTGATATCCTTGCTTCAAACAATGCTAGGATCGATCCTCACCTTATTGGATTCTATTTGGTTACAAACATGGATAGCTTTATTATGGTCTAATTCTAGTTTTAATCACTCTATTCAATTGAAATTTGATATTTAATCCTTCTAGTTTAGTTAATATCATAAAACACCGCGTTATTTTAGTTAATGAGTTATATATGACTATGGTTTGAGTCAAAATTAAAATTTCAAATTTTAAAAAAAAATATATAAATTAAAAATAATTAAATCGGTGAATAGAGACTAAATTAACAATTAATGTATAGAAAGAGATTATCAGCAAAATTTGACTTAAACGGTTTAGCTATTACCGTTTGAGTTAAATTGAAATTTTAATAGCACATAAACTAAAATTGATCAAATTAGAGTACAAGAGTTAAATCCCTAACTTACCTATAATATAAAGTTTAATAGAAAAATTTGACCTAAAGAAATATTCTCGGACTCGATATCTTGAGTAAAAATTTAAAAGACATAATGACAAATTTAGCCATCAATTTTTATATCTTTTGCCGATTTGACCCTTATTTGTTTTTTTAACTAAATTTGGCCGTTAACCTTTCGAAAATAGAAATTGCTTTTTATAACGAACATATTGGCTAAAACATTAAAATTTTAACAATATTGGCGTGAGAATGTATGTGGCAGTCTACTTATACTTCATGCTGACAAAGTACTATTTATCATATATGTCATACCAATAAATTATTTAAAAAAGTTCAAGAATTCAAAAAAATTATAAAAAGTTCATAAAAATAAAAAATTAGCATAAAACACGCGTAGGTTACTATGCGCCTTGTAATGTTTAAAAAGCTAATTTTTGTGTATTTTTGTTAAAAAACAAATTAACTATTTATAAAAGGTTGATAATCAAATTTGAATTTTTGTAGGAGATTTAGGACCAAATTTAGTTAAATACAATAAGGGTTAAATTCAGGGCCTTTGCCCAATGGTATAATTATGATTATAAGGCCTCTCAAATGTCAAGTGTTCAATTTAATCCCTTTTAGCTTTTATTTAAATGGAACAATTGCAATTTTGACCATTTTTAAAAGCTTAAATTTTAATCAAGTCATTTTAATACAATTTTTCTAGCTTTGACCCCCTCAATTTTTTTTAGTTTTATCTCAGTTCCCCCATGCATAACTCTTACCTTCGTCCCTGGCTAAATTGATAAAAAATATATATATAAAAATTAAAAGCTAAATTTATCATTATGCCAATTTAAAATTGTCTTTAGTCCCCTTCAACAACAAGCATACATCCAAATTTAAAGACCAAATTTGGGTTAAATTATTAAAAAAAAAATGAAGTAAAGGAGAATCCTTGCAATTCATCTCCAGGATTTTGAACCACTACGGGACATAGGCAAATGGCTATTTCCAACTCACTGCAATTGGACTTCGAACTCTGTAATTACCAGAAACCCACACTAAGGATCCAAATGATGAGCCAGCTACCGTTTTGTTTCGACTCAGTCCAGTAAAACTCACTTCGTAACTCAGTTCCTCATTCAACTCAGTAAAACTCAAAACTTTAGGACTCACAATCACAGATACTCCTTTGGGTACTTCAACTGATACTTTGTATGTACTTTTAGGTATCCCAACATTTGTGACAGTCCTTTTGTATGTGAACGTAACATTCCGAGCCTTTTGTTTGAAATTCACGGCGAAAGACGGGTAATTCAAGTCACCGGGTTGCATCCTTCGTTCAGTCGGCGTACATTGATAACCTTCTTCGAACATGGATACTTGAGAATCGGTATAGTGCAAGCTACATAAGTAACTTATGTAATCCTCGGCGGTAATGTTGTATATTAAACCGGGATAGGTAGCTTTGATGGGATCGACATGACCCGAACCGATAGCAAAAGGTGATGCCGAGTTGTAAAACGCGAGATCGGCTATTGGTTTTCCTTTGTTGTCTAATGTATATGCAGTTGTCATGAGTGCAGATTTGATTGCTGCTGGGGACCAATCTTTGTGCTTCGATTTAATCAGCGCAGCAATGCCACTAACGTGAGGGCATGACATCGATGTACCCGAAATTATGTTGAATAATACCCGTCTTTCGTCAGATTTAAGCCTGCTTGGACTCGTTTCGGCCGGCCATGCTGCTAGTATGTCGACTCCTGGTGCTGTTATATCTGGTTTGATCACGTCCGGTCCAACTAAATTCGGTCCTCGGGATGAAAATGCCGCGACTTTCGGTGCTTGGTTACCATACATTGTGCCTTTGAACACAATGGAAGCTGTTGGTGCTTTTGTTGTGTTCCAATACTTGATTACAGCTTTACTGGCTATGGCTCCTAGAAAAATGTCCGGTAAAACGTGCACCTCATTGGCAAGATCTTCACCTTCGGGGCTTAGTATTAAAATCCCAGCTCCGCCGGCCGATTTTACAGCCTCGCCTTTTTCGGTCCGTCGCACTATTCCTTGTTCACAAATCACAATCTTTCCTTTCACAAGCTTAGGATCAAGTGACCCAGAGAGGCAATATTCAGCACCTAAATCCCCTGCTGTTTTGCCATACACAATTGGTAATCCCTTTAAGGCCTTACCAGTATAAAACGACGACCCTTCGAAAGTTTCTCCGTTTCCAAGTTCGATAATCGCCACGAAGCTTCGGTCCATAGTACTAGCCGCTACAGTCATGATCCATGGCGCGGTGTTAACCGCGGTGTACGCGTCCGGTCCACTATTACCTGCACTAAAGGCAACGAAAATCCCACTTTTAAAAGCCAAATACGATGCAATAACAAGGTAATCTTGCCAATACGGCACGGCCTCGGACTCGGATCCTAACGAAAGTGTCAATACATCGACACCATCTTCAATAGCTTTCACCATAGCTGTTAAGATATCGACACTAGTACACCCCGGCCAACATACTTTATACGCCGCGATCCTCGCTGTGTACCTCATTCCGGTCGCCGTACCATTAGCTAAACCGAAAAGATTCGCATTTTCGACAATGTCCCCACCGGCCGTCGAAGCCGTATGTGTGCCATGTCCGGATACATCTCTTGCAGATTTATATTCTTCCGTATCATTGATTTTCCCACCAGCGGCTATATACCCGCCGTAGAAATAACGAGCACCGATTAGTTTTTTGTTACAATTGGACGGTGAGAATCTAGTGCCGTTCTCGCAAACACCCTTCCATCTTTCCGGTACCGGAGACAACCCATGGTCTTGGAAACTAACATGTTCCGGCCATATCCCACTATCCACCACGCCGATTATTACATCGGAATGTAAATTAGAACCACTCCATGGTCCTTTTTCACCTTTCATCCCTGTTAAGCCAAGAAACAATGGACTCCGAGTAGTGTGGAGGCTTAGCATTTTATTAGGTACCGCCGACATGAACCCGTCCATGTTTTTCAACGACTCTAACTGTTTACTAGACAGCTTTGCGGCGAAACCAAACAAGGCGGTCTCATAGGAATACAGTAGCTCCGGTGGTGTTGCTTCCATGGAAGAAACATCAATTAAAGAATCAAGAACAGCTTGGTGCCATGGTTTTGTACTACTAACAAGGGAACTGTAAGTGTTTGTGATCTTTTTCTTGTCCATACGAACTATATACGTTTGTTCATCGGCTGAAGCAGTTGAAATGGCGGCCATTAATGCTAGTAACAGCAACATCATTGCAGCATTAATGATCTTCATGACATCTGAAGAAAGAGAAACAAAAAGAAAGTTAATTTAACATCATAATTTCAAACATTATTGCAGTTGAAATTAATCGAAGCTGGTTATGGCTACCAGATAGGGAAAAAATATGCAAAGAAAAAGTGTAATTACCAGTGATTTTCATGGCTATCATCAAAGCTTAAGATGATGAACAATGAGAACAGATTTGGAAAATATATAGAGATCATTACTAGGAAGGATCTTATAGACGAGGGCTGGTCTTGGAAGTAAATTTAACGTCACAGGTTTTGGGTAGGCTAAATTATTGTAAAAAAACATCCCTTCAACTAGTTTATTTTTTTTGCTAAAGTAGTCTCCATATTTTATTTTATTTAAATAATTTTTTATCCTCCAAAGTCTAGGCTCGAGTCTTGATGTTAACTTCTCAAGGGAAGGTAGGTAAGGGCTTTAGTCCCTCTAAAATTTATAATTTATTTTTTACCACTTAAACCAATTGTTGTCTCTAACTTTCCTTTCCCTAAATTGTAACGTGATCTTTGTACTAAAAAAGTAAATACTTTAGAGTTTTAGTTCGATTAGTATTGGTATTGTTGTCAATATAAGATGATATGAGTTCAAGTGTGCTGATTGTTGGGGATGAGCTATGGGTAGTTTTAGGCATTGTGTTAAAAAAATCAGATACGATCAATTTTATAAATTAAATTGAGTTAATTATGTTGCTAAATTATTAGTAAGTTTACATTTTGGTCACTTAACTTCAAAATGTTACAAAATAGTCATGGAGCTATTCAAAAGTTTTTATTTAAGTCATCGAGATGTTAAAATTGTTGTTGTATCGCCTTCTCTCTTTACTCCTCCTGTACAAATTGAAAAACTCCTTTCTCTTTCTTCTACAATTTAGTTTTTTTTTATGAAAAAACTTTAAACGACATGAATCTATGAACCAAAATCTAAACAACTTTTTTCCCTAATCTCTGACACTGATCGTCATATCGACTTAGAATTAATGTATGTTCTTTTAGTCGTTGATGGGTATTGATCTACCATACCAATAATTGAATTATCACTTAAAACTCACTACCCAAACCTAAAAAAAAATAGCAAACTAACGACTTCAATAAAAACGTTATTTTTATAATTAATAGCGAGTAGACTAGAACAATTTGGACCATGAGTGCTCTGCAAATTGCAATAATGCAATGCACAGGGCCAAATTTGTCATTTCCGTTGGATATAAGGATTTGATAAATGTTATCACTCTTCTTTTTCTTCTTTTCTTGAACAAAGTGTTTTTCACGTTGGCTAGTCATCATCACTTAATATAGAAATTCTTTTATTTTTACTTTTTTTTTATTCCATTGACTTAATTAATGAAAAACTTGACTTAGTCTACGGTTCGGTTCAAGTGGCAGCATTTTCACCCTTGAGTGTTTTATATGATCGAGTTTAATTATATGTAATTAGTATGGTTTATCTTTTTAGACATTCGATAAAGCATGTTCATTCAGGAACTTGTCGCATCTTCATCTCCTTGAGTTTTCAGTAAACTTCGAAGTAGAGATGGAGTCAAAAACAATTACTTTAAAGGGGCAAAAATGAATTATAAATTATTCAGGTGATCAGTATATAATTTTATCATCATACTAACAAGTAATTTTATAAAAAAAATTAATGAGCTAAATGATAAATCTACCATTTTAGGGCCAAGGCCACTGCCTACCTATTTGCCTTCGTCCTTGGTTGGAAGACAAAATGTTCGGGCACGCTAGCTCTAAGTAAACATCTCGCTATTTTCTCTCAATAATGTAGAAAAAAATGGTGAATATTTAATGCATCGTCATCAAATGATAACATGACACATCATCATTGAATAAAATAAAAAATAGTAGAGGACTTATAATTAAATACTAATAACTTTATTTTAAACATAATTACATAATAATTAATTATTTTAAGTAAAATCATTAGAATTTATTGTTAAATCATACATATAATTTTTTTTCTATTTAATAATATATGTTTTTATTCATCATTAATGTGTGAAATTTACACCTTGACCGTGATTAAAATTATTGTCCTAAAAAGTTTATTGAATTATTTTAAATAATTTTCAATTCGTAGAACAACCATGCATTAACTGGAAAGAGATCATCTTGCTTCAATCTGGAGGAGCAAGGGCGAATCCAGGGGGGCTGGCAGGGGCCCCGGCCCCCCTAAAATATAAAATTACTATTTAAGCCCTTGAGATTTTTTAAAAAATTTAAATTAGTAAAGTTAAAATTATACTTTGGCCCCCTAAAATTATAAAAATTTAATTTAATCCTTTAAAAATTATAAATATATAGACTATAAAAAATTAAAATTTCATCCAACCCCTTAAAACATTGTTCTGGCTTCCCCAACGTGGAAGAGCCGAAAATATAACAACCGATTGTTAATCAATATATATAAAGTACTTTAATTAAGCTATCATTCTTTTTTTTAGCTTTCCAATTAATTTCTTCTTTTAACTTTTTTTTAATATTTTATGGTTGAAGATGTATGAACACGGGTTCAAAAAAGCAAGAATATTTTGCGGTAGAAAGCACTTTTGTAGTCAATTATAAGTTCCACAAGAACCCTAATCATGGAGCAAATTAATTTATAATTTGTGCTTTGTTTTTGTTTTCTTGTGTTCACACAAAGGAAATAAAGTTTAAAATGGGTCGGGACGGGCCAGATTCAGATCGTGTTAATGGATTTAGATCATTTTTTTTAAGTTTAGGCTCGATTTAATTCGAAAAATAGGTTTACTTTTCACTCAAGCTTAGTCTGATTTAAGAAAAGTAAACTCGAGTATGACACAATCAGCTCATATTTGATTTTTTTAGATTAATTTTTATTTAAAATTAAACTTTTTTAAAATATAATACACTAAATGTACTAAAAAAATACTAAAATAGAAGTTTTCTAACACATTAAAAAGTATTTATATTAAAAAAAATACTACCATAATTATATAAATATTTTATTGTATTAAAAATAAATTTAAAAATTTTATATTTTGGGTTGGGTTATTTAGTTGGGTAAGTTTTTTTATGGTCTTCGGTAATGGGTTAACTGTTATTGGATTAGTGATTTAATATAAATATATAATTATTATTTAATATATAAATAAATATAATATTTTTTTTATAACATAATGTTCAGGCCGAGCTCGGGCCAAAAAATCTCACCCAAGACCCGACCCATATAAAAAATGTATCTTAAATTTTACCCAAGCCCATTTTTCGGGCATTGTACGTATTTTGTCCAAACCTTCCCAATTTTTGGACAGGTGGCCCGACTCATGAGTAGATTTACATTTAAGGTCACTAAACTATTTTTAAGTTTATGTTTTGGTCACTCAACTTCAAAAGGTTACAAAATAGTCACTAAACTATTTAAAAGTTGTTATTTAAATCATTGGGTTTGAAACACCCCAAACCCGGCCCACAAGTCTCGACCAGATCTGGTATGTTCCTCGAGTAAAAACAGTTCAAATTCGTTGGTTCTTTTGAAAATCTTTAAGTGATTTCGGAAAAACTCGATTTGGGTTGGGCTCAAGTTGGAAACCAATTTATTTTGGAATTATATGTTTTTATAGAGATGCCTTTGTTAAGTTCCAAAACAGTTAAGTTAAAAGATATGTCAAATTATAGGTTTTATCTTTAATTAAAATCATGTGAATTTAAGTGTCAAAACATTTAGGGTTTATTTTTAAATAATATACTTAAACTTTAAATTTGATAAAAATTATATCGTACTGGAATAATGACATGCACGCATATTATGGTTCATATTATGACCTTATTACATCAAAATAAACCCAAATAATTTAAAGTACTTAAGATAAAATAAATGTCCAAATAAAATAATTCCTTGCTGAGCATGGCCACCTTTAAGCTCCTGCTGACCCGGTCCATTACTGATCATCACCTGAAAAATGTTCCCACAACGGGGTGAGTCAACAGACTCAATGTGTACACAAACACTAAGTCCAAATAGAGTCAGGCATATCAAGCCATACACATTCATATCATAATATACAATTAATGATGCATTCCCAAGCCCAAGCCTAGTTACCAACCGCTACACATCACCCGTACCAACCTGCACACCGTGGGGACTACTAAGTCAACCCTCCATCCGCTACACACCATCGAAGGCAGTCGCTACAGTCGACGTGCTCATCGCCCTTATAAATTCGTGGCATAGCCACCAGATAGTATTTCGTGTCATGTGACACCACATTCAGATAATGTGACCGAAGTCACCACATTCAGATAATGTGACAATAGTCACCACATTCACTTCCCCTTTCATAATAACCCAAATGCCCATGTCATACAAAATTATGCATTATCATGCCATATTCTCTATTCACATTCTTATAGATTCACATATGTCTTAACAGATCTTATCATATTCCTAGTACGAATAGGAAAACGTACCTGAGTACTTTGTACCATTGTATGGTACCTTAGCCATACTTTTCACATTCTTAATAACACACATACATATATTAAACATTGCCATAGATCTTATTAAGAGATAGTGTGGGGTACACACCTGGTATACTTAGCGAATTTACTCCAAATCCCGGAGACTCGATCTAGCGTCCTAGATCCTTAGATTTCAAGTTCCTACATTCGACCAACATGTAATGTTTTAACTAAAGGCCATTCGGCCATAAAACCAAATCCCAATAGGATTATCGTAACCCAAAACTTACCTTGCTGCCGATTTGACTATCACTCAAATCCCGAAGCTTTATGATGCTTCTTTATTGCAATCGGCTAACACTAGATCACCTATAGGGTTAGTTTTCGGCTTTTGAACATGTAAGAAATAGATCTAAGTATCAAAATAGGCCTTGGCCGAATGTACATATGGACTTACCTTGTGGATTTAAATCCCGAAAACACCACTTGACTATGGAGATGTCGAAATACCTATGGCCACATGTTAGATCCAATTTTCCAATCATTAAATCACAATAGAATGGCCTATGGCCGAACCTTATATTTACTTACTTTAGATCTTAAAATCCCGATAGATCCCTTCCTTGTAGTCTACAATAGGCAAACAAATCCCCGAGAGATCCTTCAAAGATTCGGCAAAGCACCCTAAGGAGATTAGTACCTTGTTTTCGGCAAGTCTAAAAGAAATAAAAATCGAACTTGCTCTTACCCTTACTTGAAGAAATCGACAGCTCCTATATCTTGACAACACAAAGGTTCGGCCTTGAGACTTGGAGAATAGTCAGCTATGGTCACTTGGGTATTCGGCTTCAACAAGATTGAAAAGGAAAAAGCTTGAGGGTTTCGGCAATGGTGGAATGTAAATATGGCTAGCACAGGGAGTATTTCGGCTTAACAAAATAAAAGAGAAGAGGAGAATTGTTGCCAGAGAATTTCGGCAGAGAGAAAAGGAGAAAGAAAGAATAATGAATGGCCTTATTTTCCTCCTTTTGCCGAATTTACTAAGCCTAGAGTCCCCTACTTGGCCATCACTATCATATCCTTATTTCCCTCCTTATCTCCTCATTTATTCTCTTTAATCACTTTAATAACTAAATAAAATAATCCAATACATTATCTCTTATCCTTCTCCTATTTTAGCTCTTATCTCTTATTTAAAATAAATAAAATAAATAAAACAATATTTATCCTACCTTAGCAGAAAATTAATAGGAGAATTAAGCTCAATCCTCCTCCAATTGAAAGTCCAATTACCGTCCAACCTCTTCTCACCTTTCTTCCTTGACGCCAAAGCAAAAATAAAAGCACTTAATGCTGCCAACAAGGCTTGAACACGAGACCTGCTGGAGCCCTTGGACGCAAGCTGCCCAGCTCCTCAGGTAACGCCCCAAGCCACTTTGCCGCTAGCTCCTTTGTGTCATAATCCACCCAGAATTTCTTTTAAGCCCTCCTTAGCCAAGCGCCTTCTTGACGCAAAAATAAATGCTCCTTCCTGCTTCCTTCGCAACTCGAACCAAGGCCCTTACCCCCCTGCACCTGGCGTCTTTCACCAAGCCCTTAAGTGGCGCCTTGCAGCCACTTTACCACATGATTTCTTGTGGCAATAATCCCCTAAAAATTCCTTTAAAGCCTCCTTAGCCCAGTTTCCTTTCTTGGCGCAAAAATAAAAGTCTCCAATGCTTCCCACGTTGCTCAAACTCTGGTCCATTGGCACACATTGGTGGCGTCACTTGTATGGGCTTTAAGTGGCGCCTCCAAGCCACTTTAACAAGCTAATTCTTGTGTCTATTTTCACATACATTTTCTCTTAAAGCCCTATCAACTTAGCTCCCTTATTAAAACTTAAAACTTAATATTTCCTAAGGCTTTCACCTATTTTCTAAGGTTCACAAATTTCATTATACACATTCACAACATACTCAAGCATGCTATTTCATATAATTAAGCATAAATGCATAAGCCCATTTTCAGGATATTACAGTTCTACCCCCTTAAAATAATTTCTTCCTCGAAATTACCTGACTGAAATAAGTGAGGGTATTACTGTCGCATCGCTTCTTCTGGCTCCCATGAAGCTTCTTCCGATCCATGATTGCGTCATAACACCTTGACTAACGGTACTGATTTCCGTCGTAACACTTTCACATCTCGTTCTAGAATCTGAATCGGCTCTTCCTCGTAGGATAAATCTGGCCTTAGTTCCACCTCTTCAACCGGTACTACATGAGATGGATCCGATCGATATCGACGTAGCATGGACACATAGAATACGTCGTGCATCTACTTCAACTCCGGTGGCAACTCCAACTGATATGCCACTGGTCCAACTCGCTTCAAAATCTTATAAGGTCCTATAAACCTTGGGCTTAACTTCCCTTTGCGACCAAATCTCATTACCTTCTTCCAAGGCGACACTTTAAGGAACACTTGATCTCCCACATCAAATTCTATTTCCTTCCGTTTGAGATCTGCATACGACTTTTGTCTATCAGATGTTTCCTTCAACCGTGCCCGAATTATCTCAACCTTTTCCTTGGATTCTGCCACTAACTCTGGACCCAAAACTCGACGTTCTCCTAATTCCGTCCAACACGTAGGAGTTTGACACTTCCGTCCATACAGTGCTTCATAGGTGCCATCCGAATACTAGATTGATAGCTGTTGTTGTACGCAAATTCAGCTAAAGGCAAATATTCTTCCCAACTTCCTCTGAAGTCTAACACACATCCTCTCAGCATATCCTCCAACACTTGGATTACTCGTTCTGATTGCCCGTCGGACTGTGGATGAAAAGCCATAGTAAAATCCAACTTAGTGCCTAAAGCCTGATGTAGCGCTTTCCAAAACCGAGACGTAAACCTTGGGTCCCTATCCGAAATAATCGATAGTGGAACTCCATGTAACCTTACAATCTCCGCCACATATAACTTCGCCAACTTTTGCAGAGAATAGTCAACTCTTACTGGGATGAAATGCGCGGACTTAGTCAACCTATCTACTATCACCCATACCGAGTCCTTCTTAGTAGGCGTAAGGGGAAACCCACTAACGAAGTCCATGGTGATTCTCTCTCATTTCCATTGCGGAATCATTATCGGTTGAAGTAGTCCTGACGGAACTTGGTGTTCAGCCTTAACTTGCTGACACGTCAAGCACTTACCAACAAATTCTGTAACTTCTCTCTTAAGTCCAGGCCACAAAACTGTTCCCTTAAGTCTCTGTACAACTTACTTCCTCCAGGATGTATAGCATAAGGACTACTATGCGATTCCCGAAGAATCCTCCGCCTTAACTCCTGATCCTTAGGCATACAGACCTTACCCTTGAAGCACAACATTCCCTAGTCATTCACGCCATAATCCTTCAACTCCTCATTCTGTACTTGATGTAGCTTAACACTTAATTCATCATCAACCAACTGTCCCTCTTTTACTTCATTCAACCACGTCGCCTTAACTTGCAGCTCTACCAGCAGACTTCCGTCATCATACAAGCTCAGATGTGCAAACAACGCCCTCAGATCCGACACTACCTTCCGACTTAGGGCATCAGCCACTACATTCGCCTTGCCCGGATGATACTCTATTGAACAGTCATAGTCCTTTAGTAGTTCGACCCATCTTCGTTGTCTCAGGTTCAACTCATTCTGAGTCAACAAATACTTAAGACTCTTGTGGTCCGTGTAGATCACTGACTTTTCTCCATAAAGATAGTGCCTCCACACCTTAAGAGCAAAAACCACTGCCGCCAATTCCAAATCATGAGTTGGGTAGTTAACCTCATGTGGCCTTAATTGCCAAGACGCATAAGCGACCACTTTCCTGTCTTGCATCAAAACACATCCCAAACCTGTATGGGACGCGTCACAATACACCACAAAATCCTTCCCTGCCTCCGGCTGAATCAAAACCGGAGCTTCAGTCAAGACCCTCTTGAGCTTCTCAAAGCTCTCTTGTTGCTTTTCTGTCCATACAAAAGGCACTTCCTTCCTTAACAACTTGGTCAAAGGTGCGACTATTGATGAAAACCCTTCCACGAACCTTCTGTAGTAGCCTGCCAAACCCAAGAAACTACGAATCTCAGCCACAGACTTAGGTGGTTTCCAATCCAACACTGCCTCAATCTTCCTAGGATCCACCCTTATTCCCTCTGCAGACACCACATGTCCTAAAAATGCAACCTCCTTAAGCCAAAATTCACACTTGCTGAATTTGGCATAGAGCTTCTTCTCTCTTAACACTTCCAATACTATCCGGAGATGCTCATCATGCTCCTCTTCAGACTTGGAATACACCAAGATATCGTCGATAAACACCACGATGAACCTATCCAAGTAAGGTTGAAAAACCCGGTTCATCATATCCATGAACGCAGCTGGGGCGTTCGTCAAACCAAACGGCATTACAACGAACTCAAAATGCCCATATCTTGTCCGAAAAGCTGTCTTATGGATATCCACTTCCTTCACCTTAAGCTGATGATACCCAGACCTTAGATCTATCTTTGAGAATACCGCTGCTCCCTTAAGCTGATCGAACAAGTCGTCTATCCTTGGTAAGGGGTACTTGTTCTTGATGGTAAGCTTATTCAATTGACGATAATCTATGCACATACGCATCGTTCCGTCCTTCTTCTTCACGAAGAAGACCGGTGCTCTCCATAGAGACACACTGGGTCGGATAAACCCACGATCCAGCAATTCTTGAATTTGAGCCTTGAGCTCAACCAACTCCTTTGGTGCCATTCTGTACGGAGCGATTGACACAGGAGCTGTCCCAGGCAGCAGATCAATTCCAAACTCCACCTCCCTATCCTGGGGTATTCCCGGTAATTCCTCCGGAAAGACATCCACAAAGTCCTTTACCGTCCTAACTCCACTAACACCTTCTTCCTTTGCGTCCAACGCACTAACAAAGGCCAAGAACGCCTTGCATCCTTTCCGAACCATCTTATCAGCCTTTAGAGCAGAAACTACGTTAGACAAGTAGTTTCTTCTTTCTCCGATCATAACAACTTTCTCATCCTTTGAAGTCCTCAACTCCATTCGCTTAGCTGCGTAATCCAATACAGCTCGATGCTCCACCAGCCAATCCATGCCAAGGATTAGATCAAATTCTCCAAAAGGTAATTCCATTATGTCAGCAGGAAATACTACTCCTTGAATTTCTAGAGGCACTTTCCGAAAGATCTTGTTCACTACTATAGTTTGACCTAGTGGGTTTACTACAGTCATCTCCCTATCAGAAAGTTCAGAGACTATGTCTAGAGTTTTCACTACTCTACATGCAACATATGAATGGGTCGAACCCACATCAATCAGAGCAAAATAAGGCTTGCCATAAACAAGGAACGTACCGGTTATGACGTCTGGCGCGTCTTCATCTTCCCTACGGTGAACTGCATAAACCAAACCCGGTTACCTTGCCTCAGTATTATTATTAGCACCTCTGCCAGGTGTTCCACGTCCTCTTCCGGCGCCATTACCTCGGCCATTCGGACCACGGCCTCGCTGAGGCTGCTGTCCACCTCTACCAGCCTGATTAACATTCTGAGCCACTGGTCGATTCCCATCCGGCCTCATAGGACAGTCCTTAATCATATGGTCCTTGGACCCACACCTAAAGCATCCTCTTATCTTCCTCCAACACTCTCCTAAGTGTTTCTTCCCACACTGATCACAAGTACGATATTGCCCTCCAGTACCAGCTTGCTGACCTCGCGGCCCATCAACTCTAGGCCTTTTCTGAGCATTCCCAGATGATCCTGACGACCTAAATCCTCTTTTCTGCTTATTCCGATCCATGTTCTGCCTCGCAGAGTCCTTAATCCCTTCAGTTATCTTAGCTTTCTCTACTAACGCAGAAAACTCCCGCTCTTGATGTGGAGCGACTAACAATCTCAGGTCATCCCTTAGTCCGTCCTCAAACCGAACACAACGCTCATGCTCAGTAGCCACTACTCCTCGAGCATACCGGCTCAACCTCAGAAATTCAGCTTCGTACTCTGCTACGAACTTGTTCCCCTGAACCAGCCCCAGAAAAGCCTTCCTCTGCGCATCAGTATATCTGGTTCCAACATACTTCTTTTGATATACCGTCTTAACATATTCCCAAGTGAGATCCTCAACTGTGGCTCTATCCCGAACTGTGAGCCACCACTGATACGCTTCATCGCGTAGCAGCGCCACCATTCCTTTCAATTTCTCCTCAGGGGTCAGATCCAACTCATCCATAATCCGTTCCATTGTTTCCAACCAATATTCAGCTGTACTAGGTGCCACACTAGATACTCCTCGAAACATTTCAGCCCCATTGGCTCGGAGTCGCTCGGGTATAGATATTCGAGCTCCCATATTCCCACCTGCGCCAGCCACTATCTCAAGAACTCGCAGCACAGCCTGCGATACAGCATCACCCCCCGTCTGATCTTGTCGCTCAACACCAACAGCTGGTGGTGGTGGCGGTGGTAACTCATTGTCAGACCCTTGACCCGATCTAACGGGTTCCGACACAGTCATTCTGCCTCGACCACGTCAACAACGACCACGTCCTCTAGAACTCATATCTAACGTCTCGCTTTAATCTGATTTAAGAAAGTTTTATGAATTAGTCCTTGTTTCACTAATTATTCCCGAAGAAATTTTATGAAAGGAGCTTAATAGGGATTCTTTCGATCAATCAAAGTTTCAAGTCTTCTATCCTAATTCACAGAAAAGCACATCCATTCCATAGTATCTCCCATACACATTCACTCTTCAGACATTTCTGTCTGTTCCTAACCCAGGGGTATTTTCGTCATTTGTCCTACGAGGGTATTTTGGTAATAAATCAGGGTCAATTTGAAAATCTGAATAAATCAGGCATTTTGAAATTTCCAAAACTCGAGGGTATTTTCGAAAATTTTCTCAATTCAGGGTATGGCAAAATTTCAGAAAGCAGGGTCATTTTGGTAATTTTCGGTAAACCAGGGGTAATTTCGTAAATTTTCAAATCAAGGTATTTTTGGACTTTCGCAAAATAGGGTTTTTAAATATTCTTACAAAGTAAGAAGATTTTATCAAAATTTTGGATGGTAGGGAAATTTTAGAAACCAAGGGCATTTTAGTAATTTTACCACTAGGGGTATTTTAGTAAATTTTTGCAAATAGGAAATATTTTGGAAAAAATTTTCACAATAATCTTTCGCTACAATTAAAAGGGTAATTTAGGGTTTTCAAAACTAGGGTTTTCATAAAAATACGGCTAGTCCCTTTCGGGTTTAGTTATTGGATTTAGCCTATGAATAAATCCTCTTAGTTGGGGTGAACCGTAGCTATGCACCAGGTAGGATTCGAGTGGAGAGGAGGTGAGTCACGCAGACTGCTTAAATACCAAGCTCCCACCGAATACCAATCCTAGACATGCGCACAATGGTTACCACACCCTAACTCGGCGACTTAGTCACAGGTTGGTTTATTTAGACATTTAAAATCTTATGTAACTGTTGGGGTAACTAATCCTAGGGTTCAAGTACCTATCACACTATTCTACGTTCCATTCCATTTCTACCCTTCTACACATCATAATATAAATCACACAAGAGATAGGGGTACTTACCTGGTGGACTTCGGGTCGGAGACTTAGGTGCCATAACAGAAAACCTGCTTATTTCACAAAATTTTCACAAAATTTCTTTTGGGCTTAATTTTCGAAAACATTTTGGGCCTTAAACCCAAGGCCGAGAGTTTAAAACTGGGCTCTGATACCAAGCTGAAACACCCCAAACCCGGCCCACAAGTCTTGACCAGATCTGGTATGTTCCTCGAGTAAAAACAGTTCAAATTCATTGGTTCTTTTGAAAATCTTTAAGTGATTTCGAAAAACTCGATTTGGGTTGGGCTCAAGTTGGAAACCAATTTATTTTGGAATTATATGTTTTTATAGAGATGCCTTTGTTAAGTTCCAAAACAGTTAAGTTAAAAGATATGTCAAATTATAGGTTTTATCTTTAATTAAAATCGTGTGAATTTAAATGTCAAAACATTTAGGGTTTATTTTTAAATAATATACTTAAACTTTAAATTTGATAAAAATTATATCGTACTGGAATAATGACATGCACGCATATTATGGTTCATATTATGGCCTTATTACATCAAAATAAACCCAAATAACTTAAAGTACTTAAGATAAAATAAATGTCCAAATAAAATAATTCCTTGCTGAGCATGGCCACCTTTAAGCTCCTGCCGACCCGGTCCATTACTGATCATCACCTGAAAAATGTTCCCACAGCGGGGTGAGTCAACAGACTCAATGTGTACACAAACACTAAGTCCAAATAGAGTCAGGCATATCAAGTCATACACATTCATATCATAATATACAATTAATGATGCATTCTCAAGCCCAAGCCTAGTTACCAACCGCTACACATCACCCGTACCAACCTGCACACCGTGGGGACTACTAAGTCAACCCTCCATCCGCTACACACCATCGAAGGCAGTCGCTGCAGTCGACGTGCTCATCGCCCTTATAAATTCGTGGCATAGCCACTAGATAGTATTTCGTGTCATGTGACACCACATTCAGATAATGTGACCGAAGTCACCACATTCAGATAATGTGACAATAGTCACCACATTCACTTCCCCTTTCATAATCACCCAAATGCCCATGTCATACAAAATTATGCATTATCATGCCATATTCTCTATTCATATTCTTATAGATTCACATATGTGTCTTAACAGATCTTATCATATTCCTAGTAGGAATAGGAAAACGTACCTGAGTACTTTGTACCATTGTATGGTACCTTAGCCATACTTTTCATATTCTTAATAACACACATACATATATTAAACATTGCCATAGATCTTATTAAGAGATAGTGTGGGGTACACACCTGGTATACTTAGCGAATTTACTCCAAATCCCGAAGACTCGATCTAGCGTCCTAGATCCTTAGATTTCAAGTTCCTACATTCGGCCAACATGTAATATTTTAACTAAAGGCCATTCGGCCATAAAACCAAATCCCAATAGGATTATCGTAACCCAAAACTTACCTTGCTGCCGATTTGACTATCACTCAAATCCCGAAGCTTTATGATGCTTCTTTATTGCAATCGGCTAACACTAGATCACCTATAGGGTTAGTTTTCGGCTTTTGAACATGTAAGAAATAGATCTAAGTATCAAAATAGGCCTTGGCCGAATGTACATATGGACTTACCTTGTGGATCTAAATCCCGAAAACACCACTTGACTATGGAGATGTCGAAATACCTATGGCCACATGTTAGATCCAATTTTCCAATCATTAAATCACAATAGAATGGCCTATGGCCGAACCTTATATTTACTTACTTTAGATCTTAAAATCCCGATAGATCCCTTCCTTGTAGTCGACAATAGGCAAACAAATCCCCGAGAGATCCTTCAAAGATTCGGTAAAGCACCCTAAGGAGATTAGTACCTTGTTTTCGGTAAGTCTAAAAGAAATAAAAATCGAACTTGCTCTTACCCTTACTTGAAGAAATCGACAGCTCCTATATCTTGACAACACAAAGGTTCAGCCTTGAGACTTGGAGAATAGTCGGCTATGGTCACTTGGGTATTCGGCTTCAACAAGATCGAAAAGGAAAAAGCTTGAGGGTTTCAGCAATGGTGGAATGTAAATTTGGCTAGCACAGGGAGTATTTCGGCTTAACAAAATAAAAGAGAAGAGGAGAACTGTTGCCAGAGAATTTCGGCAGAGAGAAAAGGAGAAAGAAAGAATAATGAATGGCCTTATTTTCCTCCTTTTGCCGAATTTACTAAGCCTAGAGTCCCCTACTTGGCCATCACTATCATATCCTTATTTCCCTCCTTATCTCCTCATTTATTCTCTTTAATCACTTTAATAACTAAATAAAATAATCCAATACATTATCTCTTATCATTCTCCTATTTTAGCTCTTATCTCTTATTTAAAATAAATAAAATAAATAAAACAATATTTATCCTACCTTAGCCGAAAATTAATAGGAGAATTAAGCTCAATCCTCCTCCAATTGAAAGTCCAATTGCCGTCCAACCTCTTCTCAGCTTTCTTCCTTGACGCCAAAGCAAAAATAAAAGCACTTAATGCTGCCAACAAGGCTCGAACACGAGACCTGCTGGAGCCCTTGGACGCAAGCTGCCCAACTCCTCAGGTAACGCCCCAAGCCACTTTGCCACTAGCTCCTTTGTGTCATAATCCACCCAGAATTTCTTTTAAGCCCTCCTTAGCCAAGCACCTTCTTGACGTAAAAATAAATGCTCCTTCCTGCTTCCTTCGCAACTCGAACCAAGGCCCTTACCCCCTGCACCTGGCGTCTTTCACCAAGCCCTTAAGTGGCGCCTTGCAGCCACTTTACCACATGATTTCTTGTGGCAATAATCCCCTAAAAATTCCTTTAAAGCCTCCTTAGCCCAGTTTCCTTTCTTGGCGCAAAAATAAAAGTCTCCAATGCTTCCCACGTTGCTCGAACTCTGGCCCATTGGCACACGTTGGTGGCGTCACTTGTATGGGCTTTAAGTGGCGCCTCCAAGCCACTTTAACAAGCTAATTCTTGTGTCTATTTTCACATACATTTTCTCTTAAGGCCCTATCAACTTAGCTCCCTTGTTAAAACTTAAAACTTAATATTTCCTGAGGCTTTCACCTATTTTCTAAGGTTCACAAATTTCATTATACACATTCACAACATACTCAAGCATGTTATTTCATATAATTAAGCATAAATGCATAAGCCCATTTTCAGGATATTACAGGGTTGTTAAAATCGTTGTTGTATGCCTTCTCCATTTGCACTACTTGCACCAATAAAAAAACTCTCATTTCCATTCTCTTTTGTAATTCAATTTTTTCCATGAAACAATTTTGAATGTCACGGATTTGCAAACCAAAATCTAAACTTTTTTCTCCGATCTTCGACACTGACCATCAGATCGTGTAACGCCCTAAATAATTTAATTTTGTACCTGTAAATTTTGACACAAAAATATCCATCTACTTCAGTGGTTAAGTGTTCTGGATGTGTGTATGAGGTTTGGGGTTCAAGTCACACCCTTGCTAAATTTTGTTTTTTTCTAATTCTACCTTACCCTTGCCGAGTGGGCTTATATAAAATTGTCCGTTATTTTATGTCAAAATGAGACTGCAGGTTCGAGTGGTAAGGGAGTTGGTGAGTTAGAGGTTTTGTATTCGAATCCCCGCACGAGTGTGGATGTTATTTTTGGCTCGGTTATGTGTTAGTGTTTCGGTGGAGTTGGGATTCTAAGGTGGTTGAAGGTTAGTAGGTTAGTGGGAGGAAAATAAGGGATATGGGGGTTATCTTTTATTTTTATTTTCTTTTTGCTAAAATTTTCTCTCTCCTCCAAAGAAAACCTGACGTTAAAATTTCTTCTGTTTTCCCCCTTTCTGACATTTTTTTTCTTTTCGGTAAATCATTGTTTTGTTCTTCTTCTTCGATTCTGTTGGTGGTTCTATCTTTCAATTGTGCCATTGGTTTGTCGGGTTCTCTAATCGTTTGGTAAGTAAAGCGTTGTTTCCCTTTAACTTTTGATTTGGGATTTTAGCGATGACAATTTGTAGCGATTGATTAATGGTGATTCGTGTTTAGGATCAGATTGTGAAGCAGGGAATTTCACTCCAACAGTTTAGTGCGCATTAGAAGTGGTTTATTGTCGGCGATTAGTCAGTTTCGTGTTGACTCTTATTATCAAATTTGTTAATCAATTTGCTAAATCACTGTTAGATACTTTTATTTTAGGTTTTGGAAGGTTCGTGAGTGGTTTCACATCAAAACCGTACCAGGTGTGTACCCCTTACGCTGAAAATCGAGTTTTCGACGAAAGCTGAAAATGCAAACTGTCGATGCCACATGGTAGTGTGGTCTCCCGTGTGGATGGTCGTGTGCGAGACACGGCCGTGTGATCAACAAAGGCCTGGCCGTGCGCAAGACACGACTGTGTAGTGGTGTGAGTGTGGCCGTGTGGGCCACACGGGCTAGGCCAAATAGGGCATGTGGGTTTTGGGCCAGGCCATGTGAGCCACACGGTTAAGGCCAATCTAGGCGTATGGGCCCACCCGAGCTTGTGGGCCTAAGTTCTAAAATTTTCCCTAGGGTCGCACAGGTCGTTCCGATCGACAGTGGGTCTACCGTAGGGTCGATAAGGGCTAACCAAACCCTAAATTTATGTGATATATGTCTGATTAGCCTGATATATGTATGTATTTGATATACGTTGACCACACTCCCGTGTGGCGTCGACAGTTTGCATTTTCGGCTTTCGCCGAAATTTGATTTTTAGCGTAAGGGGTACATACCTGGTACATTTTTGATGTGTAACCACTCCCGAGCCTTCCAAAACCTAAAATCAGAGTATCCAACAGTGATTTAGTAGATTGATTAACAAATTCGACAACAAGAGTCAACACGAAACTGACTTACCACCGACGATAAACCACTTCTAACACATACTAAACCGTTGGAGTGAAATTCCCTGCTCTACAATCTGATCCTAAACACGAATCACCACTAATCAATCGCTACATATTGTCATCACTAAAATCTAAAATCAAAAGTTAAAGGGAAACAACACTTTACTTACCAAACGAATAGAGAACCCGACAAACCAATAGCACAATTGAAAGATAGAACCACCAACAGAATCGAAGAAAAAGAACAAAACAATGATTTACTGAAACGAAAAAAAATGTCAGAAAAGGGGAAACAGAAGAAATTTTGAAGTCAGATTTTCTTTGGAGGAGAGAGAAAATTTTAGCAAAAAGAAAATAAAAATAAAAGGTAACCCCCATATCCCTTATTTTCCTCCCACTAACCTACTAACCTACAACCACTCAGAATCCCAACTCCACCGAAACACTAACACATAATCGAGCCAAAAATAACATCCATGCTCATGCAAGGATTTGAACACAGGACTTCCAATACACCAACTCCTTTACCACTTGAACTAGCAGGCTCATTCTAATATAAAATAACAGACAATTTTATATAAGCCCACTCGGCAAGGGTAAGGCTAGAATTAGAAAAAAAAAAAACAAAATTTGACAAGGGTGAGACTTGAACCCTAGACCTCATACACACACCTAGAACACTTAACCACTAAAGCAAATAAATATTTTTGTGTTAGAATTTACAGATATAGAAATAAATTATTCAGGGCGTTACAGATCGATTTCGATCTAAGGTATGTTCTTCTATTCATTGATGGGTATTAATCCATAGTACTCATCGTCAAATTGTCTCCTGGAGTTCATTAACTAAACTTTAAAAAAAAAAAAAAAAAAACTTAACAACCCAATGACTTAAATAAAAACTTTCAAATAGTTCGGTCATCATTTTGTAATTGTGTGAAGTTGAATGACTAAAACATAAACTTACTAATAATTTAGTGACCTTAAGTGTAATTTACCCTTTAATTTTTAATTCCAATTTGATAATGACATCCTAGGTTGGAAAAATTTTCAATTAATTCATGTACGTTTATTTTAATTTATAAGTATATTCACAATTGCAATTACAAATTTTATTCAAATAACTATATAATTAATCATCATAAATTACAATCCCATTTATAACCAAAATATCTATAGACTTAGACCAGATTAAATATAGAATGAGAACCTATAAATTATTTACAAAAGATAAAACTCAAATATATATATGATATATTAAAATTTCCGGACCTCAACGTTGCTATTAAGTCAATGCAATTAACTTTTAGATTTTCTTCCTTCCTTCCTTCCTTTAGATTTTTTTATAGTTTAATGATTTTCTTTTTCATTAAAACTTTTGTATATAATGATAATTAATAATTTTATATTAATATAATTTGAGAAACTTATGTCAAAGTTAATATATAAATAAATTAAATATAAATTTTAAACTACTTAAATTAATTATAGTCAAATATAATTTTTTTAATGAAAGGAAATAAATATATCTAATTTTATAGTACTTCCATAATTTTTCATTATTATGTAATTAAATATGGATAAATGAATAAAATACACATATAAAAGGTGTAATTGTCTTTTTACTTAAAATTTACTTAATAATTAGATCTAAATGGGTTTATTAGATTTTCTTCAAACCTAAGACGGGTAAGTGGGTATTCATTAAACTATAGGGGAGGTATCCTCCATACCTATTTTACAATTCATGAAGACTAATTTTTTCGGAGTTTTTGGCTACCCTTTCCAACAATGTCTTCTTCAATATTCGAACTCAAGCCTTCTCTTGATAATACAATGTACCCTATCATTACACCCAACATTTGTTAGCCTATGAGATTATAGTTTGAATCCCACTATTCTATAGTGTTTTGAAATTTAATCTTACTATTTTAATTTTACATAATTTGATTTCTCTAGTTTTATAAATTAGTAGGATAGAATTGAGTAAAACCATAAAGTGTTAACACTTATCAGCATTCACTAATGGTAACCAATAACAATATTAATAGTATAAAAATATTCATAAAGAGATTAAATTTCAAATTTCAACATACTAAGGATTAAAACTATAATTATAGAGAATTTGTGGAAAAGTAGTGAAAATAATGGCAAAAGGAAAGAGTAACTTTATATCAATATGAACAAAACATGTAAAACATTGAATATGAAGCTTCATTGAAAGAACTAAAAAACATTCTATACGTTATTTGTTTTTTGCTTAGTTGTCTTCATCTTCCCCACCAAAATGTTCAACATTATTGAAAGTGGGGGGCCTAAAGAAGTTGATTGGTTCCAAGTTCTAAGTTGTTTTCTTCACAATAAATATATGAAAGTTAAATTCTTCTATGAGTCTTTATATTTTATGAAATTTGTGAATCTTGTTTTTGTACTTTAATTCGGTCATTTTTAATTTTTATATTTTTTAAATTTTAAAATTTTAGTCCTCATCGAACAGTAACAGTTAAATTCATTAAGTCAAGTTCTGTATTTTGTTTTTTAAAATCTGATGCAACAAGCATATTATTATATGAGCAATGCCATATTATCTTGTAATTTTCACATATTACTCATTAAAAATTCAGTTAATGAATAATGATTGTCATATGCATCAAAACTAAAATTTCAAAATTCGAAAAATATAGAGACTTAAAATGATCCAATTAGAGAATATGAAGTAAATCTATAATTGTGTGTATAGTAGATGACTAGTAATTGAATTGAACTGAACAAAATTATCTATTACTGTCAGGTCAAGACTAAAATATCAAATTTTGAATAATACAGAGACTAAAATTGACCAATTTAAAATATAAAAAAACTTAAATCAATCAAATTAAAATATAAGAACTAAATCCATAATTTTTACAAATTATAAGGATTTGATAGCAGAATTTAAAAAGAAAATCTTTGAATCACAATATTTTACTATGAAACCACATTATTGAATGATTGTATTGAGAAAGGCTATTTTTCCTATATAGTGGGACTCATAGCACTGACAAAAATGAATTTGTTCTTGTTCTTGTTTTGATTTTTTGCTATAATTAATAGTGGCATAGTGGACCAATGGATTGCTTTGGAAAACAGGACTGGCCCCATTATATGGAATATTGTGATTGTGTTGAATTCCTTTCATATATGCACAAATGCCCCCAATAAAATTAGTGATTAAAGTTACCAAATGTCCCGTTAGTCCTGTCTCATTCTTACATAAATTTCTTTGCAGGTTATGCATGATCATACAGCAATGAAGTTAACTCGCTTTTGACAAAAAGGAAATTGAAGTTAGCCTGTCCAAATGCAAGAAATGAACTGGCAATAGCCTCTACAAATATTTGACTAGACAGGAGAATTGGCAATTGTTATCATCTGGTTCTTGGTAATGGCCAACCATTAGCACCCAAGCCCCTAACCATGCAGAAAATTAAGTGACAATTACTTGATCAGCTTTTATACATACATACATATATGTATTTCCATGGTTCACACCCAAAATGGTTTGGGGTTAAATAATAATTTTACTATTTTTTTGGGCTAAATAGCAACTTATATGTGAGATGTATTGTTTAGGAGCCCATCCCTATGAAAGGCTTTTGTAAAAAATATATATATTATTGCTTTATTTAGGCTTAAAGAATCTTTTAGCTCTTAAAGTATATCATTTTTTCAGTTTGGTATCAAAAAAAATTTTAGACCAAATTGATACATAAAGTTATATTTCGTTACCCAGTTCACTCCAATCCCGTTTAAAAAAATTGACTAAATACCAAGCCTATAATAACTCGACATGTGTAAAATTAACCTACATTTTATGCTTACGTGGCTCTTACTTGAAAATAACATTAAAAAAAGTTTTTAAGCTTTTATTTTTCTAGGGATAGTATTTAAATTAATAAAAATAATATTTTAAATTATTTAAGACACCCTCCCATGGACTAAAAATTTTTACAACTTAAGGTTTGCAAGAATAAAAAATTTTCTATTAGTAGGGTAAATCGTAAGATTACCCTTTTGAGAACATGGTGGAAAGAAGACTACCCTTTTGAGAACATGGTGGAAAGAAGACTTCCACTCCAAAAATAAAAGAAGGTAAGATTACAAGTGTAGGTAAGGAAGGGGACCACGAAAATGGCAAGACAACCAAAGGAACCGTCAAGGTTAATCGAAGGCTAATAGAGTGGCCGGAAGATAATCACTCAACAATCTATCTGCCAATGGATAGGATCGAGAATAGGAACAGTCCACTTCAACGAGTTTAAGAGAAGTTACCCGCACAAGAAGGGTGTTTTTTTTTTTTTTAGTTTCACTCTATTTAAACCCCTGAAAGACAATATATAATTTCAAGTAATATAGGAACTCACTAAGTTCATCTGAACTTATCAAAGAGTAGCATGTGTTTTGCAGGAAATGCGTAAATGAAGGACTCAAGGATGGGACCAAGCCAAATAAAGACTAAATTATAAAAATAGAAAATTTGAATTTGTAAAAATAGATGCCAAGTGAAATTTTAATGATTATTGACTTTATTTATATAAGGACTAAATTGTAAAAATAGAAATTTGAATTTGTTCTATTTGTTGAGAAAATGAAAATAAATTATATAATTTAAATGCCCATGTAGACAAAACGAGAATTGTTAGGATATAAATGGCATGCCATTAGGAAAATTTCTATGCGCGCAAGTGATAGTGGCACTACGATGCAAGTGTTAGTGGCACTTCGATGCAGAGTGACATCCGCGAATCCGTGTGTAGAATAGTGGCACTGTAACACCCCAAACTCGACCTAGACGTTATGGCCGAATTTAGAGGTGTCACATGAAATGGGTTGGAAAATCGTTATCGTTAAGTTAAAACCTTCCCAGTTCATTAGCCTTTATCACTCTTATTAACGTTCAAAGCTCTCTTTCATTCGATCATTTAGAGATAAAACGTGTTTTTAGCGGAAGCTTATAGAATCGTTAAGTTAAAATTCAAAAACCCAAAACCAAAGCTAAGCAGTTTAAAACAGTCCAGAGAGTCCCAGAAAATACAAACTCCCAAATCATAACGCAAAACTTAAATAAAAACGAAAACAAATTAAACAGTTTTGGTGAGTGGTCACCGTTGAGTCCTCCGCAGCACCGATCTGCCTAAGACTGTGGGTTACCTGTACAGACAAACAGAAAAGAGTGAGTTTACGTAAACTCAGTGTGTAACCCCACAGAATTAAGCATGCACACAACAGAATATCAGAATCAGACAGATGCAGATTTGGGCTTTAGCCCATTACAGATACAGATATATAGATCAGAATCAAATATCAAATGTCCTACCCCCATCCTCTACATACCATCTCCCACCATCCCTACACACCATGTGGGGTTTAAAACACCCACCCAACCCTACACACCATGCTGTACTGATGCAGCACATATCAGATATAATACAGCTATGCTGCTAGATATTAGGCATAATATGCCTTTCAGAACACTTCCTCCAACATATATATATCATCCCAAACCCAATATCAGATACAGAATATTCAGTTTCAGACATACAGATTAACCATGCTTACATGCTTACATACAAACATAACATGCATATACTATCATACTCGGTACAGAATATCAGTCAAACCGATCATACAGTTTAAAGTTTTTTTAGCCCTTACCGACCCTACAGTAGGCTCACAGTCGTTTGGGACGACCCGTGCAACCTTAGGGAAAATTTCAAAAAATTTGAGCCTACACGCCCAGATTGGCCTAACCCGTGTGGATCACACGGCCTGGCCCAGTTATCACACGCCCGTGTAGGCCCACACGCCCAATTCGGTCTAGCCCGTGTGGCCCACACGACCACACTCCAGCCATCGCACAGCCGTGTCGTTGCAGACGGCCTACCACACGGCCGTGTGGCATCAACAGAGGGGTTTTTCGGCTTTCACCAAATCCTATTTTTCTGCGTTTCGGGCACACACATGTAACGGATTCGATGTAAAAACAATCCCGAGTCATACAGCACCTAAAATAGACCAAAAAAATCAAATTAGTCGCTTAATTTAACACAAACCCGAACTTCCTCGGAACAACACCCTTTTAATCCAACAAAGTTCTTACCTTCGAACGAATAATAGAAATTTCGCACACTTAAAATGCCGATTGAAGAACTTCAGCCCCTTGATTATCTCCTAAACACCAAACAAACCCCTTTAAACAACGATTCAACAACATAAAAATGAAATCACACTTACCCTACTGACCAGAATGCACAACACGCCGAAATACCGAAAAATAGCTATCGAAACCATTTTTTAAAGTGGATAAAAAACGGGGATCGACTTTAAAAAACAGAAATGGAGTCGCCACCAATCCTTTTTTACGTAGGTGTGATCAGATCACCTTATAAAACATGTTTTGTTTAAAACATTAATTTTGGTCTACGAAATTCAAGAAAACAGGTTCGGGAGTCGGTTACGTACGAGGAAGAGTTAGCACCCTCGTAACGCCCAAAATTGGTACCTAATTGATAAAATCATGTCCTAATGTAGAAAATTTTTAAAATTTAAACTACGATCCTTTTATTTGAAAGAAAACTAAAACTCACTTATCTCAAAGAAATAAAAATGTCACACCGAATAAGTTAGGATGTGACATCTTAAGGCTTCGAAATTAAGCTTGCCTTTATTTTATAGAAAATCCTTACCTCGAGATACAAAACATTATATCTAATAAGTTAAGATATAACATTATGAATTTTCAAGAATAAGTTTTAATTTGAAATTTATAGGTTTAAAAAAATGATACTTGATACTTTAAATTCAACGAGAAAAATTAAAACCCAGTAAGTTAGGGTATAATTTCTCTCGAAGTCCCCAAATATCGCTGTATTTAAAAGCCTTTGAATAAAATGCGTAAATGCAATTAAATGTGTTTTTATAAAACAAATGGTTTTGGAGTAAGATATGGCATATATATTAAACCACCAATTCAAAATAGCAATTAAAAATCATATTAACAATTAATACTAATATAAACAATTAAAGAAAGAATAATATAAAATAGAGAATAATGCAGGAAATAAAATGACTATACTAAGAAAACATAAATTAAACAAATAAAGATTATGAATAAATAAATAAAAGATATAAAGTAGTAAATAACAAAAGATAAAAACCACGAATAAACTGAAAACATGAAATCAAAAAGAATCAACAAATGAATAAAATAATAAGCTAATAATAAATAAAAACAATAAATAAGTGAAAATTGATAAAAGTTTAAAACAATAATTGAAAAGAATAAAAAAATATTAAAAAAACAAAATGAAAAATTATAATACATGATGCTAATAATAAAAATTATAAAAATAATAATTAAAATGATGTAAGTGAATAAAAAATAGTATAATAAAGATAATGTAAAATTATATAGTTAAAATAATACTAAAACAATGATATGTAAATAATAATAGTAATAGGAAATATAATAATAATAATAATAATAATAATAATAATAATAATAATAATAATAATAATAATAATAATAATAATATGGAAATAATAAATAATATAATTAATAATATATGATATTAATAATAAATATTAATTAAATAATTTTTGATTTTAATATAATAGCATTTAGAAGGACAGAAAGGATTAAATTGAAAGCAAGAATAAAGTTTTTAGGGTAAAAACAGAAATAAAATGAGGCAAAGGGACCGAATTGTAACATACCCCAAAAAGATGGGGACTAATTGGGAAATTATTCCCCCAATCCAAAACGTGTGGCATCAATGGGGACTAAAACGAATTAACAAAAAACTTACTAGGGCGAATTATAATTAAAAAAAAGTGGAAGGGCTTGATGCGCAAATAACCCATTTCTTAAAAACACGTGGATCCTTGTAGCGGGTCGGGTCAGTGTGCGGGTTAAAGGAGGAAACGACGTCGTTTTGGGCCATTGTAGCCAACCTCAAAACGGCGTCGTTTTAGAAACATATATAAACCTTTTTTTTTAATTTTCGTTCTTCTCCTCAGCAGAAAAAAAAATTTTGAGAGCCTTAAAAAATGCTCTCCCCTGGGCGATTTTCGGCGTGACTCCAGTGTCGATCACCGCCGCCTGCCGCCGTCGGCCCCGCCGTGCGCGGCAACCGAACCTCAAAAAAAAGGTAGTTTTTTCTTTTTTTTATATTATTAACCTTAATATATGTTTTAAAAAAAACTTAAAGAAAAGCAAAAACAGGTTCGAAAAATAAATAAATAATAACGAAAGGAAAAAGACCTTTGTTTATTTGTTTTTTGATTTTTTTTTTGTATTCTGTTGTATATTGTCTCCTCTCCTGTCATTTACAGATTGTGCTGGGGTTATTTATAACTTAAAATAAATCGGAAAATAAATGAGAAATCTCAATCTACTGCTACTGTCTATTTCCTTTCCTTGTTTTCATGTGAATGGCGTGGATTTCGGCGATGGGGTGTTATTCGCGCGAGGATCGCGGCTTGACTAGAGGAGGCTGGTGCTGCTTGCGGCCGAGGAAGGAAACACTAGGATTCGGGGTTTCCTCTTGCTCAAGCAGTTTGGGCACTGGGCCATTTTGGGCCCCGTAGGTTTTAGGCTAATCGGGTTTTGTCTTAGTTATTGGGTTAGTGGGTCTAATTGGGTAATAGGGCTATTAGTCTGGGTAGCCTGCTTTGTTTGATATTGGGCCATGAGTGGCATTTAGGCCTTTGTAATCTGGACTTTAAAACTGGACATTTGGCTTATTATTTTTTATTTTTCCAGTTTTCATTCTGGTTTGTTTTATTTACACGGGCCCGGGCAAATTGGGCCTATTACAACTGCCCCTCTTTGCTCATTGTCGTGTAACAAGAATAGAGCAAAGACTATAAAAAGACCAATTTTTCCCAGTCTTTGCCGAGCCTTGACTTCTTGGTCCTCATCTTCTTCAAATGGCTTCTAACTCCACTGCAACATCAACGGTATTGGAACTTCATCTTGATTTTTAGAAATAAGTTTGATGGCTTCAATCTGCTTCACCACAACTTCAGGAAAGCCAAATCTGCTATTTTCAATCTGCTCTACTGCAAACTAAGGGGACAAGATCTGATGTCTTCGATCTGCTTCCTGCAACTTCAGAATGCTAAATCTGCTATCTTCAATCTGCTCCACTGCAAACTCAGGGAGACAAGATCTTATGTCTTCAATCTACTTCCTGCAACTTCAGGAATGCCAAATCTGTTGTCTTCAGTCTGATCCACTGCAACTTCAGGAAGACAATATCTGATGTCTTTGATCTGCTTCATGCAACTTCAGAAATGCCAGATCTGCTATCTTTAGTCTGCTCCACTGCAAACTCAAGGAGAGAAGATCTGATGTCTTCGATCTGCTTTCTACAACTTCAGGAATGCCAAATCTACTGTCTTCTGTCTACTCCGCTACAACTTCAGGGAGACCAGGCTGATGTCTTTGATCTGCTTCACTGCAACTTCAGGAATGCCAGATCTGTTATCTTCAGTCTGCTCCACTGCAAACTCAAGGAGACAAGATCTAATGTCTTCGATCTACTTCCTGCAACTTTAGGAATGTCAAATCTGCTGTCTTCAGTCTGCTCCGCTGCAACTTCAAAGAGACCAGGCTGATGTCTTTGATCTGCTTCACTGTAACTTCAGGAATGCCAGATTTGCTACTCCAGTCTGCTCCACTACAAACTCAATGAGACAAGTTCTGATGCCTTCGATCTGTTTCCTCCAACTTCAGGAATGCCAAATCTGCTGTCTTCAGTCTGCTCCGCTACAAATTCAGGGAGACCAGGCTGATGTCTTTGATCTGCTTCACTGCAACTACAGGAATGCCATATCTGCTATCTTTATTCTGCTCCACTGCAAACTCAGGGAGACAAGATCTGATGTCTTCGATCTACCTTACTGCATTGTCCTTTTGGGGACATAACCTGTAGAATGGGTATATGGTTATGCCTAATAATTAGGATACTTTGATCGAAATGAGTCAAATGCTCCTATACGAGTGTAAAATGTTATGAGAATGATTTCTTATTTCAGGTGTCATCACTCATTTATTCGTCAAGGTTTCATCGTCGTTCCTCACGAAGTATCAATCATATTCTGCTCAATTAATCTGCCCCATAGTAATTCTGAGTCCACTCCACTTAAACCTTGGGGCATAAAGTTTGTACCTCCCACTGCAACTTCAGGGGAATAACATTTGGTTTCTTCCATCCAATCTGTTAGCACTCAGAGGTATAGAATTTGTATCATCTTCAATCAATTTGATCTGTTACACCATTCCCTGGGTATAATGACCAGATGTATGTGCCTGAAATTTGCATGAATGTAGGGTATCATTTTTCTTTTCCCGAGAATGATCCCTTTTTACACTTAGATTGACATTGTTCGTCATTTGTCGAAATGGTATCATCGACGAAATATCTTATCTAATAAAAATCCGAAGAGATAATCATTTTTCAATGTTTCCAACCTTTAGGTTTGGTGAGTTCTAAATAATAGTCCTGTTTCAGATTCTCATATATTTAGAAGCTTCCAGAGTAATATGTGAAACTCCTTTTATGAAAGTATTATTAGACCATTAATCGTTATTTCAATATAAAATGCTTGAAAAAGATCACATCAATGGATGAGAAAGAAATTAATTAGGAGCATAGCTCGAAACAAATAAGTTAATCAAAGATAACCAAAGCAATAAAAGAAAATTGATTAGGGTGTATCTTGAAAAGAATAAAGCAAAAATAGCCAAGGCCATAAAAGTAAATTAATTGGGGTATATCTTTGAAGAAAAGATAGCAAATTCAAAATGGATAAGATAGAAGCTAGGTGCCCCAGATATCGCAGCCTGAGCTTCTCTGTACAAACTTCTTGAGGACCATTTTGAGCTCAATACGTGTTTAGAGGATCCGGAGTACTTTGTCAATGCCCCAAGACGTAGCATATTTCCTCACTGTTAATTCAAGCCTAGCAAGACTACCACATACCCTATCTTTGATCAAAATTTGAGCCGCCCTTTTCAGGTTTTCGGCTCAAAACTCCATTGGTCTCAAAGCGCCTTTTGCGGGTTTTCACATTGGCCTCTCTTTTATTTTTTTTTTTTGAATTTGAACTCAATGCGCCCTTTGTGGGTTTTCACCTTGGCCTTTCCCCTGTCAAGTAAAATACTTCTTGACTGAACCTGAATTCACCGGATTGGGCTGGTCTTTGGCATCCATCTCGGTCAATGTCAATGCTCCTCCAAAACAGGCCTTCCTTATAACATAAGGTCCTTCCTAGTTTGGCATCTACTTTTCTCTGAAATCCTTTTGTAAAAGAAAGATCAGGTTCCCCTCGTGGAATTCTCTAGGATAAACCTCTTTGTCTGAAGCTTGCATCATCTGACCGTGATGGATAACTTTTAACCTTTTCTTCGATTAGGTTCAATTGGCAAAACTGTTTCCATTCCAATGTGTTGCCCCAGCGAAGGTTCTAGCCGACGTTCGATAAAACAGAGGGTAAATGGTAACTTCTTTATACCAATCTTTACAAGTCCCGATCATCTTTTCTACAATCCTTGTTTTTTTTTTGTTGCCTTTGTTGCTCTACGACATGGAGTCTGATTTTCAACTTTGTCCTTTTTGGCATTCTTTGTCGGCGCCTGATTTTTTTTTAAGAATTTGATGACTATCGACTTTGTAACATTGGTATATGAAGCTACTTCTACCCTCTTAGTAAAGTAAACGACGACCACAATGATGAATCGATATTGCCTAAAAGCTTTTGACGAGATTGGCCCCATCACATCCATGCCCCACATACGGAAAATTTGTGAAGAAATGAAGAAGGCTCATGAATCTTATCTCCTTAAATATGGCATAGCTGATACCATCCCCTTCTATGTAGATTAACAGTACCCAAACCTCATGCTTAGCTTAACTATTAGCATGTGTCCTTCTGATATCCTTATGGACCTCTTTTAAGATCTCAACGTACCCGTGTCTCAGTAGTCCAGGCATGTCCTGATATGATCATGCAAAAACATCTTTGAATTCTTCAAAATAACTCAACGATGTCTTGTCTTATTTCTATGGTAAGCTAGGCTTCAATCTTCACCCCTTTCCTAGGCTCGCAA
This sequence comes from Gossypium australe, assembly GCA_005393395.2. Classification (NCBI taxonomy): domain Eukaryota; kingdom Viridiplantae; phylum Streptophyta; class Magnoliopsida; order Malvales; family Malvaceae; genus Gossypium; species Gossypium australe. The sequence continues at coordinate 99,555,189 of CM016625.1, read as the reverse complement.
TGTCCACTGACCCTTGGTAGAGTAGGGTCTATTTTTCATCTTGTTCTACTATCCTTAACAAATCAGAAGATAGGTTACAATCTCTGTCATCTTCAAAGTGTTGAGATCCCTCTAGACACATATCTTACTCGAAAGGAGACTCTGAGTCAATAGCAGCGTTGCTCACATTGTTGATATCTGGAGACCTATTGTAGGTTCGAAGGAAGATTCCAAAGAATAAATGATTCAAAGAATAATTATTTGTATGGATATTAATGAAGAATGAAAGAATACTTGAAAGAAAGTTCAAAGAACAAACAAAATAGAAAAAAAACTAAGAACAATTGTTTGTATAGTATGAAATGGAAAAAATAAAAGAATATTTGCTCAAAAAGATGCATTTTATTGAAATAAAAATTTCAGACACGAGCTTATTTCACAAAAGAATTCTTATTGCCTCTAGGCTCAAGGCAACAAGCATGTTTTGAATATTACTCTAGATTAGCTCTCAAAATACAGGGATCTCTTCCACAATCCCATTATTCAAAACATTCCCAAGTATGTAAGGGTTTGGAAACTTCATTCCCCGGTTCCCTCTTCGTTTTTGACTTTTTCAAGGAGTCACAACTTTCTTGTCTCCTCCTTCAATTATCGCACTTACTGCCTCATCAAAGTGATCAGGTTCTGATGAAACGTCAAACTTCACAATTCCCATTTTAATGAACCTTTCAACCAACTTTTTAAACGTAGTACAGTTTTCAATTGAGTGACCCGTTATTCCTGCATGGTACTCGCATTGGGCATTCTCATTATACCACTTTGGGAACTGAGGTTGCACAGGTTCCGAGTAGGACGGGGACACCACATGCACATCAAAAAGATTCTGATACAGCTCCTTATATGTCATCGGGATGGGTGTGAACTGGAGCTTTTCTGTATTTGATCTCGAATTGGGTTCCTGCCTTGAAGAGTCTTGATAGCTAGTGGTTACAGCCCTCGGCTGGCTTACGATAACTGATTTGGGATGCATGCTCAGGATACTCACTTCATTTTCCTTGTTTCTTGGGGCTGATATTTTGGCACTTTCTCCCGTGTCTATTCTCCCACTCCTTACCGCATTTTCAATCATCTCGCCAGACATTACTATATCTGAAAAGCTTATGGTGGCGCTTCCCAACATATGGTTAATGAATGAGGCTTTTAGAGTATTGATGAAAAACATTGTGGTCTCCTTTTCTAAAAGCCGTGGCTGAACTTGTAGGGCAACTTCCCTCCATCTTTGCGCATACTGCCTGAAACTTTCATTCGATTTTTTTTCCATGTTCTGTAAGATGATTCTGTCAGGCGTCATGTCTGTGACATGATTGTATTGCTTCATGAAAGCTTGGGCCAGATCTCTCCGGGAGCTAATCCTAGTACGGCTGAGTTGATTGTACCACCTAGACGCTGCCCCCACCAAGCTATCTTAGAAACAATGAACCAAGAGTTGATCATTGTTAACGTAGCCGGTCATCCGTCTACAGAACATAGTATTATGGGCTTCAGGGCAGCTGGTCCCATTATACTTCTTAAATTCTGGCATTTTGAACTTATGAGGAAGCACCAAATCTGGAACCAAGCTCAAGTCTTTAGCATCAATTCCATGATGATTATCAACATTTTCTAAAGCCTTAAACTTTTCTTCCAACCATTTGCAACGATCTTCTAACTGCCTTGAAGATTCAATTCTTATCCCCTCCCTCTCTGCTATATCTAAGTCAGGGATAACAGGATTAGCAGGGTTATCTCCTGGGTTGGATCCTATGCCAACTTGGAAATTCATGGGCACTCTAGTGTTATTTTGCCCTTGTTGAGGCCTAATCGTGACAGATAGCTTTCTGGTATACTCCTCAGTTTGTGCTTGTGTATGCGATGAGGTAAAATTCGGAGGAAAGTCCTCATTATCTTCTCCAGCAATAATCATTGGAACCTTTCCTTTGTCCATTGCTCCATTCAGTAGCTGGGCCATTTGAGCCATCATATTTCTTTGGGCTTCCAGCATTTGGTCTCTCATTTTTTGTTGGAGTTTTGCAAATTGCTCTTGCATTTGGCCTTGCATGTCCCTCTGGAGTTGTTCAAGTCTTTGATCCATTTTTTTCATCTTGGCACGTGTATTGTAACGGTGTTCAGTTTCCAGATTTTTCTTTCTCTCTTTCTTTCTTTTGTGATAATTTCAACTAATTAGGCTCTCTCTATTGACTTAAATGCATATGATGTGATGTAATACAAAGGCATGAATGCAAGAAGGCATCGATTCAGATTCAACTTCATTTTAGAAAAATTTATTAGAAAACAAAATCCTTTACATAAAACGGACTACAAATATGCTTTTGCTCTAAGGCCCAAAGTTTTAATTTTCCCAAATAACAAAGCTAGCTCTTGACCACGTTCTGACTGTAGCTCATACTTCATGCTCAATGTATCAGCCTGTACTGCCAAAGTCTATAGGTGATCAGCTATCTCTTGAATCTGAGCTATTGCTTCACCCATGAGATAATCCCGATTTCTAACTTGGTCACGAGAATGGTGGAGCTCTTCCTTCCAATGCCCTTCTCTTGCTTCAAGAAGCTCGATCTGGAGTTCACAATTCTGTAAAGTTGATTCTAATTTTTCAATTTTGCCCTTCATTTCCTCAATCTTGTTCAAACTTGACTTCAACTCGACTGCAGAATTACGGTTTCGATGGTGATGAAAAGACCGTCCTAGTTCAGTCACTCTAACTTTTAATCCACTTTTCCCCTTTTGGCTTTCTGTCGAACTCCTTTCTAGGGCCTCGTTTCGCATCTGCATCTCTTGGAACTTCCTCTCCCAATGGTCAGCTTTGGCCTTTTCCTCTCGAATATCCTGTTGCCACTGTTCCAAAGTCTTCCCCTTTCTCTAATTGCGTTTGCTCTGACTACATGCGAACGACTGCATTGTCTTCCACTTTATCAAGGAATTCGTTCTCCATAACCAGCTTTCTAACTTAGAAACTGACCGTGAACCGATACCTCTTAAAATATGAAATGACATGCACAAAAAATAAAACATAACAAGTTAGTACCATGGAATGAAATATAAAGCAAGTAAAATAAACAAACACCTATCTGGGTAACTATTAAGGTTTGGCATAGTTCTACTTAGGGTAAGTCCTTATGTTTTCTACGTGTGGTTTAGCTCTAAAGTTGAGGTACCCGAACCAGTAGATTCCTCGATCCTCACCCATTATAGGCTCATACGGACCGAGTTCGGTTCAAGGGAATACATTTCCCTATGGCCATGCGGAAGTGAAAACTTCACGAAGACATAAGTACAGATGTATCCCGGAAGCAATCCACTAGCCCATGCGGAGGTGAAAACCTCACGAAGGCATAGCTTCTCGCTCCCACTTAAAGGCGCGACCACAACGGTCATGCAATGCAATGCAGAAATATATATATTAAAAATTAGAACCACATGCAATAAAAGGATCATGGTTTTTTTTTTTAAATCAGAATTTTAAATTTGGACAAAAGGACATGAAATTATCAATTTTATGGTTTGACTCTCTTACTGGTTCCCAGTGGAGTCGCCGAGCTATCGAAACCATTTTTAAAGTGGATGAAAAACGGGGATCGACTTTAAAAAAACGGAAATGGAGTCGCCACCGATCCTTTTTTGCTTAGGTGTGATCAGATCACCTTATAAAACATGTTTTGTTTAAAACATTAATTTTGGTCTACAAAATTCAAGAAAACAGGTTCGGGAGTCGGTTACATACGAGGAAGGGTTAGCACCCTCGTAACGCCTAAATTGGTACCTAATTGATAAAATCATGTCCTAATGTAGAAAATTTTTAAAATTTAAACTACGATCCTTTTATTTGAAAGAAAACTAAAACTCACTTATCTCAAAGAAATAAAAATGTCACACCCAATAAGTTAGGATGTGACATCTTAAGGCTTCGAAATTAAGCTTGCCTTTATTTTATAGAAAATCCTTACCTCGAGATACAAAACATTATATCTAATAAGTTAAGATATAACATTATGAATTTTCGAGAATAAGTTTTAATTTGAAATTTATAGGTTTAAAAAAATGATACTTGATACTTTAAATTCAACGAGAAAAATTAAAACCCAGTAAGTTAGGGTATAATTTCTCTCGAAGTCCCCAAATATCGCTGTATTTAAAAGCCTTTGAATAAAATGCGTGAATGCAATTAAATGTGTTTTTATAAAACAAATGGTTTTGGAGTAAGATATGGCATATATATTAAACCACCAATTCAAAATAGCAATTAAAAATCATATTAAAAATTAATACTAATATAAACAATTAAAGAAAGAATAATATAAAATAGAAAATAATGCAGGAAATAAAATGACTATACTAAGAAAACATAAAATTAAACAAATAAAGATTATGAATAAATAAATAAAAGATATAAAGTAGTAAATAACAAAAGATAAAAACCACGAAATAAACATGAAACTTTACATATGAAATCAAAAAGAATCAACAATATGAATAAAATAATAAGCTAATAATAAATAAAAACAATAAATAAGTGAAAATTGATAAAAGTTTAAACAATAATTGAAAAGAATAAAAAATATTAAAAAATAAAATGAAAATTATAATAACAATGATGCTAATAATAACAATTATAAAAATAATAATTAAATGATGTAAGTGAATAAAAAATAGTATAATAAGATAATGTAAAATTATATAGTTAAATAATACTAAAACAATGATATGTAAATAATAATAGTAATAGGAAATAATAATAATAATAATAATAATAATAATAATAATAATAAATATAATATGGAAAATAATAATAAATATAATTATAATATTATTATAAAAAAATAATAATAATAGTGGTGGTAATAAAAATAATAATAATAGTAATACTAAAATAATAATAATAATATTGATATTAATAATAATAAGAATTTAAATTAATTGATTTTAATAATAAAATAGCAGTAATGACAGAAAGGATTAAATTGAAAGCAAGAATAAAGTTTTTAGGGTAAAAACAGAAATAAAATGAGGCAAAGGGACCAAATTGTAACATGCCCCAAAAAGATGGGGACTAATTGGGAAATTATTCCCCCAATCCAAAACGTGCGTCATCAATGGGGACTAAAACGAATTAACAAGAAAATTACTAGGGCGAATTATAATTAAAAAAACTGAATTAAAAAAATAAAAAAACGGAAGGGCTTGATGCGTTAATAACCTATTTCTTAAAACACGTGGATCCTTGTAGCGGGTCGGGTCAGTGTGCGGGTTAAAGGAGGAAACGACATCGTTTTGGGCCATTGTAGCCAACCCTAAAACGGCGTCGTTTTAGAAGCTTATATAAACCAAATTTTTTTTTAAACTTTCGTTCTTCTCCTCAATAAAAAAAAATTTTGAGAGCCTTCAAAAATGCTCTCCCCTGGGCGATTTTCGGCGTGACTCCGGCGCCGATCACCGCCCCCTGCCACCGTCGGCGCCACCGTGCTCGGCGGCCGAACCTCGAAAAAAAGGTAGTTTTTTCCTTTTTTTTATATTACTAACCTTAATATATGTTTAAAAAAAACTTAAAGAAAAGCAAAAACAGGTTCGAAAAATAAATAAAAAAATAACAAAAGGAAAAAGACATTTGTTTATTTGTTTTTTGATTTTTTTTTTTGTATTCTGTTGTATATTGTCTCCTCTCCTGTCATTTACAGATTGTGCTGGGGTTATTTATAACTCAAAATAAAATCGGAAAAATAAATGAGAAATCTCAATCTACTGCTACTGTCTATTTCCTTTCTTTGTTTACAGGTGAATGGTGCAGATTTCGGCGATGGGGTGTTATTCGAGCGCGGATCGCGGCTTGACGAGGGGAGGCTGGTGCTGCTTGCGGTGCGAGGAAGGAAACCCTAGGATTCGGGGTTTCCTCTTGCTCAAGCAGTTTGGGCACTGGGCCATTTTGGGCCCCGTAGGTTTTAGGCTAATTGGGTTTTGTCTTAGGTATTGGGTTAGTGAGTCTAATTGGGTAATGGGGCTATTAGTCTAGGTAGCCTGCTTTGTTTGATATTGGGCCATGAGTGGCATTTAGGCCTTTGTAATCTGGACTTTAAAACTGGACATTTGGCTTATTATTTTTTATTTTTCCTGTTTTCATTCTGGTTTGTTTTATTTACACGGGGCCCGGGTAAATTAGGTCTATTACAATAGCAATACGATAACAAACAAATAGGAGGTAGAAACGCAAGAAGGGAGATGGAAAAGAAAAAAAAAAGGGCAAAAAGTCAGAACACTGGCGTCAGATTCTTTTGATGAGAGAGAAAAAAGAAAATTAAAATCAAAAGATTCCCCATATCCCTCATATCTCTCCCACTAACCCTCCTACACACAACTACCCTAGACTTTCAACTCAACTGAAACTCTACGAGTTAACTGAGCAAAAAATAATACCCACATTTGCACAGAGATTCGAACACAGGACCTTTAGCAAACCCACACTCCACCTAACCACCAGACTAGCAAACCCGTTCTGACATGGTTTACAAATAATTAAATATAAGTGTAACGCCCCTAACTCGAATTCGTCACCAGAATAGAGTTACGGAGCATTACCGGAGTTACAAATTTATTTATCAGACATTTTATTTCATCTAGCATTCATATTTGGAACCAATCAAAATCAAACATATTGTCCCTTAAATATATTTATTTTTCTCGACATGTCTTACTTGAGTTTATTACTCGTCTCAACATACTTAATTTCCTTGTATCAACGTATCAAAAATAATCACATATTTACATGTCATGATAAATATCATTCTCTTGCCGTTTATTCATAAACATAAATCAGTTAATTCATTATATCAATATTCCATATACCATCAACTTGTATTTCCTTATATCACATAATTAGATTACACGAACTTACCTGACTAAATTGCAGAAATACCAAGATTCAGAAGCATTTTGGTAATTTTCTATTTTCATCGATTTTTCAACCGATCTTGATCTAAATTAATTTCATTCAATTTTTTAATTTAAACAATAAAATAATTCATTTCACTCAATTTGGTCATTTTTTATATTTTTACAAAAATTGCCCCTAAAGTTTTACTTTTATTCAATTTAGTCCCTGAGTCTAAAACATGCAAATTAGCCATGCTAGCCGAATATTCATATATATTTTCCTCCTCCTCCTCTCCATTCCACGTCCTTAATTTATATTACATGCTTCTAAGTAACATTATCTATGATTTCACTATTTACTTATAAATTTATTCAAAGCTGTCTATTTGAGTCATAGTCACTAAATTATTTATATCTTGAGTTACAGAATTCCAATTTAAGATCCGCTTGATGTTTTAGAAACTAGACTCAAATATTTTTCTTTCATAAAAATTTCAGAATTTTTAGTTTAGCCAATAAGTACAGTAAAATCTTCAAACTTGACTCTGTTCTACTGTTTAACAACTTCTACCTTTCTTTACTAAAAATTAATTATCTCTTAGTACGGAACTTGGATGATGTTTCCGTTTGTTTCTATTAAAAATAAACTCATCAATTATTTAAACATATAAATTTAAGCCTTTAATTATTTTTCTCCAATTTTTTTATGATTTTTCAAACTCAAAACAGGGAAACCCGAAATCATTCTGACATTGTCTCACAAAATTTACTATAACTCGTAATTTACAAGTCCATTTCTTACACCGCTTATTCTATGAAAGACTAGACTCAAAAATAATTAATTTCATATTTTACTTATCCTCTATTTAAATTTCCACAATTTTTGGTGATTTTTCAAAGTTATACTACTGCTGCTGTCCAAAACTGTTTTAGTGCAAAATGTTAATTACCAAGTTTGTAACACCTTTATTTACTTTCTCTACAATATTTCTCATCACTTTCTCTTATTTTCCTTCACTAACATATCAAGAATATAGGACCATATATAAGAAAACTCCACTATAACATCATTTCCATGCTTTTTCAATAATAACAAACTAAAAATATATTGAAATCTTAATGTTCTTACCTTGTCTTATTGATTTCAATCTTTAATTTGATTTTCTCTCTCCTCCAGCTTCTATTTCTTGAACCTAACTTGATATTCTTGCTCCCCATAGTCTCCTTGTCATCTTTCTCTCTTGATGGCTATGGAAATTCTTTTGAATTCTAACTGAAAATGGTGGATTTTTGGTGAAAGGACCAAATTGTAAGGAAAGCAAAACTTTCTTTCTTTTTCTCTTCTTCTCAAGTTGGTGCATGAGAAAGAAGATGGATGGTGTGTTGTTGTTGTTGTTGTTTTTTTTCCCACACTCACACACATATATACTAATAAAAATAAAATTAATAAATATCTTATTAAATATTAATAAAATAATATTTATCTAATTAATTAATTTAAAATATCATCAACATAATCATTACATTCTAGAACTCTCTCTTACTAATTGACCATTTTGCCCTTCATGATCTTTTAAAATTCCATCATTGAGTCATCACTTAATTTGGAAAAATTATAATTTAGTCCCTCATAATTCTTCACCTATTCGATTTGGTCCTAATTCATCCATTTTCCTTAATTTTTAGATTATTCCACCCTAAAATATTTGCACTATTGGTCCTTTAACTTTTTCATCTTTACACTTTAACCCCTCAAATTTTTATTATTTACTCTTGGGCAACAAAATTTTTCTCACTTTTACAATTTAATCCTTTCTTGAATTAATAATGTAATATATCATAATATGCTTCCCAATATTGACATAATCCAAAATTTTCCTTTTTTGTCACTTTATTTCCTTACTTAACTATATCATACTTTCTTACTGTAGTAATTTTCGGGGTATTACAATAAGCCCACAGAACAGAGTTAGGGCTTTATTCCAAAAATAACAAAATTTGCTAAAGCTAAGGCTTGAACTTAAGACCTCTCACACACACCCAGAACACTTAACCACTGAAGCAGATATACAGTTGTGTCAAGATTTAATAGAAATAAATATAGAAGTTTTGGGGCGTTACAGGCACCTCAGTGCATATGATCAACATTTCCGCGTATCTTATTGTGTTCTATTAAGTCTACAATTGGGAATTAAATTATAAGGTAAGTGAACTTAAAAGTGAATTTGGTAAGTAGTTTGTAACTCGTTGAATTAGTGTCTTATTATAGTTATTATTGAAACAAATTTGTGCATGGTGGTAGTACTATATATATATATATATATATATATATATGTTTATATATGTGTATATGCAAAGAACACATTTTAAATGCTCAATTCAATTCTTGATATGCTTATTAAGCTCTTGTGAGCTTAACGTGTTTCTTTTCAAACACGTAGGTGTGGTCTCGTTTTGAAGCTCTAGACGAGAAGTTGACATCCAACTCATCTCATCACGAAATCAAGCCTTGAAAAAAGTATGGACTTAAATTTTTGGACTTTCGATTGTGGCATGTGCTTAGGGGTATGTTGGTAATGTTATAGTTGATTTCAATGGAAGCTTTGGTATTTTTGGTTCCTTATGTAAATCATGTAAATTAGTTTGGTATGTTCGGAAATTGAATTGAATTAGAAGTTATTCAAGGTCGGAAATTGGTATGTTTGAATGGTTAATGGTTGATATGGATGTTATATATATCATTTAGATGTTGTCCTAAGTGTTAGGGAGCCAAAATTTTGCCTAAGTCTTAAGGTGGTAGGATTGAGGTCGCGACAAGCTCAAGTCAGTAAGTGATGTCACGACATGGTACCTTAGTGAGGTCATGACGAGCTCAAGTTAGAGAGTGATGTCGCGACGTGGAATTTCATGAAGTCGTGATGAACAATAGTTTGGACTTTACAATTTGGTCCCTAAACGACCTCCGATCACTTTGGGAGCTTTTGTAAGCTCGTTTTAAGCTCGGATAAGTGTCTGAATCATATTTTAATTATATTTTAAGCTTAACAACTTGAAAAAAAATTAAATTAATTTGGAACGATCGTAGTTGCTTCGACAATAAATGTGACATATCAGTAACTTGACCCTACGATTGGGTCGGGTAAAGGGTGTTACAATTTTAATGTATAAGTATATTCATAATTACAATTACAAACGGTATTCAAATAATTATAATTATAATTAATCATCATAAAGAACGGTCATATTAATAATTAAAATATCTTCAAATATGGACGAAAATAACTATGAAAGAAACGAGATTCCATAAATAATTTACACAAAGTGAAACTTAAATATGATATATTAAAATTTGCAGGCTTTAACCTTGCGATTAAGTAAGGAGATTAACTTTTAGATGAATTTTTTTTTATATTCCTTCCTTCCTTTATTATTTTTATTTTCTTTATATTTTAATCAATTCTTTTCATTAATTTTTTTAATGTTATTAATTTTATATAAATATAATTTGATAAACTTATCTCAAAATTATTATATAATAAAATTAAATATAAATTTTAAATATTTAATTTAATTTATATTTAATTTAATTGTAGTCAAATATATTTTTATAAAATAAGAACAATATATTTAATTTTATAATACTTTGATATGTAACTAAAATTTTCATTATTATGTAAAATAATATAATATAATAACAATGGTATATTTGTTTTTTTATTTAAAATCTACTTAGTAAATAGATCTCAATGGGGTTTATTAGATTTTCTTCAAACATGAGAGGGGTAAGTGGGTATTCTTTAAATCATAGGGGAAGTTTCTTCCGTGTCCATTTTACGATTCATGAAGACTAATCCTTTTGAAGTTTGTGTCTGTCCCTTCTAACAATGTCTTCTCCAAAATTTGAAGTTGAGTCCTATCTTGAAAATGCAATATGTCTTACAATTACTTCTAAACATTTGTTGGTCAACGGGATTGTAATTTTAATCAAGGGCGGAGCGAGGATAATTTAGATATTTTGATTGTGGGTTAAAGCTTCAAAAAGTTAAAACATCTAAAAAATTTATATGGATTAATTTATAATATGATTAAATGTAAGGGTATTGCAAAACTATTTAAATAGCAACCGAATAAATCTAAATTTTAAATACAAAAATTTTCATAAAGGCAACTAGATTATAAGTATTAGACTAATTGCAATTTGCACAAGCTAAATCTTATGCATAATCTTCTAATCAATAAGGATAAATAAAATTAATTTTTTATGCATATCATTTTTATCACAAGAAAATCTTATTTCATAATTCTTGTCAGTAGTTCGGGGATAAAATATAATTCCCTTCACAGCAATAAAAGCTACTTCAATATTTTTTGTGCCATGAGAATGTAATATGTAAAACACAATATGAACACAAACACAAGATGCACTAAATTACACCAGCAATAAAAATTTAAAAAAGTGCTAATTTTAAATTATATTTAAGAAATACAAGATTACACGGTCAGTCAAGCCTAATTTTTTCAAAGATTTGTATTAGTATTATTTAAAAATATAAATCAATCAAGATATTAGTGATTTCATACAAAATCAATATCCCAAAATCATTCCATCAATAAAAACTTAACCTTGCATAAAAACAAGTATATCCATAATCTTAATATTTTAGAGATTAAAGCTTGAAAAGAAAATAAGAATAGTTACCAAATTAAAGAAACCTACTTAAATCATTCAAAGATTGATAATCTATCTTGTAAAAATTATGGAGAAAGTGCAAGAGAATTAAGAAAATTTTGAAAAAAAAAAAATATGAATGCTGAAAGAAAATAAATAAAATAAAAATTTTGAATTTTAATGGGTGTTTTTCAAATAATTTTATGGGGTTAATAACTCAAATTACTACTTATATTGTTTTTTATAAAATAATTTTTTTTAAATGTGGGGTTAATGTCGTTTCGCCATTAATTTTAATCCCACTATTCTATTGAATTTTGAAATTTAATCTTACTATTTTAATTTTACATCATTTAGTTTCTCTACTTTTATAGATTAGTCCGCGACAACATGAATAACTAAAACCATTAAAATTTTAACACTTATCAACATTAACTATAATTAACCAATAACAACATTAATAGCATTAATATAATCATAAAGATATTAAATCCCAGATTTCAACATAGTATAAATACTAAAAAAGATAAAATTATTGTTTCATAAGCAATGAATTTAATATTGAGGGCCAAATAAAAATTGAAAAGCTTAGGGGCAAAGCTAAAAAAATCTTATAAATAGCTTAAATTAAATGCTTTTTAACTATAAAAGACTAAAAGTGATAATATACCCACTTAGCTAAAGAGGTCAAGTCCTTTGTATGTTCCTCTAGTTATGCCCTTCTTCACAGGATTCCATTAAGTCAAGTTTTTAATGAAAGAAAAATTAAATTTGTAGAAAAAAGAATCAAATTTTAATTAATGTAGTAAAAATAATTGGCAAAAAGGAAAATGTAAACTTTACATATCAATATGAACAACACATGTAAAACATTGAATATGAAGCTTTAGTGAAAGAACTAAAAAACATTTTACATCTTATCCTCTTAACATAGAAAAATTTTTATTTATGTCTTTTATAATTTATAAAATTTTAAATTAGTAATGATAAAATTATATTTTGACTTTCTTAAAAGTGATAAAATTTTGATTTAATTCTTTAAAAATTATAAAGATATAGACTATTAAAATAGTAAAATTATATTGTTACTTTCGTAAAAATATACAATTTGATTCCGTTGTCTAAAAAAATATTTTCTGACCCTGATTTTTGTTTTGATACCTTTTGTCTTTCCCCACCAAAATATTCAACAATATTGAAAGTGGAGGGCATAAAGAAGTTAATTGGTTCTAAGTCCTTATATAACACGAAAAATGAGAACAGAAAATTTGATCTTACGTAGAAACACAATTGGGATTCTTTTCTTCACAATCACCATAAATACGTAATTATCAAAAGTATAATAATATAATTTTTTCAACAATAACCACAAACAAAAGATATTTTTCCATAATTAATAGTAGCCAAGATGCCCATATATGAAATATTGAGCTAATATATAATTAAAATTAAACTTTAAAATTAAATTCAATATGATTTAAACACGAATTAAAGCTCAAAACTTATAAATTCTTGTAGTAATCCCCTCTATAAATTTTGTTCGCTCAATCTTCACTAAAACGATCATAACTTGAGTTCTCGGACTTGAAATCAAGTTATTAAATGTGTGTTCAAAGCTAAGAGATAGCTCTTTGAACTCTATGGATACATCTCAACCCAAAAATGCTTCAGTCCCATCCAAAAAGTCGTCGTAAGTTAACTGATTTTCCAAACTTGAAATTTGATAGCTTTGGTGAATTGAATTTAATAAATTTCACCTCATTCATGTATGTATCACTTCTCCTCTCTCAAAACCCTAATACACTAAGCACCCATTCTCCTCTACCTTAGTCTTTCTACTTTTTTGACTCTAGACCCTAGAATGGGTGAACTCGCCTTCCTCAGCACCATCCCCTCTCCTTCACCTCCATCTCCAACTCTATTGATACCATGTATCAACAATTTTATTCAGATTCAAATCAAACCGAATTAACTCCAGAACAAATTAATTTTTTTCCAAACTCAAGGAGAGCGAGTTATCTAACTCATGAATAAGTTTATAGCTTCCCCAAGGCCAGTCTTTTTTAATCTTTTCTCATTTATAGTAGATTAACAACAATGTACAATTAACAATATGGGTTAAAATATGCTATAAGTCTCAGCGCTCTTCGTACATTTGAAATTTAGTTTTCTCTACTTTAATTTCAAAGAATTTTCTTTACTTTTCGAATTTAAAAATGCAAGTTTATTTTTTGGGGTTAAATTTAATTGGAGTTAACAATCAACCTGAATTTTAAAATTTTAAAAAAATAGATTAAATTTCAAAAAATAAATAATATGTTAAAACTACATGTCCAATTATAAATAGTAGTAGCACACAGACATAATATAAGCCTAATCTCTTAACTAGGAACCGAAGCAGCTAGTACCAACTCGTTTCTATTGGGCTTCTAACTCGGATTTTTCCAAGACACCCAAACCAGGGATCCAGAAAATAACTCAGCAAGTCGTTTGGGTCTGTTTAATCCAATGAAACTCGCCTTGTAACTCAGTTTCTGACCCAACTTGTTTGGGTTTTGCACAAGAACTTTGAATGTACTTTTAGGAACCCAATACTATAAGTTTGGTTTAACCCAATATTAACTCAGTTTTTTATCATATCTGATCTTTTTAATATAATACCTAGAATTATTCATAGTCTCTCTTAACCCATAAATATGAGGATAATGCACTTCAGCGCACTCGAACCTACGTCCTCCTATATTGACAACAATACATGTACCAATCGAATTAAAACTCAATTGATAAAACTCGAATTAATTTAAATTTTAATTAACCTTATTTTCACTTACATAATTTTGGTATAGGCATGTTTTCCAACATTTTTCACAAAAATAGTAAATGAATCTAAACTAATTAAATATGAGATGGTTGCATAAAGTAATGGGATTCTTTGAATTCTTCTATTCTTCTATTGGAATACCTATCTAAATCCACAATAGTAGGTTGGATTAGATATATTTTGAGTTCGTATATAACTAGTTAATATCTAATATCCCATATATATGTGTTTCTTACATAACGTAAACCAACTATTTGTGTCTTAGACAGGGGTGAAGCCAGAATAATTTTTTAGGGGGGGCGGATGAAATTTTAATTTTTTATAGTCTATATCTTTATAATTTGTAAAGGATTAAATCGAATTTTTATAATTTTAGGGGGGCCAAAGTATAATTTTACATTTATTAATTTAAAATTTTTAAAAAATTGTAATGGCCTAAATAGTAATTTTCCAGTTTAGGGGGGCCGGGGCACCTGCCAGCCCCCTGGCTTCGCCCCTGGTCTTAGATTCAATTGGATTCTAGAATTATTTCTCAAAGGATAGACAAGAGCTATCTTATAGCCATTAGATTCCATATAACTAATTTTACCCCATTTTTTTCTAATCATTTTTTTATACCGTTTTTTTTTTGTAATGTAAATTCGTCTCTTCCTTTTATTTTTTATTTAGCATTATCTCACATGGATACAATTTAAATAGACGAATTCATTAGACCAAATCATTGCATACAAATAAAACATCAATATCAATATTTGATCGAGCTAAGTTCATGCAATTTATTTTATTATTTATGAAAAAAAATTCTTTTGGTTAATCATTGAATTGAATGAAGAAATCGACTGAAATGAGAATCATTCTATATAAAGAACATCTTTTTAAAAATCACAGACCCTAAATTGATACCATAAGAATTCCTATTCTAATTAGGACTCATAATATTGAAATTGAATAAACAAAAACAATATTAAGATAAAGATAATATTAATCAAGGTCAATATGATATAAATATAAGTAATAAAAAAAATAAACCAACCCTGAATTTTAAGAAAAAAATCTTTTTAATTTGATCTCTTCCCATTTTTTATTACAACTCTCTAATATCGTAAGTTTTTTTTGTTGTATTACTATACATTAAATACTCTTTAGACAAAATGTATTTTAAGAGTTGAAGATTCTCACAACTTTATGGCAAATCATATTATTGTAAATAGCTGCACGTGTATTTGTCAGTGTTTAGATTTGATACACAGAATATATACAATGCCATCAACCAGGATAATTGCAACTTGTTTTCAGTTTTTTAATGTTTTTCTTTTCATAATTTTCACTCTTTTCCGCTTCAGAAGATTCACTCCATAAATCGAGAGCCATAAAACGAATGGAGGAGGGATGGTATGAAATTATGTTTTCACGTTATTTTTATCTTTTTTTAATAGAATAATGATAAATTAGATTTTTCTTTTTTTTTATTATTTTTAGTTAGATTTGAATTTTTTGAGAAAAACATCTAACTTGTCATTCTTTTATTAAAAAATGATAGGAATTACGTGGAATTACAGTTTCATGTAATCATTTCTCAATGGAATAAGAGTTAAAGAGTATAGGTTAGTTTCCCTCTCAAGTAGGGGTAAAGATAAAATTTTATCTGACTACTGAGATAAGATTATAAAAGTTAAAGAGACAATAATAAAAAACATTGTACTCTTAAGAGAGAATATGAGTTTAAACTTTAAAAATTATATTATTAGAAATAGACATGAAATATAAAATAAACATTAAAAACATTTACCATTATTTTCTCTTTGTAATTTCCTTGATGTGGTTGAGATTTGCGTTGGCAATTGGGAATCCAGCTGTTTGGACATTATTGAGCCAAGATTTGGAAGTTTTTTTCCTTTCTGTTTTTATGTTTGTCTTCTACTCTTAGCTATGGTATTTTATGCAAAATTCAATAATTGCAGATTTTTTGGCAAAAAATAATAATAATTGCAGATTTTAAAGAAAAGGCTACCCACTAATTTTCATATATAGCTGTAAAGTAAATAAAATAAATCATGCAAATTTGGAATGCAGGTCATTATGGAAATGCAATTACACCCCTTTGACCTCTTTCTTTTAGAATTCCATGTTTTTTAGAAGGTAGGATCTCATTAAGGTAGGATCTCATTTAAATAATAATAATACAAATAGGTTACAATTAGGCATATTATTAATTTAGTCCTCAATATTTATGCTTTTTTTTTAATTTACCTATTTTATTTTTCAGCTACATTTGACTATTAACCTTTCGAAAAAGAGTAAGATAATTTTTTTAACCGAAATTCTAACCAAAACATTATTTTGTTTTAATATTATTGGTGTGGCAACTCACATGGTGCTCCCCATGTACTTTCGTGCTAGCATGATACTATTTATCTTATATGTTAAATCAACAAATAATTTAAAATTTATAAAAATATTGAAAAAGTAAAAAAAATTAAAATCTAAAAAAATTAACATGAAATATATGTGAATTGTCATGCGAACAGTCATGTTTAAAAATTTAAGGTTTTAATCAGTATTTTCAATTAAAAAACAAAAATTCAACTTTTTCAAAGGTTGAGGATCAAATTCAACTTTTATTAAAAGGTTGATAGTGAAATTTAACTAAAAAAAACCAAATTGACAAAAAAAAAAATAAAAGTTGAATTTCACATTATATCTTACAACTATTATCAATTTTGGGCAATTTACCAGAAAAAGCCCAAAATTTTCAAAAATTACCGAAAAGGGCCGGGTTGAAAAAAATTTACGGAAAAGGGCCATTTCCCCCAAAAATGCGTCCACTTCAGCGTGTTTTTGGGGGATACGAACCAAAGGCGCGCCCTGTAGGAAGCGTTTTCTTCCACGTCAGCAAAAAACGCGCCTACGTGGACGCGTTTTGGCTGACGTGGAAGAAAACGCTTCCTACAGGGCGCGCCTTTGGTTCGTATCCCCCAAAAACGCGCTGACGTGGACGCGTTTTTGCCCTACACCCCCCATTGTTTCATTGAAGTTTTTGGCCCAATAGTCTCCGGCAAAATAATTTTGAGGAGACGTTTCTGAACAAACAGTGGCCAAAAACAGCATGCGTACTGAAAAACGCTCCGACGTGGACACGCTTTTGCTACAGCAGTCTCCGGTAAAATAATTTTGAGGAGACGTTTCTGAACAAACAGTGGCCAAAAACAGCATGCGGACTGAAAAACGCTCCGACGTGGACGCGCTTTTGCTACAGTAGTCTCCGGCAAAATAATTTTGAGGAGACGTTTCTGAATAAACAGTGGCCAAAAACGCTTCCAGTAGGGTGAACTGTCAGCATGCGTACTGAAAAGTGCTTCCACGTGGACGCGCTTTTGCTATAGTAGCATCCAGCAAAATTAGGATATAAATCAGTCAAATTTCATTCTCAGGTTGCATAAGGGAAATTGAGGCAAAGGGAAAAAAATTGAAAATGAGTGAACGTATTAATGCTGTTATTTACTACGACGGTGAAGTTCGTGACACCGAAAATGGCGTTGTTTTCTTATCGGAGAATACAGCGCGACTGAGTTTTAATCGGAACATCGATTTGGTAGAACTTCGCAAAAGAATTAGGCGTAAAATATTTGGAACAACGCTAATGAAAGTTCAGTGTATTAAGTATAGATTTTGCGCTTCGGTTGATCCGGTGAGATATGAGTCGTTCGACATCAAAGGTGCTCGGCGCTTTGAGGCAATGGTGGAAACTCATCTTGCCAGTGGATCACCCTATATGGAGGTATATGTAGAATTTTCATCTCTAAGTGATCTTTCTGCGACCTCGACATCTACTGCCGTTCGAGGGGAATACACGACCCCAAGCTGACACTCTGTAAGTGGGAGGCAAAACACAGAAGTGCCCGTGTGTGATCGTAGTATGGAAAACATAACCCCTGCACGACACTCGGTTGGTGGATGGGACATGCATATCCGTCAGTCGACGTCCGATGATAGAAATACGTATTGGGGGACGTCGTCAACTTCTAGTAGTTGGCAATCCACATACGATTGGAATCTGTACGAAAGATGTTTAAGGAGGGATGATGTACTCCCGACGACATCCACCGGCGAGGGGCCCTCGTTTGTTGCAGGTTATGGAGGGTGGGACGATGAATCCGATGTGGATCCAACTCGGGAGCCAGGGCCCGACGGTGCAAAAGTTGGATTATTTTTTGAACCGGAGCCCGTTCCAATTGTACCTGAAGACATTGAGGGCGGTTCAGACGAAGAAGAAGAAGATCTGCTATTCAGGGCGTACTCATCCAAAGATAGATTCAGACATGTTGGCTAACATAATAATCCCGACGTTGAAGGCCGATCCAAAGACTACGGTGCCGGCCTTAATTGGCAGTATTCGTAGCCAATTGGGGTACACGCCCTCTTACAGAAAGGCTTGGATAGCCAAGCAGAAGACGTTAGAAAGGTTACACGGTGGGTGGGACACTTCATATAATGAAGTGTGGCAGTGGTGTCAGGTGCTGGAGAGATATGTCCAGACAGCATGATAGACCTTGAAACGGAACCTGCGTACTACAACGATCGTCTGCTCCGTGGATGCGCAGTGTTCAAGCGTCTGTTCTGGACATTTAAGCAATGCCGAGATGCCTTTAAATACTGCAAGCCATTGGTACAAATTGACGGTACCTTTATGTATGGTAGATATATGCATCGGCTATTGCTAACTGTGGCACAAGACGGCTGTGGAAGAATCCTTTCGATTGCGTTCGCAATAACCCCGGGGGAGTCAGCTGATGATTGGGACTTCTTCTTATCTAGGTTAAGGAGGCATGTTTGCCCCCAACCTGACATATGCATTATATCGGATCGGGGCCCTGGAATATTTGCGGCAATAGAACGCCAGGGAAGCATGTAGCATCGCACACACCATCGATATTGCCTGAGGCATGTCGCATCCAACTACTATGGGCAACATCGATCTAAAAGACAGAAACGGCAAGTGATCGATATGGGTATGAAATATCTATTAATACAATTTCTTTTGAAAAATTCAATTTATTCGCAATTGAAGAGTGGTATGTAATATTCGCTATCAACGTATATTGGCAGGGTATGAGATCAATAAAGACCGTTTTCACGAGATGCTGGCCAGTTTGCGCTCAGATAACGCTGAAGGCGCAAGCTACCTGTGCAATATTCCTTTCGAACAGTGGACACAAGCATATGACGGCGGCCTACGATATGGGCATATGACCACAAACCTTGCCGAATGCATAAATTCTGTTCTAAAAGGAACCTGTCATCTGCCGATTACATCAGTTATGCGAGAGACATATTTTCGGTTAGTGGCACTATTTTCGAAGAGAGCAGCGAGTTATAGAGGGCAGATGGAAGGAGACCATGTATGGAGCCCGAAGGTCTTGCAAGAAATCAACCGTGGGAAGGCACGGATGAACACCATGCACACAGTGTGTCACGATTGCGACAACCTATGGTTTCGTGTCACGGAGTTTGACAGACCGAACCAAGGTATTGTTGGCAGCCATTATCGTGTACACTTGACAAATAAGACCTGCGACTGTGGGAAATTTGATGCACTTCGTTACCCATGCGCCCATGTACTTGCGGCTTGTCAGAATCTCCGTCTTGATCCAATGAGATATGTCGACGAAGTGTATAAATTAGAAAACATGTATAACGTGTGGAGACACGTATTCCCACCAGCCCCAGATGAACGTAAGTGGCCATTGGTATCGCTTGCACCGTATAAGCTGTTGCCGGATAGACAATTGAGGCGCAAACCAAAAGGTCGACCTTGCTCGTCTAGAATACGCAACAATATGGATATCCGAGAAACAAGCAACCAAAGTCGGCTGTGCGGATGGTGTAGGACCCCGAGCCATACATCTCGCTCGTGTCCAAATCGAAATATTTGACCGTGTTCTTAGGTCTTTTGTCTCATGGCGGCTATGTAATATCTATTTTGTCAAAGGTATTAAAATTAAAATAAATTAAAAAAATTAAATTATAAGGAAAATAGTTAAACTCAAATTTTATTAAATATATTAAAACTTAATTATAAAAAAAAAATTAAACCAATTCTATTTTGTCAAAGGTATTAAAATTAAAATAAATTAAAAAAATTAAATTATAAGGAAAATAGTTAAACTCAAATTTTATTAAATATATTAAAACTTAATTACAAAAAAAAATTAAACCAATTCTATTTTGTCAAAGGTATTAAAATTAAAATAAATTAAAAAAATTAAATTATAAGGAAAATAGTTAAACTCAATTTTTATTAAATATATTAAAACTTAATTACAAAAAAAAATTAAACCAATTCTATTTGTCAAAGGTATTAAAATTAAAAAAATTAAAAAAATTAAATTATAAGGAAAATAGTTAAACTCAATTTTTATTAAATATATTAAAACTTAATTACAAAATAATAAACCTTAATTACAAATCAAATTAGGGGGTTTAGGGTTTAGTGCTGATGCCGGTGGGAACCAGTGCCACACGAGGGCGATCGACGGTTACGCGCTGGATTCCTCCTTCTTCTGGCTTCCGGCGGGGGTTGTGGAACCTCGGGCGGGGAATCGGGTTCCTCCGGTAGTGGGTCTGGTTCTGGATGTTGCGATGGTGACCCACTCTGATAAAATATTGACGCCGGAGGTGTTTGCATAAACCACGGCGGGGGTGACTGCATCCCGAACGGAGAAGGAGCCTGGCAGAAAGAAGTGTTTCCCGACGGCGCCTCCTCTGAACCCACATGCGACGTCGGCCTCACCATCGGCTGGCCAGGGAAGTAGTCGTTAACGGACTTGAACCCGGCCATGCACTCCAACCTGGGCTAGGACTAGGAAACTGAAACATATATGGGTTAGGAGGATACATATAAGGGGAAGGGTACGCACCTGGCATGAACGGTAGATGCTGTGATATCGGTGTTGTCGGCTGAACTGATGGGCCCGGTGACTGTGTAGGCGCTGTTGATGGGCCCGGTGACTGTGTAGGCGCTGTTGCTGGGCCCGGTGACTGTGTCGGCGCTGATGATTGCCCCGCCTCATCACCCCTTCTCCTTGAATGTAAAGGGGCCCGACGTTCCCTTCGCTCTCGAAGTTGCCGTCGCCTTTCTTCTTCCGACAACAGATACAGCTTGCCATGGATCCTAAACCATGGCATGTACTCCAGCACGCACGCTAACTCCGGAACGACTATCGGTTCTCGGTCAGGTATATAGTCATATCGGTTCTCCCACGTCTCGATATGTTCTGACCAAAATCTTGGCCAATTCGTGTGTGTTTGCCGTAAGTCTACTTTGTGCTCATCATCGAGCACCTCCGGTGGCACGGGAATGGGTTGCCGAAATCCAAATTGCTGCAGAACCCGATCTGCTTGGTGCATCTCCACGGTCGCGTAGGTGATCAATGGGACCTTTACGTGCCAACCGTTCGGATTTTGGAGGAACTTCTCCGGAATTACTGCACGAATTTCTGGCTCATCGTACGGTGTCCATTCAAACTATATTAACATTACGAAAATTTTAGTTATATACCTAATATTAGACACTACATACGAAATACTAAATTATAATAACAAAATTCGAAACTTACTTGTGATTCCGACCTTTGGTCCAACAGGAGCCGTATATCCTCAAGCGAGTTAGGTATTCCAACATGACTTGCCGGATGGTTCCACCTAATTAAATAAACTTTTAGCATGCAATTATACTATAAATCTACGAAATAATTGTAAAATATAATATTAAATTTACCTCGTTATCAGTGGGAATGAATATGGGTGGTCGACTCGAGAGCGTAAAAATGGAAATCGAAACCATGCCCATGACTGCAGTAGTGATAGGCAACCTCCGATTTTTGTTTTACTCGGCAGCGTCGCCCCGCACATCTCCCGGTACAACCTCGACAGCACGGCAGACCCCCAACTCAATTCACCGGCTGCTCTGAAATCAACAAGTTTCAAGAGCCATCTCAGGTGGACGAGGTTTCTAGAGAGGTCCGGTATCAAATAGCCTCCAATTATTTGAAGAATGTATGCTCGAGCATACCGTATTCTTTCTACTTCGGTCGAACCCTCGTTCGGCTCCGGGAATGTGTCTCGTAACCACGCCATATCGATCCGAGCTCCTCGAATTCTATCCGGAATGGCACCAGAAGCTCGTAGCATATGGCCATCCAATCGGTAGATGTTACGGACTCGGTGACTACCGACCCGTCCACCGGTAATCCCAACTGCAATTGCAGATCTTCTAAAGTGATTGTACACTCTCCGCATGGCAGATGGAAAGTGTGGGTCTCGAGCCTCCACCTCGTGCTAAAAACCCGCTTCCCGCAGGTAATTCTCGATCAACGGCGATGGGGGACCATGCATGTTGGGAATATAACATTCCAACACCCGATCTACAGACTGTTTAAAAAATAATAAAATTAAATTTAATTAAAATTACATAATTGGATAAAAAATTAAATAATATTGCAAAATTAAAATTAAAACTTACCATTTTCATTTGCTCGACGGAGATGTGTTTGTCGTTTAGGCGAAGTAATTCCCCGGCCATTGTAATCCGCTTTAAAATTTTCCGATAAAAATATATTAAAAAAATTATAAAGGGCTTTTTCGTAAATAGTAAAGGACTATTTTGAAATTTCAGCGTAAATTTCAAGGACCTTGAGAGAAATTTGAGAGAAAATTGAGAGAATATTGAGAGAATATTGAGAAAGGATTGAAATGTGAAGAAAATAAAGGGTGGGGGGTTTTTATAGTTTTTTTTTCTGACCGTTGGGACCAAAGGCGCGCCCTGTAGGACGCGTTTTTGTCCACGTCAGCAAAAACGCGTCCACGTAGGCGCGTTTTTGCTGACGTGGACAAAAACGCGTTCTACAGGGCGCGCCTTTAGTTCGTATCCCCCAAAAAAGCGCTGACGTGGACGCGTTTTTGGGGGAAATGGCCCTTTTCCGTAAATTTTTTTCAACCCGGCCCTTTTCGGTAATTTTCGAAAATTTTGGGCTTTTTCTGGTAAATTGCCCATCAATTTTTACAATTAATCCATAAATTTCTCATCAATACTATATAGGACTCCATGTATGAATAGTATATAACATAGGTGTCCTTAATAAAATTTTCATTATTTTTATGGGGCTCAATATTTCGTATATTGATGTATATATTTTTTATTTCATAAATAGCTTTAAAAAATTGACACGTCTCTTTTTTCTCTCCCTAAATACTTATATTTTTTTAATATTTAATATATCCCTAGAGGACAATCGTTAACTTTTTGATACTATTTGTGGAATTTAAAAATTCCACTGATAGTGTACCAAATAATTTTTCGTTTTTTGAAATGGGTAAATAGTACATAACAAATCTTCAAAAAATAGATACTATATAACATAGTATATTAATGGCTTAATATATCATTTGGTACCTGAGTTTGACATTTTTTCTAATATGATACTTGTGTTATTTTTTGACCCAATGTGGTACTTTTATTTGATAAAAGTTATATATTTTGGTATTCAAAGGTAACAGTGTTAACTTTTTAATGTTTAATTCAAGTTTTAAGGTTGACTTGATAAAAATTAATTGTTAATACTATCATGTTTGAATTTTTCATGATTTTGTTAATAAAATAAATAGTGTTATTTATGAATTTGTTTAATTTTACGCTTAATTTGTCAAATATAGTCTGATGGATATCATTTAATTCGAGTTTTGGGGTTGATTTAAAGAAAATTAGTTGCTAATTATGAATTTTCTGTAATTCAACTTTAAAACTCAAATTAAGCTCGAAAAACTTAATAATATTATTAAAATATATAACTTTTCTCAAATATAAATATTACATTAAACCTAAAAAAATATAAGTACCACATTAAATAAAAATATTAAACTTAACTACCGAATTATATATTTAAACATCTCAATTAATCAAGTGACGTTGCTCTCTCTCAATCATCCGTCATAATTATGTGATTTAATGCTTTTTTGTTAAAACAAGACACCCAATCAGAATCATATCTATCTATCAATTCAATTGATTGGATTATTTTTGGTTGGGTTTAATTTTGATTTTGGATTTGGATTTAATTTTTTTTATTTAAGTTATTAGGATTAAATTATGAATTTCAAATCCAGTCGTTTGAATATTTTGAATTTTGGTTAGTTTAATTTGGATTATTAAATGTTATTTATTCGAGTTATTTCAGGTTCGAATTATTTTATATTCGAATTAAAATTGCGCTCAAATTAATTCTAATTAGATTTAATGAATTTGAGTTATTAAATTTTACGTGCAAGTTGATGGAGTCAAATTTGAGTTTGGATCAAGATCAATTGTTCTACATTTATATATGGTGGCAGAGTTAGAAATTTTTTTTAGGGCATGTGGAATTAAATTGTATATTTTTATTATAATAAAAATATAATTTCATCATTTTAATAGTTTATATCTTTATAAATTTTAAAGGATTAAATCAAATTTTATTATTTGGGGGCTAAAGTGTAATTTTACTATTATTAATTTAAAATTTTATAAATTACAAAGAGCCTAGATGAAAATTTTATATTTTAGAAGGAGTTGGCCCCTACTAGCTCTTTGGCTCCGCCACTGTTTATATTTTACATTATGAAATACAAGAAAAAATTCATATAATCAAATTTTTTTTATACGTCATGTGAATATAAATAACAAATTGTTTCAGCAATTGGTACAATTATGCTTTTGTCCTTTTATTATGTTGAAATTTATGATCTAACCCCTCTATTTTTTTAAGGTAAAAGATAATTTATTAAGCATGTATAGTTCAAAGTAAAACAAATTAATACAATTATGCACTTATCTAGCTAAGTGGTGCGTAACAGAATTACCAGATCAACCAACAAAAGAAAATGAAATAGAAGTAAATGTGCTAATAATGTTCAGAGCCTTCTAATAGTTGAATACCGAGCAAAGACAAACCGGTGCCCCTCGAATGGAGCCTGTTGATCACAGCAATGGAGTCAACCTCTATCACAATGTCTAAATAGCCAAGTTCTCTTACAAATTTGAATGCCAATGTGAGAGCCATTGCCTTTACTAGGTTCGAAGAATAAATCTCTGAGTAGTTCCGCAAGGCATTAAGGAAAAAGTTATCTACATGTCTCACTACCACACCTACTCCATCACTACGATCTCTCTCAACGTAAGCACCATCCACATTGAGCTTAATAGCTAGCTCAAATGGAGGAGCCCACTTCACATGTCGCAACCTTTTAGAAATCAACATGCAAAGCTCAAGCTCGCCCAATGGGGTAGTCTTCCCTTGCATCACAAACTCATTGCACATGTTCCAAATCTATCGTAACAAAACAATAAAACTAAAAAAGTCATGAATGTTCGTAATTCTCATAGCATGCAACCCCTCAAATATAAGTGTAATGATTTGATAGTTAGGGATGTCGAAAAGTGCATTCTCGGAATTCCATTCCCGTAAATCGGTCTAGTAAATATTTATTAAAAATATTTACGAATTTAGTTGTGTAATTAATTAGGTTTTGGTTAAGTGAATTTACTTGAATTAAAAACAATTAGGTATAAGGACTAAATTGCATATAAGAAGAAAATTGAATTATAGATTTAAAAATAATTAAACCGACTAATTACACCATTGTTTCTTTAAGTGTAAATTTATTTTATAAATTATAATAATTAAAGATAAAATATGTTATCTTAATTATTAAGTAATATATATTATATAATGATAATAAAACAAAAAGCATTAAAAGAATGAATAAAAAAAAAGGAAAAAGAAATACAAATTAAAAAAGAAAAAGTGAAATAAGAAAAGAAGTCACGCAAGGCTAGGGCTTCAAAGTTTTCAAAGTTTAATTGGTTAGTCAATTTAGTCTTTTTTTGTAATTTTTATGTTTTTGGAATCCCGGTACCTAGGGTTACCCGACCCATGTTGAAATTTTAGCAATTGTTAAGTTTTTAAGTGTTTTCAATGTAAAATAATTTTAGTATTAGGGATTAAATTGATAGATTTTTAAGTTAAAAATGAAAAAGGATTAAATTGTAGAACAAATTGTAAAATTTAAGTATTAGGGACTAAATTGTGAAAATTTTGAAATTTAGGGGTTTAAGTGAAAATAGGGAATTAAATTTATTTTTAAGTGGAATTTGTATGAAAATATAGAATTAAATGTGAAAAATAAAATTTAGTCTCGATTTAAGGGCTAAATTGGAATTTAGACAAATATTGAGTAAAAATGTAAATATTCAATATGAAATTAAAATTTTATTAAAATGATGAATTTTAATTGTTTTAATTCCGTAGCTAACGTCGTACCGAAATCCTTGACTAAAAAGGGGAAATATAAAATCGACATCGAATAGCTCGAAATTCTTGGTTTGTATTTCTATTATCCAAACTTAGTTGTTAATTGTTATATTTCAATCTAATGGTAAGTGTTAAGGTGAGTAATTGACATTTTGATAATTGATTGAAATGGATTGAATTGATAGATACATATTGAATGTATTGATTATTATAGATTGAATTTAATTCATGTGTATATATGTGATTATATGAAAATTAGTATTGGATATTGGTTATATCTGAAATGTGAAATTAAACCCTATTAACTGTATCGGGCTGAGTCGGATATAGATGGCATGCCATAAGATAGGAAAAGTTCAGGGATTTCTTCGACTTCGAGTTGATGAGGCGTTGGGTGCCAATTTACTTCGGTTTAACCGATGAGGCACTGGGTGCCAAACTAGTATGTTGGTTGGATCCGTGTATTCGTCCGAATCCGAGTCGTGTTAATAGGGGTAATTAAATAAAACAGTACTATGATTGATATTGGATGATATTGTATGTGAATTGAAAATGGGATAGTGATTTGAAACATGAAAATGAGATACATGAGTTATGTACTCATGAATTGGATATGGAATGGATAATGTTATGTTTAAATGATATGTGGATCAAATTGTGAAAAGCTATTATATAGCAAGTGATGAGAATTGAGTATGGTATGAAATGATGTATTCATGAGTTGAGTATTGAATGGCTAATGCCATTATACAAATAAATGTGGTTTGATATGTGAATAACTATTTATATAGCAATTATATGAATTGGGGCATTATTTAACAAATGGAATATGATAGTCATGATACTAGACATTAATATGTGCTTAAAATTCAATTGTGCATATTATATTATAATGTCTTTAAATATTCGGATTATAGAAATACTACTGAGTTTTACTCGCGTACAGTTTTGTTCTTCCGTGCGCAGATTAGGTACTTCACTTTTGATAGCCTATTCAGCATCCAACAACGATCCCGAACTCAAATGTGGTGATGTTTATCTTTTGTGTCGGCATGTACCTAGGACGTCTAAATGATAGTTATTTTGTGGATGGATTATAAATGTAATGTTGGTTTGGTATATACATATAAATATGTGTTTGTGTTTGAAGCCATATTATGGCATGGTAAATTACACCAGATCTAGATATGTGCATGTGAATTTAAGTTGATGTTTAAATGCTTATGAACTAGGCCAAATGGATTGAATACGTTTATAATTTGGATTTGAATGATGCTTTGATGATATGAATTGATGATATAAATGTGGTACCATTGAAGGTACATTGGTTAGGCACCTAGGATGATTGGTTTAGCATGTTTTGAACAGGTTAAACAAATGGTTTTTGAATTGTTTAATGTCCAAGCTTGTAGGGAATGGTAAATTTGTTGTTTAAGGCACATTTTAGGTTCACACGGCCAGACACACGGGAGTGTGACTTGGCCGTGTGAGACACACAGCTAGCACACAGGCGTGCGAGGCCATTTCAAAAGGGTACACGGCCTGGCACACGGGCGTGTAGCTTGGCCGTGTGGCCCAAGTCAGAGAGTTACACGGGCATGGACATGGGCTGAGACACGTCCGTGTGTCCCTATTTCGAATGCCCACACGGCCTAAGACATGGGCGTGTCTATTGGCCGTGAGAGTTACACGGCCTGGCCACACAGCTGTGTGGCCCCTGCAGTTTTGAAAATTTTTAATGTATTCTGAAAAATTCTCTGAGTTTCCGAATTATTCCTGACTTGTTTCTAACGCGTATTTTGGGCCTCGAGGGCTCGAATAAGGGACAGTATATATGAGTTTGATTGTTTTCTGACCTGAATATTATATGATATGAAATGTTTGAAATTTCTATCTGTTTGATCTGTAAACTCTAGTAATGCTTCGTAACCCTGTTCCGGCGATGGATACGGATTAGGGGTGTTACAATAAGAACCTCCCTTACATCAGCACAGTCTCTAAGAGCATGCAGTATTCTCAGAAATAATCCCTCTAATTTAATTTGACATGATATAGTTTTTATTTTATAATATCATTAGTAGGTCCAACTTAGACTAAGATCCACTCAATCACTTTTTCGTCCATTAATATCTAATACAATGATCATCACCATTCAAATGTGTAAAACCTATCTATTAAATGTGGAATCAACTTGTGAATGGTGATTAAACATAAATTAGGTATTAATGGATGAAAAAGTAATGGAATGGAGTCAAACTCGTCCAAATTGATAACATCACTAGTTTTTGTTGTTAAAAGTGATAACATTAATTTTTTAAAACAAATTTTAAGCATTCATGTGATATGTAAATTTATTATTACTTAACATATTTGACCAGATTTTTCATGTGGCTTTGATTATGTACTCGCATTATCAATTTGGATATATTAATAATATTATAATAGTAAAGTGTCCATATTATGTCAAATTAAAGAGAAGTATTAATTTTTTTTAAAAAAAGGATTAAATTCTCAACTTAAACATAGTAAAGGGACTGCAACCATAATTAGACCTTCAGAAATTCAATTGATACTTGTTCCAGGTAAACTTATTCAAGGGACAAGCTACCAATCCAATTTCAAATTAGATCGAACTTGAACAAACATAAAACGACTAATATCATATATAGACCCGACCCCAACTAGCACAATCTGACCATTAACGCTTCTAGTTTCATGGTATGAATGTTACTTCAAGCAATTCTCCTTAATTGTTCCAAAATTCTAGGAATCAATTTGCCAGGAACCCCTTGCAACCTCAACATAGTAAAGGACAACAACCATAATTAGACCTTCAAAAATTCAATTAAAACATTATTCATATAGGCCTATTCAAAGGACCAATTATCAATTTAATTTAAAGTCCATATTTCAAATTAAATCAAACTTCAACAAATATAAAATGTACTAATATTATATATATACCCGACCCCAACCTACCCAATCTGGCAATTAACACATCTAGTTTCATGGCATGAATGTTACTTCAAGCAATCCTCCTTAACTGTTCCAAAATTCTAGGAATCAAATTTGCCATTTGGTTGAATATTTGGAACCCCCACCACAAATAATATGAATTAATGTATTTTACTCTTTGGCGAGGATAGTGACGTTTGAAAGCAGCTTTAATGAATGAATGGACCAAGAAAAGAAAATAGCTTTACCAGCTTTAATTTAGTAGCCGACCCTCCACTCTTATTGGGTA
Source organism: Gossypium australe (assembly GCA_005393395.2). Lineage (NCBI taxonomy): Eukaryota > Viridiplantae > Streptophyta > Magnoliopsida > Malvales > Malvaceae > Gossypium > Gossypium australe. Next base: position 99,525,214 of record CM016625.1, on the reverse strand, counting down.
ATTGATTGAATGGTCCTCCGGATTCTCATAATTATGGATATTTCCAATTCTAGACCCCTATGCATTTTAGTCACTTTCATCAAACCTCAAATAAATAATCTCCGATCATTCTAGTCTTTAGTTAATTACGTCCTTTATAATTTCGTCATTTAAGAAAGAGGTGAAGCCACATTTAGGCCTCCACCTTGGTCTCTAAGTTCTTTTGTCTATATTAGTCTCAGGGCTTGATAGCTTTTTTTCTCAATTTAGCCCCTAATATTGAATTCCATCCAAGTGTGATGACGTGACACCTTAATATTGTGCTACATTATAGCTTGAAAATTTTAAAAATTTTAAAGACTTTTATAATTTCTTTATAGTTTTTAAAAAATTTTTAATAGTATCACATCATCACACCTTAATGGAAACCAAGCTAAGGAGCTAACAAGAGTGAAGCCATAAAATTGTTTTAGGAGGGGCCAAAAATGAATACTTTTTTAGGGGATAAAGTGTAACTTTACCATTATACCAACTTGTAATTTCCAAAAATCAAAGGGACTAATAGAGAATTTTTATTTTTAGTTTGCCCCCTCCCTCCGCTCCTTGAGATCAAGTCGAGAAAAGTTGTCAAGTTCCAAGAATAATGTGAACAAAAAAAAGTTTAAGGACCAAATTGAAAAAAATTACAAAATTTAGGGAGTAAAAGTTGCTTTATCCTTTATATTTTAGAGAATGATGTTTTTTACTTATAAAATCACTCTATTCTGGTATTAAAGGTTAGATATGAAACTCAAAAATTTCTAAATTTATATCAAACCTTGAGCTTTAAGAATTAATAAGAATAAAAAAATATTTATTGGTTTTTCTTTTTATGAATAATTTAAGAGTGGGGTAGGGGTGGATCCAATAATCTATATAGTATATTTATTTGGAAATAAAAGTAAATTTATATTTATTCTCAAAAAAAGTAAAATTATATCTTGCCCCTATTTTTAATTTTTTAACAATTCTTTTTCTTATTTAGCTAGACAAATATAATAAGGACCTTTGATGGTCCTTTTAATATTTACAATTTTTGTACATTGATTTCTAATGATATTTTATAATTAAGATTAAATTAAAAAAATCAAGTGGATTTAAAATGAAATAAAATTAATCAAAACTATTTATAACAATCATAACAATTTATTTAAGGGTTTTTTTAAAAAAAAATCTGTATTACCGGTGTTGCAATATTATTATTTTTTAAAAAAATTTTATTAAGAGAAGAGAAAAATGTGTTTCAACACACTCAAATTCACGTCTTTTTATTAAAAATTTAAGTATATTTTAGATTTATTTTAAGTTGGATAATATATTTTAAAGATTGATAATACAATAAGATCTGAAAATAAATTAAAAACCATTATTTTTATCTTCCATCATCCTTTTTGGGATTAATTTAATTCCAAAATGTGAATCATTCAAACAAAAAGGTAATGACAAAAGGACATACCAAAACCCTAATTAAAAAGCTATTTAAGATAAGAAAAAGAAAAAAAAAATCCTTTAAAAAATTAATTTATGTTTGAGCCTTTGAATATATCCATTTTTTTATTTAGATACATGATTCTTTTTTTAGATTACCTGAAAGTAAAATTGCGATTAAGTACGTGATACATTTTCATTGAGTCGAGTTAAAATGTGATAAAAATAATAATTAAAGTACTAAAACGGGAAAAAAGTACATTAATAGCCGCTCAACTATGTTTTTCTTTTATCATTCAGTTGTGAAATATTATAAAGTGGTCATCCAACTATGAAAAGTTACAATATGGTCACTTAACTATTCAATTTTGTCTTTTTTGGTTATGAATTATTGGGTATTTCTATTTTTATTTTAGTTAGTTGAGGACCAAAAAAGATAAAATCGAATAATTAGATGATTAATTTATAATTTTTTATAGTTAGATGATCGAAAAGGAAAAATGAATATAATTGTGTGACTAGTAATGCAGTTTACCCAAAAATATTAAAACTTTAACAATATAAGAAAAAATAATTAGTCCACATGCAAAGCACGTGGCAACAAAAATGTAAGAACACAACACCACCACTATCGTCAGTTTTTGGTCTGAAACCAAACAAATTCAACTCCACCATACAAAAACCAAACTCTTTTTACTTCATTCATTCAAGTTTTTTCTTTTCAATCTCACATTTCTAATCTCAGAAAAACAAAAATCCAAATAGAAAAAGAAAAACCCATTTTTTTGCACTGATTTTCTTCATTTTTGATTCATCAAAAATGGCGGAACATGATCTCACTTCACCTCTCCTTTCCCCTCGATCTTCCGATCAACCCCAAACCGTCCTCACCGTCGATGAAGATTCCGAACCCTCCGATCAATCTCCGTCCAATCATCAACCTCCCCTCCAAACGCACAACGACGAGAAAACCACCCTCACTTCTCCCAACCCGTACGCTTTTCTCGGGTCGGACGGACACTCTGTTCCGGCACCGACAACCGTCGACCCATTTCGAAACGGAACGCCGTTTATTTCTGGGGTTTACGAGGCAGTAAAGATCGTACTGTGTTTGCCGATAATGTTACTGAGGTTGGTCTTGTTTGGGGCATGTTTGGCTGTAGGGTATATTGCTACTAGGATAGCATTAGAAGGGTGGAAAGATAAACAAAACCCAATGCCTAAATGGCGATGTAGAATCATGTGGGTCACTAGAATTTGTGCTCGGTTTATACTTTTCTCTTTTGGGTAAGTTTTAAAGATTCAAACTTTATTCATTTGAGTGAAAATTTTTAGGTCAAAGATTTGAGCTTTGTTAATATGTTTTTGTAGTTACCATTGGATTAGAAGAAAAGGGAAACCAGCTCCAAGAGAGATTGCTCCAATTGTTGTATCTAATCATGTATCATATATTGAACCTATATTTTATTTCTACGAATTGTTTCCTACAATTGTTGCTTCAGAGTCACATGATTCAATGCCTTTTGTTGGAACTATTATTAGAGCAATGCAGGTAATCAATAATCTTAATTGTTTTTGAGTGTGGATCGGTTCTTTCGGGGACGACTTTGAGTGTCGTCTTTCAGGCAGTCGACCCGGACCCCTAACAATCAAAAGTATTGTCCCCGTGTTGAGGTTCTGTCATCAGTCTCCGCGGAGATCCGTGTAAAGATCACGTAGGGGGTGCCTTGATTGGTGGAGATAGATACTTGCAAACTCGGGAGAAATGTCAGTATAGGGCGTGAGGAAGTACTTGATCGCGGGACAACTTGAACCACCAACCAAGCCTTGGTTGGTAGTTCGAGTTGCAGGGGGCCCAGGTACCTCCGTTATTATTCAGATGTCCAATACTGACACCTCTCCCGAGCCTTGCAGGTACCTATCTCCACCAACCACGGGGCTTCTACCGTGAACCATACACGGCTCTCCATGAAGGCCGGAGACAGAACCTCAACACGGGGGCAATACTTTCAGTTGTTGGGGTCTGGGTCAGCTACTTGGAAGACAACACTTTGAAGGCTTCTTTCAAAGGAACCGGTCCCCCCCCCCCCCCCAAAACAATTGTAATAATCTTTTTCTATCCAGTTGCTTTTAATTTGTTTTTGTAATATACTCTTCTTTTTTATCCATGGTAGGTGATATATGTTAATAGATTCTCACCGGCATCAAGAAAGAACGCCGTAAATGAAATAAAGGTAGAAAGTTTCTATTGTATCTGTTGTTTCAAAACTCGAGTCTGTTAAGTTCGAGTAGCATTGCTTTATCAATTTTATAAGCTATTTGATACAGAAATGTGTTTTCAAGGATTTGAATACAGAGAAGGGCTTCATGTGATAAATTTCCTAGAGTGCTACTATTTCCCGAGGGAACCACGACTAATGGGAAGGTCCTTATTTCGTTTCAACTCGGTGCATTCATCCCTGGTCATCCGATTCAACCTATAATCGTTCGTTATCCTCATGTACACTTTGATCAATCCTGGTAGGACTCAATTTCTTCGGTCTATTTTTTTTGTCCATGCACTTGCTAAATACTTTTGGTGTTGTCTTGTTTAGGGGGCTTATATCTTTGGCTAAGCTCATGTTTAGAATGTTTACTCAGTTTCATAATTATATGGAGGTATGTCTTCTAGCTTATCTAATTCAAAATTTCAATGTTGGGTTCCAAAGTCAGGTAAATTTTACGTTTTGTTTAAATCTGATTCCCGGTTTTCTTATTTGACAGATAGAATATCTCCCTATCATTATGCCCCCTGATAATGAAAAACAAAGTGCTGTCCACTTTGCTGAGAGGGTAAGTCTGTTCATGGTTTTCCATGTAGTGTCGGGTTTTCTAGATTATTGATTAATTCGTATGTTTGTCGGCAGACTGGTCAAGCTATGGCAAGTGCTCTTAATGTTGTACAAACATCTCATTCGTATGGGGATTTAATGCTCCTAATGAAAGCTGCTGAATTGCAACAAGTGTGTGCTTCTCTTGGTGGTTTTTTTTACCATGTTTTAAGTGATAAAACTTATGTTAACTTTGTGAGGAATCAGGTCTCGTGATTCATCTGAATATCTATTTGTTTTAGTGTTAATAATTCTTTTAATATAAATTTTGCAGGAAAGGCCCTGGAGTTATATGGTTGAAATGGCCGGGATTGAATCGGTGAGTCCAGTTTGAAACTCTTATTCGTCTTTCCATAAAAATACATTTGTATTTGAACTTGAACTTGATTTAACCTTGTCTAGATCGGTTTCTATGAAGTTGCTCGCTCCCTCTCACTCGGTAAACATTTTATATCGTTTTTCAGCTGTACCATATAAGCAGCTTGGAGGCCGTGGACTTTCTGGATAAGTTTCTTTCCATGAATCCGGACACTAGGTATCACTACGTATTTATGGTATTCCTTTCTTGTTATCGAGCCAGCTCAACTCATAGAACTGCACCATCTCTAGTTCAGAAACACAAAGATATTTCGTTCCATTCTCTTTTAATAGTTTTTAATGATCTCTTCGTGCAGTGGCTGTGTTAAACTTCATGATTTTTCGAGGGGCCTACGACTAAAGGCATGTAAACTTTCTGAAGAGGTCAGCTGCCGTATTTCCTCAGTTTCGTGAAATGTACTTCCTTTGGTTTGTATCGTGATTATTTTCTCGTACAGATTTTTGGGTTCCTTGATGTGGAGAAGAATGGATCAATTACATTCAAGCAGGTAATGCAGCTGCAGTTTTACCTCCCTAGAATTTTCGTGCTTCTGTTTATTTATATCTTAATTTTAGCTTTATGCTACAGTGTGTTGCTAACCGGCCATGACCATGGCAACATTGCCATTACTTATAATGCTGCTATTATATTACCTTCGGTTGATCACTACAGCTTGCATAAGCATCCGAATTCTCTCTGTTACGATAATTCACCTTAATTTTGGTCAAAAAGACAACTCAAGCAATTTTTTCACCCGTAGATGGCTCATTGTACCGTTTTGTGTTCATCCTGGCAGTTTTTATTCGGGGTAGCTCATGTTATGAAGCAACCACTATTCATGCAAGCGTGTGAATTAGCATTTGCCGAATGTGATGTTAGGGGAGATAACTACTGCATGAAGGAAGAAGTACGTGGTTCTTTCTTTTTTTTTTATGTTAGTTCGTATTTCAGTCTTTTTCATCGGTTTAACCTTTGTGCATTTATGCTCGGAAAGTTTTAACTTAAAAACTTGTTTTTATTGCTTTTGGATCAGTTATCAAACATCCTTAGACAAGCAATTCCAGACTTGAATGAAGATGAGGTAAATAAAAGACTTGGTCCCTCTACTTTATAGTGTTATTAGTATATGTTCAAATTGATAACATTGTTGATTGTTGCCGATATTGTGATGACATGGATTCTTACCATAAGAATGTTGTTAATAGAAAAATTCGGGACTTACTAATAACATTATAAAAGTTAAAAGTTCCATGGAGGCCATTGTACTATAAATTAGATTGCATTTTACTTTCTATACTCCAAAAATGAGCAAATTAGTCTTTGTATGTTAGATCAAAGAGCAAACTGGTATTGTTAAAAATTCCATCTATTTCTACTGATAAAACTGGTCCTTGTACGGCAAAATGAGAGTACACACATGTAATTGTCTTGGTATTGCATTAGTAGAAATAGATGAAACTTTTAATAGAACAGACTAGTTTGCCCTTTGATTTAATGTACAAGGGCTAATTTGTCTATTTTTTAGTAAAGGGGTAAAATGCAATATGATACCTAATATAGGGGCCTCTATAACAGAAAAATTCTTCAATTTGGACTTTTAATAACAGTATAAAAGGTAAAAGTTTCATGGAGGCCCTTGTACCATGAGATAGATTGTATTTTGCTTCTTCTATTAAATAAATGGGTAAATTAGTTCCTGTATGTAAAGTGATCTTTCCATTAAAAATTTCATCCATTTTTACTGATAAAAACTTGTCCGTGTACGTCAACATGATGTACACATAGCACGTCACGTGCAACTATCTGATTCGGTCAATTTTTAATAGTAGAAATGATTTTCCCGTTATAAAACTATAAAAACTATATAGATCGTTGATGTTGTTTCTTGACTCGATCCAACCTATATATATGGAACCATGTGTACATGCAGGTCCATGGACTGTTGAACCTATTTGATTCTAACAATGATGGGAGAATCAGCAGGGATGACTTCATTACCTGTCTGAGAAAAAACCCTTTGTTGATAGCATTGTTCTCACCCAGATTGCTGCAAAAGGACTTCTCCAGAGGTGGTGATAGAATGTTGGAGGATATTGTTTGATGGGGTGTATGTTCCCTTGTATTTTGCAATAGATTGGTTTTTTTTTTTTCGGGTGTGCTATATTTGTGAGAAAGAGTTCCATTTACACTGGTATAAACCTCAATCAATTCGGTAACATTTTATATGATCAAATATAAGAGCCATTCACTTGTTACATTTCATAGTTAAAATATGTCATAGGTCATTAATTTAAGTTTAGTTGTTAACATTAAAATTTGTCGGTAGCAATGTGAATAAAAAAAAATGATACTGTGATTAACTTTAATTTAATAAAATAATTTTAATAACGACAACATTTAAATTTTTATAAATGAAAGTATAGAATTTTAGATTTACAAAGAGTGTAGAAATTTATTGCATATTTTATTTTTATAATGATTTATATTTGTGTTTACATTATAAGAATATGGGTTTGTATCTCGTCTTTTATCTTAAAACGTGTTAGTTATTTCGAATTTGGGTTATTTTTTGTTGAAGTTAATTTTGATTTAGAGTCATTTTGAGTTTAAATTATTTAAGTTTGAAATTCAGATTAAGTAAGTACGAGGTTGAATGGTTTCGCAATCTAAGCATTTCAAGTTGTTTTAGGTCCAAGTTAATTCTAGGTTTAAATCATTTAAGTTTGAGTCAATTTGATTTTAAGATAGACAAATTCGAAATATTAATCTTTTAAGTTCATCAAATTAAATAATATCATATTTAAATTCGAGTTAATTGAAATATGTTTTCGAGATCAGATTTGTTGTACTCGTTGCTTTCAAACTCCACTATTGCTTGATGGGGAATTGATTTTCAATATTAATGTTGTAGCTACACTTTATTATAATACATTTATACATATACCAACCATTATGATTCGAAAAGAAGGTGGTACCAACCCAAGATTTGTACATAACCTTAAATACAAAATGAAGCAACATAGATAACAATGTGACTAATAAAATCGGTGGTTGAAAATGGTATTTATAGATTAATCATTAAATGAAATGATTAGTGAAATTCGAATTTTAATACTTAACATTTAATTAATTGAATTAATCTATATCTACAATTTGCGTCATTTAGTCTTTATAATCCATTTAACCTTTAAATACTATAAAATTTAAAGCCATAAATATTTAAATTATATAGTACAAACATGTACTTGGATTAATAATGATAAAAGGTTAGGGTGAAGGTACATTATTAGTCTCGTAAAAAAATTGAAAGTAGTATTTACAAATCAATTAGTATATGAAACTTTTAGTGAAACTCGAACTTTAATGCTTAACTAATTGAATCCACCCATATTAGCAACTTGCATCATTTCTTCCTTACAATCCATTTAACCCCCAAATAGATTAAAGTGCTATGGAGGTCATTGTATTAAGAATCATATTGCATTTTGTCCTCTCTACTTAAAAAAATGAATAAATTAGTTCATTTACATTAAATTAAGGAGCAAAATGATCCATTTTGTTAAATTTTTCATCCATTTGTATTGGTAAAAACTGGCATGACTAATGGAATAACCATATAGTTATATACGGCGTGCCATGTGTACCTTATGTTGACGTACACAAACGACTTTTTAACAGTAAAAATAAATAGAATTTTTAAAAGAATGATAAATTTACTCTTTAATTTACCATATACAAATTTATTTATTTTTTGAATAAAAAAATAAAATAAAATAAATTTCAACTCCAAATAGAGTTCATTCATAATACTTTTACCCCAAATAATGTTAAATGTACATAGTAGAAACATATAAATGCATAAATAATGGCAAAAGGATGTCACCATTCCTTTAAATGTCACATGTGTTAGATTTCTTCATTTAGGGCATCCTTAATTTACTTTAAATGTCACATGTGCTTCTTGCTACATTGGTGGGAGGTGGGGGACCAACCAAGACATATGGGCTATGGTTTGCTAAAAACAGGACCGCAAATACTAGGAAAAAACACCAAACATCTGAAAAATGTGTTTGATTCTCTAAAACTTTCTTAGAAATTAGTGTCTGTAAGCTTCTCTCTCTCTCTTCTTTTATGGAACCCATAGCTTATCTCTTCTCTTCTTTCCTTTTAATATATATATATATATATATATATATTAATTGAGTATTTGACTTGACTGGTATTAACATTATTGTCAGTGTAGGAAGATATGGATTCGAACGAATTTAAGCATATTCATCCTCCTATTTAAGGGTTGGAAGGAGTTATGAATAGTTTTAGTTATTGCCAAGCCCGCCATTGACATTTTTGGAGCCCTAGGCAAAATAATAAAATAGGTTTTATGTTACTTAAAAGTTGGAGAAAAAAAAAATTAGGTCCTTTAAAAGTTGTAAAAAAATTTTGGGCCTTTAAAGGCTAAAAAATAAAAAAATTTGGTCTTCTTAACAACTGTAAAACAATATTTTAGACCTCTTTCAGCCTTAGGCCTTGGGCGGCCCCACCTCCAGAAGACCTCCAGAGCCGGGCCTGGGTAATGCATCAAGAAAAAAAAAGATAATATTTTTGGTCTAATTTTAGTTTAGTCCCTCTACTATGTTGAAATTTAAAACATAGTCTTTTTTACTTTGATTTGATATAATTTAATCATTTGCTAACTCCAAATTAGTCATGCCTAGAACTATTCATGTTCAATTATATCAAATCAATTTTTTTACCATAAGTTGCTATTATTAAAGATATGATGAGTGGAGATTTTTTTTTTATTATTCGATTGTATGTCAGGTTGCATGGAAATTCAATTAATCATGTTCAATAATAACAAATTTACATATCAACCTGTTAGGATATGATTACAGGATATTATCTTTAGGAATATATTTAGGAATATATTATATATATTTCATATTCCTATGTGACTACTACAATATAAATATTATGTTCTTGAGGTCTATCAATAATATTGAAAGGGATTCTTGTTATGATCTTGAGCTTGGTGTTTAACACACGAAAAAAAAAAAAAATCATCGTCCTCACTAGTTGGCTTGTCTTTCTAGGACAATCTACTATTTCTTGGAAAACTAAGAAACAACATATTGTTTCTCTTCTTCCGCTGAGGCTGAGTATAGGTTTATGGCTTCCGTCACTTGTGAGCTCAAGTGGCTGAAGGCTTTGCTATTGAGCTTAAGTTTTCATCATCCTAAAGCTATTCCTTTATTTTATGATAGTCAATCTGCGTTGCATAATACACAGAATCCTGTATTTCATGAGCATACTAGACATATTGAAGTGGATTGTCACTTTGTTATGGATGCAATCCAAGATGGGTTGATTGCACTTTCTTATATTCCGACCTCCGTTCAGTTGGCTGTCATTTTTACAAATGCGCTCTTATATTCCGACCTCCGTTCAGTTGGCTGTCATTTTTACAAATGCGCTTAGTAAACTGCAATTTGAATACCTTTTTAGCAAGTTGGGCATTTAAGATCTGCATGCTCCAATTTGAGGGGGATTGTTAGGATATAGAGATTATCTTTTAGGAATATATTATATATTATTGTATATCTTTTAGGCATATATTTAGGAATATATTATATATCTTTTCTATTCCTATGTGACTACTGCTATATAAATATTATGTATACTCTTGAAGTCTATCAATAAATTTGAAAGGGATTATCCTATTCTTGTCACAACCAAATATTTCGTAATACCAATCGTCGAAGAAAAATGCTAAAAATTTAATGGTTCACGAGGTTTAGAAGCACTAGTAAATGACAACTCGTGACAAGCCAGCCGAAGTATATGTGACAGGCTAGGACTAACACGCAAACAACCTTGTAAAACTTGCCAACTAAAGACAAAAGGAAGGAACCAATCCTCACGATCTAATAGGTAACTCTAATTTAGCCTCCAAGTCAAATATAAAAGCTAGGTATCATCCAATCTTCCTCATATTTTAAGCATTACTTTTGCTCTACTAAAATATCCTTGCTCGATCGCTCCCTCCATTTTCCTTAATCTCCTTATCAATATAAGCATCGAAGAACTTGTGGAAACCCAAATCCCCAATGCCTCATAGCTTACTTTCTTTTTTACAATACCTTCAATAGTCAAGTCTAAATTGTAACACCCCCAAACCTGACCTGATCGTCGAGTCAAAGCATTAAGGTGTCACATTCGTTGCCGAAGCAACTACTGAAAATTTCAGATCAATTTATCATATTACTTAATTAATGTAGATCATTAACTCATTTTAGTAATAATTGAATTTACGATAGAACTAATAATGAGTTAAAGAGCTCATTAAAACATCCACAATTGATCAAAGACCAAACTGTGAAGTTCATAAAAAATTATGAATTTTCGTCGCGACGTTGGGGTTTCCACGTTGTGACATGGCGAACTTGTCATCGTGACGTCGTCTCCATTTTCTTACAAGTTCCACACTTTATTTTTATCTATTTATTTTTATATATCATTACTTGAATATATATTCAGATGTCATGACCGACACTTCATTTTACAAATCTTCCACTTACATCTATTTCTAATATCAAGTCCTCATAAAAACATGATATTCAATCAAAGATAACAAAGCATATAAAATTAACACAAATATTAAAGTTTTACAAATAAGACCATTGGAGGACTTGCACTTTCAAAAGTAGTTTACCCACTTTACGTATATTTCATATTTATTTCTAAATTGTGTCAATCAATTTAATTCTTCATAAAATTTCAACAAAGAATTCAGTATCACATCAATTAACAATTATTCACTTATTAAGATCCACTTGATGTTTTTGAAACTAGACTCAAATATCTTTTTACCATAAAAATTTTAGAATTTATGACTTAGCTAATAAGTATAATAAATTTTTCAAATTTGTCCTTGTCCTGTTATTTGGCAGCTTCAATATTTCTTTACTAAAAATTAATTATCTCTCAGTACGGGGTTTGGATGATGTTTCTATTTGTTTCTCTTGAAAATAGACTCATTAAGAATTTAAAAATATAAAATTAAAACACTAACCATTTTTTTACAATTTTTTATGATTTTCCAAAGTCAAAACAGGGGAACCCGAATCCACTCCGACCTTGTTTCACAAAAATTAATATATCTAAAACTATAAAATTTTGTTTCTTTCACCGTTTATTTCACCGTTACTTCCATATGAAACTAGACTCAATAAGCTTTAATTACATATTTAATTCAAGCTCTTTCTATAATTTTTGGTGAATTTTCAAAGTTAAGTCACTGTTGCTGTCCAAACTATTTTAATGGAAAAAATATTTTATTTTCCATGGTTCTTTGCACTATCATTCATTCATTCACTCAGAATTGCCATACTTTTGATTACTATACAATGTAGACACTTATGTGTATGTGTAGATTACATATTCATTTCTTAATCTTAGTACTTTTCACCATACAAATCACATTCTCTCTTACCAATTTAGTGTTTTAAGTCTCTATTCTTCATCAAATACTTTCTATTTCTAGTATTTAGATTAAATACATGTTTCATACATCTCCCTCAAAACATCTTTAACTCAATCTATTGAAATACAAGTAGGTTTAGTATGAAACTTACCTCCTTCGTCAAGAATTTCTTCATTTCTTCTTCATTTCTCATCTTCACCACTTTCCTTCCTTTTTCTTCTCATTTTCTCTACTATTTTCTTGCTTCTAAATTGTAACACCCCAAACCCGGCCCAAACACTACAACTGGATCTGGTATGTCACTAAAAAGATTTTACAAAACATGTCGCATTTTGGAAAACAATTACTAGGTTTACACCTTTATTCCGAAAGCTTAAGAATTCATTAAAGAATAAAATATTAAGTCATAAATTATCTTGGTGGATTTTAAATGAAAACTGAAATTTCATACAAGTCTTAACTTAATTGAAAACATAAAATTTAAGATAAAAGCCTAACAAAATCCCAAAACATAAATGGTAATCTAGTGGCCCATGGCCTTATTACAAGGAAATTTAAACCCATTAATTAAAAGAAAATAAAATATTAAACTAAGTCTTTATGCCGAATTCTCAACGCTCTGTCGCATGGCCACCTTGCTCTCTCCTCCAGCCCGGTCCAATGTACTAAGTGTCACCTGAAATGGTTAAAATAATAGGGTGAGTCGCGAGACTCAGTGTGCAACCCTCATGCACTATTAAATTTGGGCCTTAGCCCCACAGATCAAAATATAAAACTTAATATAAAAGATAACATGCAAAGCCCAACCCAAAACCTAAGTTTCCATCCGCTACACACCCCCTTACCTGCCAGTCACACCATTGGGGATTTCTACAATCAACCCACACCGCTACACACCATTGATGGCAGTCATGCTGCTCATCGTCAGAGTTGTGACAGAGTCACCAGGCTGAAATGGCAATAGCCACCAGAAACAGAGTTGTGACAGAGTCACCAGGCTGAAATGGCATAAGCCACCAGAACAGATCACTTCCCCTTTCATCAATCACCCAACCCCAAGTATATATAAAACAATCGACATATATCACATATCATTTAACAGAATCAATCACTGTTGAGTGGCAGAAATCACTAACCTGATATTTAGCCTCTACCCTTTTTCGGGTTTCCAAACGATATGCCGGGATTTCGGCATTTAACATGGTATAACAGATTTATTACATATATATATACTAGCAGTCAATCTAATGGTGTGGAAGTGTTACACACCTGATTAGTGTCGATACTCTTGCTTAACCGATCTACAACTTGCTCAAAAAGCCGGAAAGATATGAAAAATAGGCTTTCTCCTATAATCGGCCATGGTTAGTGTTCTTTCCGTTTTTACATACTAAAATCAATAGACTTTCTTACCTTGAAATCTCGAAAGTACCTTGATTCGAGTATTACTGAACTTATGACTTAGAGATCTACACGATTGACTCCTCTTCAGATCCCAGAATGCCGAAAATAAGAGTGAAATAAGAGATTAGTTTCTAATAGCCATTCGGCTAAGGACTTTGAAAAGCCGAAAGAACATTGAAATCCCGAAATCAACACTTACCTATTGTTTCCTTCAAATTTCGGCACAAGTAGACTCCATTAAAGAAGATTCGGCAACTTCAGAAGGTGAGATCTTAGCGATTTCGGCTTTAAAGAATTGGAAAAAATAAAAGCAAGGAATGGGTAGAGAGATTCGGCCAAAAGAAAAGTGAAAAAAATAGCAGAGTTTCGGCAATTGAGACTTCAGGAGTTTTGGTTTCTGTTAGAAAAAGAAAGGAGAAGAGAGAAAGAATAGAGTAGAAATTTCGGCAGAGAAAAGAGAAAAGATGAGAGCTTTTTCAGCAAATTTCGGCATCCCCCATTTATATAGAAAACCGGTTCCTCCCCTTAGCAGAGATTGATTTTCGGCCAACTCTAGAATCAAGAGATTAACCTCATCCCTTTCCCTTATCTTGATCTATTATCTCCTCAAAAATAGCCCTAATTCCTCTCTTCATTATCTGCCTATTATCCTTATAATTAAACATAAAATGAACATTAAAAATCCCTACAAAATAACCTTGTGCCGTCCCCCTTATTGCTCCCTTTAAGTGCCGACATTTAGCCCTAAAACTTGGGCTTCAAGCTGCCAAAATTTGGGCCTTCCTCATGCACAAGTGACGCCACTTTTAGCTTCCCCTTACTGTGCCCCTAGTTGCTGGGCCACAAGCCCAATATGTCACTTAAACTACTAAACTTTAATTTAAGCCCCTAAAGTGTCTAAATAAAATATTTAAAACAAGGCCTCAACCCAATTTGAGCCCCATTTGTATCTCAAACTCCTAATTTAATATTTTAAGCTTACACTACACAAAATGCACAAGCCCATAAATTCAGGATGTTATAGTTCTACCCCCTTAAAGAAAATTTCGTCCTCAAAATTTCCAACTAACTATTAATCGTACTACCTAAGTCTCATCACTATGCTTTCACTGCGCACTCTAATTCTAAAGCCAACAAAAATACTTAGTATACTAGGGTGGAGTACGCACCAGTATTCGCATCTAGAGCGCCCTCGTCCTCTTGGCGACGTGCTGCATAGACCAAAGCTGGCTGCTTCGCCTCAGCATAACCTGCACCCCCACGACCATGTCCTGTGCCATTGCCACCACTGACTTGACCACGACCCCTTGGTACTGGCTGACCACCTCTCATAACCTGATCAGAACCACATCCAGCGAGCTGTGTTTGATCCACCTGGGGACAGTCCTTAATTATATGCTCCGTGGATCCACACCTGAAACATCCACCCGTTCTTCTTCTACATTCCCTAGAATGTGCTTTTCCACACCAATTACATAATCGATTCTGATTCCCTGCAGCAGGTGCCGGAGCACGAGCTGGCCCATCAGACCTAAGCCTTTTTTGTGAATTCCCAGATGCTCCTGCCAGCCCAAAATTTCTCTTAGTCCTTTCCCGCTCCTTATCCCTTTCCTGTCTTTCAGTCCGTTTTACCTCCTCGGCTATCTTAACCTTCTCCACCAGAACAGCAAAATCTCTCTCTCTCTACGGTGCTATCAAAACCCTTAACTCATTCCGCAATCCATCCTCAAACCGAACACAACGTTCATATTCGGTTGCTACCATTCCTCAAGCGTAGCGGCTCAAGCGCAGAAACTCTGCCTCATATTCAGCCACAGATTTACTTCCCTGCACCAGATTCAGAAATGCCTTCCTCTGTGCATCCACGTAGCTGGCCCCAACATACTTTCCCTGGAATGACTCCTTGAAGAAGTCCCAGTCAATCCGATCTGCGGCAGTACCCTCCTTCATCGTGAGCCACCACTGATAAGCCTCGTCTCGAAGAAGAGACACGACCCCTTTCAACTTCTCCTCCACCGTGAAATCTAAGTCATCCATTATGCACTCTGTCGCTTCCATCCAATACTCAGTTGTGTTAGGGGCTACGCCAGAAACTCCCCTAAACACTTCTGCCCCATTGGCCCTAAGCCGTTCCGGTACAGATTTTCGGGCTCCTGTGCCCATGCCTACTCCAGTAACTCTCTCTAAAACCCTCAACATCGCCTGAGATACAGCATCATCTCCTGTTGCCTGATCCCGTAATTCTCCCTCCACAGCTAGAGGATTCGGCATTTCGTTTCCTGACCCGTGGCCAGACCCTACTGGCTCAGACAAAGCCATCTTACCCCTACCGCGTCCACGCGGCGGACGTCCTCGACCCATCGTACTCATTCTTCCGATTGACGTTTATCTGATTAAGAGTTTTATGAATCATTAATTCGTTCCACTGATTAACCACGAACAATCTTATGAATAGTAGTTTTAAAAGTAGTTCTTTCGAATTCACAGTTCAGTCTCAAGTTCGTATCCTCTAATTCTAGGAAACACATACATTCAATCATCAATATACAAATAGCATCCAAGTACTTACATTCATCACATAAGGGTTTTTTTGTTGTTTCACTACCTAGGGGTATTTTCGTAATTTTTCCTATAGGGGTATTTTCGTAATTTTTCAAAATAGGGTCCTTGGTGATTTTGTGAAATAAGGGTATTTTAGTAATTTTGCAATCCCAGGGGTATTTCGATAATTTTGAAGTCTAGGGGTATTTTGGTAATTTTGAAGTCTAGGGGTATTTTGGTAATTTTAAAGTCCAGGGGTATTTCGATAGTTTTGAGATCCAGGGGTATTTCGGTAATTTTGAAATCTGGGGGTAATTTGGTAACTTTTACAAACCAGGAGTATTTTGGTCATTTTGCAAAACAAGGGTAATTTAGTAATTTTTTTACAAACCTTGGATATTTTTTTGTTGTTGTTGTGTTTTTTTTTAAGAGAGGGGTACTTTTGGTAAATCTAGTTTCATAGTCCGGGTTACTCTTGTAAACATGTGATTGTTCGGGTAAATTTTTCAAAACATGGTTGATTGGAAATTTTTCATCAATCAAAGGTATTTTGAAAATTTTACAAAACTTGGGTTTTTTTTTTTTTCAAATAGGGTGGATGGTCCCTTTTGGGTTTTAATTACAAGGTTTAGCCCATCAACAAGTCCTCATAACTAAGGTGAACAGTCACTACGCACCAGGTGGGATTCCAGCGAAGAGGAGGTGAGTCACTAGGACTGCCTAAGTACCAGGCTCTTCCGGATCCAATCCTAGACATGCGCATGCCTGTTGCCACACCCTAGTCTTGCGACTCGTTTACGAGTTTGTTTAGTGAAATTAAGTCTTATGAGATTTTAGGAGTTGTTTCAGCTAGGTCTAAAGTCCATCAAGTTCTAATCTAACTAATCTACGTCCCATAAAGCCCATCAAGCCCACATATAGATCACACAATGGTTTAGAATACTTACCTGACGGACTTGGGCCGGAGACGCAGGTGCCATGCTGAGCTAACAGACCTGATATCACTTAAAAACATGCATATTCCAAAAGCCCATTTTCAGAAAACATTTTGAGCCCAAAACCTCCAGAGCCGAGTTTTGAACCGGGCTCTGATACCAATTTGTAACACCCCAAACCCGGCCCAAACACTACAACCAGATCTGGTATGTCACTAAAAAGATTTTACAAAACATGTCGGATTTTGGAAAACAATTACTAGGTTTACACCTTTATTCCGAAAGCTTAAGAATTCATTAAAGAATAAAATATTAAGTCATAAATTATCTTGGTGGATTTTAAATGAAAACTGAAATTTCATACAAGTCTTAACTTAATTGAAAACATAAAATTTAAGATAAAAGCCTAACAAAATCCCAAAACATAAATGGTAATCTAGTGGCCCATGGCCTTATTACAAGGAAATTTAAACCCATTAATTAAAAGAAAATAAAATATTAAACTAAGTCTTTATGCCGAATTCTCAACACTCTGTCGCATGGCCACCTTGCTCTCTCCTCCAGCCCGGTCCAATGTACTAAGTGTCACCTGAAATGGTTAAAATAATAGGGTGAGTCGCGAGACTCAGTGTGCAACCCTCATGCACCATTAAATTTGGGCCTTAGCCCCACAGATCAAAATATAAAACTTAATATAAAAGATAACATGCAAAGCCCAACCCAAAACCTAAGTTTCCATCCGCTACACACCCCCTTACCTGCCAGTCACACCATTGGGGATTTCTACAATCAACCCACACCGCTACACACCATTGATGGCAGTCATGCTGCTCATCGTCAGAGTTGTGACAGAGTCACCAGGCTGAAATGGCAATAGCCACCAGAAACAGAGTTGTGACAGAGTCACCAGGCTGAAATGGCATAAGCCACCAGAACAGATCACTTCCCTTTTCATCAATCACCCAACCCCAAGTATATATAAAACAATCGACATATATCACATATCATTTAACAGAATCAATCACTGTTGAGTGGCAGAAATCACTAACCTGATATTTAGCCTTTACCCTTTTTCGGGTTTCCAAACGATATGTCGGGATTTCGGCATTTAACATGGTATAACAGATTTATTACATATATATATATATATATATATATATATATACTAGCAATCAATCTAATGGTGTGGAAGGGTTACACACCTAATTAGTGTCGATACTCTTGCTTAACCGATCTACAACTTGCTTAAAAAGCCGGAAAGATATGAAAAATAGGCTTTCTCCTATAATCGGCCATGGTTAGTGTTCTTTCCATTTTTACATACTAAAATCAATAGACTTTCTTACCTTGAAATCCTGGAAGTACCTTGATTCGAGTATTACTAAACTTATGACTTAGAGATCTACACGATTGACTCCTCTTCAGATCCCAGAATGCCGAAAATAAGAGTGAAATAAGAGATTAGTTTCTAATAGCCATTCGGCTAAGGACTTTGAAAAGCCGAAAGAACATTGAAATCCCGAAATCAACACTTACCTATTTTTTTCTTCAAATTTCGGCACAAGTAGACTCCATTAAAGAAGATTCGGCAACTTCAGGAGGTGAGATCTTAGTGATTTTGGGCTTTAAAGAATTGGAAAAAATAAAAGCAAGGAATGGGTAGAGAGATTTGGCTAAAAGAAAAGTGAAAAAAATAGCAGGGTTTCGGCAATTGAGACTTCAGGAGTTTTGGTTTCTGTTAGAAAAAGAAAGGAGAAGAGAGAAAGAATGGAGTAGAAATTTCGGCAGAAAAAAGAGAAAAGATGAGAGCTTTTTCAGCAAATTTCGGCATCCCCCCTTTATATAGAAAACCGATTCCTCCCCTTAGCAGAGATTGATTTTCGGCCAACTCTGCAATCAAGAGATTAACCTCATCCCTTTCCCTTATCTTGATCTATTATCTCCTCAAAAATAGCCCTAATTCCTCTCTTCATTATCTGCCTATTATCCTTATAATTAAACATAAAATAAACATTAAAAATCCCTACAAAATAACCTTGTGCCGTCCCCCTTATTGCTCCCTTTAAGTGCCGACATTTAGCCCTAAAACTTGGGCTTCAAGCTGCCAAAATTTGGGCCTTCCTCATGCACAAGTGACGCCACTTTTAGCTTCCCCTTACTGTGCCCCTAGTTGCTGGGCCACAAGCCCAATATGTCACTTAAACTACTAAACTTTAATTTAAGGCCCTAGAGTGTCTAAATAAAATATTTAAAACAAGGCCTCAACCCAATTTGAGCCCCATTTGTATCTCAAACTCCCAATTTAATATTTTAAGCATACACTACACAAAATGCAGAAGCCCATAAATTCAGGATGTTACATAAATTGATGAGCATTGTGGAAACCGTTTTTTTCTATGTTTTGAAAAACAGGGATCGACTTTAAAATAAAACATGGAGTTGCCACCAATCTTTTTTCTTTAGGTGTGATCGGATCACCTATAAAAACATTTTATTATATTTAAAAGAAATTAATTTTGGTCTACGAATTCCAAGAAAAACGGGTCCGGGAGTTGGTTATGTACGAGGAAGGATTAGCACCCTCGCAACGCCCAAAATTGGTACCTAATTGATTAATTAATGTCCTAATGCCAAAAGTTTGAAACGATTTTAAAATACAATTCTGTTTTAAAAAAATTTAAATAACTCGAATTGGATATTGGCATTCTCTTGTTCCTAAGGAATAAAATATCACATCCAGCACGTTAGGATATGACGTTTCAAACCCTCGATGCCAAGATCCTCTCATGATTTCCAAAGTTCATGCATTGAGATTTTTATAAGGATATTCAATTATTTGGACAAACGAAAAATCGAAGCCTAGCACGGTAGGGTACGATTTCTCGGATTTCCAAACACGAAATATTACCTTGTTTTTTTAGAAAACATGGACAAAATTTTAAAAGGATATTTGGTTATTTGGTCAAACGGAAAACCGCAACCCAGCACGTTAGGGCACGATTTATCGAATTTCCAAACACGAAATATTACCTTGTTTTGAGAAATTTTCAAATGGGTGATTTTAAAATCAACTCATAATACATTTATTCAATTTGCTCGGGATAAAAATGAAGTATCTAGTAAAAGTTTAAATATATTAGAATTTGAATCACAAAACAATATCGAGAAACACAAGCATAGCATCAAACATGAGATAATATACGAATTCAACATTATACAAATGAGTGGTAATGATACAAACAATTTAAATGTACAAATACGCAATAACAATTATTTCATGACATACTTCATTTCAACAGACCCATTTTAACAATCAAAGACCAATAAACTAAAAGATATAGTAATCTCACGAAATATACAAGGCGGATTAGTATAAAACAAATTTTGAATGATAACAAATGGATTTTAAATAAATAAAGAAAGAGGAGTTTGAAACCAACAATTTATGAAATAATTTAGAAAATAAGCTATAATCGATATAATAATTTATAAATGAATTTATGGAATAACTATCATATAAGAAGAAATTTAAAATGTATAATATACAAAATAATCTAAAACCAAATATACTTATTTAAAAATAAAAAAAACTTAATAAATAATGTGTATATAAAAAATATAGAAAAGTGTTTGAAATAAATAAAACATAATTTAAAATAAGATCTTTAAAAGAACAATTATATATTTATATATAGATTTAAAATAAAATATATACATATATAGATTTAAAAGAAATACATCATAAATAATATGAAATTAATAATGTATACATAAAATAAGATAGTTTTAATTTAAATTATACGTGTATATAAAAAGAATATATATAAAAAAAATAATTAATGAAAATAAACAACATATAAGGAGAAATAAATAATATCTAGCACAATTTAAAATATATAATATTTAATACTAATTTAAAAAAGGAGAATAATTAGAAAAATCAATAAACAATAATTCAATTAATTAATTAAAGGGTTGTACTGAAATCAGAACAAAATTAGGGAGCTAAAAAGCAATAAATTAAAAAATGAAATCGAAAAAGGATTAAATTGATATTAAAATAAAGTTGAATGGCCAAATAAAATAAAAAAATAAAGAAACGGGGGCAAGACGTAACACGCGCAAACGTGGGGGACCAATTGGGAAATTATTCCCTGTTCCTTGAACGCGACGTTTTAAGCCTCAATCGAGGGATCCGATTGGAACGGAAATAAAATTACAGGGGAAAAATTCATAAATAAAATAAAACTGCATTTAAAAAATAAAAAATGCGGAAGGACTAAACTGGCAATTATACCAGTTTTGAAAAACACGCGGATCCTTCTCGGGTCGAGTCAACACGCGGATCTTGGCCAGAAACGATGCCGTTTTAAAGCTTAATACCCCCTAAACGACGTCGTATAGCTCGGCTTTAAATAGCGAAAAATCCTAACAAAAAATCATTTTTAAACTTTTTTTTTTAAATGAGGGAAACGCTCTGAAGGCTCTCAGGGCTTTGGCCTAGCCCCGTCATAGAGCCGTCGTACTCCGCCACCGTCTGCTGTCGTGCGCGATGGTCGGAGATCCAAAAGATGGCAGTTTCCGTTCTTTTAGGCACCCTAAATGCTAATATAGACGCTACTTCACCAAAATCCCTCTCGAAATCCAGAGGAGATGAAACGACTCCTCAAATTCTGTTTTCCGATCGTCGGAAGAGAAGGTAAGAATACCTCTTCCCCTCTGTTTATACTATGTTTACGTTTAATATCTAAATAAACACTCGAATATGATGAATACCTTCGAAGAAAATTTGGTCTTTTGATTTCTGTATT
The DNA here is from genome assembly GCA_005393395.2 of Gossypium australe. Taxonomy (NCBI): domain Eukaryota; kingdom Viridiplantae; phylum Streptophyta; class Magnoliopsida; order Malvales; family Malvaceae; genus Gossypium; species Gossypium australe. Next base: position 99,503,366 of record CM016625.1, on the reverse strand, counting down.
CATAAAAACGTGACCCCGATTACAAATATTTGCTTCGGTTTTTATAACCGAATTCAAAAATAAAATACAAAATACAAAATGTTTTTTCCTTGTTGCGCTGTGTGTTTTGTTGTTTTCGCAGGTATGGATGTACGGAGGTGAGCCGACGTGCATATGGCGCTCGGTGGTGCGCGTGTGAGGGACGCGGTGGCGGCACTGGAAAGCCTCAGAAGTTTTTTAGGGTTTCTGATATGTTAAGGCATTTGGGCCACTTGGGCCTGCTGATTTTTGGGTCTATAAATTAGGCTGTAGGTTGGGTAGTGGTTAGTTCAGGTTTAGCATTTGGGCTCGGGTTTAATTAATGGGTCATTTTAATTTTTGGGTTTGTAAAAAACTGTAAAATGGACTGTTTATTTTTTTCATTTTGTTTGGCGATATTGGGCCAGACCAAAATTGGCCTATTACAAGCATATTCTCTAGAATCTCTACTTCATCTTCTCTCTTTAATATCCTTTGACTCACGTAGGAAGGATGATCCATTTCCTTCATCCTTCCTCTCTTTTTATACTACCATTTTTTTAAATAAAATAATAATAATATCTAAGCAAAATATTAATAAAATAATATTTAACTAATTAATTAATTTAAAAATCACCAAAAAATCATCAATATCATCATTACATTCTAGAACTCTCCCTCTTGCTAATTGAACATTTTTCCCTTTATGATCTTTCAAAATTCCATCTTTGAATCATCACGTAATTGGGTAAAATTACGATTTAGTCCCTCATATTTCTTCACCTATTTAATTTGGTCATTGCATGCCAATTCCATATCTTAGTAAATTGGATTATTTTCACTTTTGGTCCTTCAAATTTCTCACTTTTACACTCTAATCCCCTAAATTTTAAATATTTACACTTGAGCCAAAAACTTTCTACGATTTAGCTTTTACTTTAAATCAATATACTAAAACCTACTTCTTAATCATTATTATTATTATCATTTTAATACTCTTCAATATTCTCTTTTATCCGCTTTATATAATTTTCTCATTTTACCGAAAAATTAATTATACATTATTCAATTTATTACTACTTTTATTATATATCAATTGTAGGGAGGTTACATTTATGCTTGTGCCATAGAACTTTTTTTATATTTGCAATTTAGTCCCTTCCTTAATACATCATGACATGTTTCTTGATTTAACTCTCTGTTGATAGATTGTAACTTTCATTTTCTTTGATCATATACCTTATTTCACTAAAATTTTATCTCATATTATTTACGATCAAAGGGGTTTTGAGGATATTACATAAACCTCGAGTCCAATGAACTTGCTTTCAGCCCAACTTCATACTTGAATAAAGACAAACACGCTTAACGTTGTTTAAAAAAAACTTCATGTTAATCATTTTAACAACAACCACTAATGGTGTTATCAATATGAACATACTAATACCATTATATATATAAGAAAAAAAAAGGAGAGAGTAGAGACACCAAACTAAAACCAAGGGTTTGAATCCTAAGTTCAACATAATAGAGGGATGAAACCATAATTAAACCTAATATTTTTTCTATTACTATAAAGCAAAGTTGTTGAAGGGCCACGATGTGATCTCACATATCCCAAAAGGAAATATGGCCCTTAGATTGAAAAAAGAAGAAAAAAAGGTAGCAATAGCATCATTGTGGTCCCCCATTATAATAACCATAGGCTAGTTTGTGAAGGCTACAGCAAGTGAAAGAGAACCCAGTCGTGTTGGACAACAACCTCAGCCAATGCCCATAAAAGGCATCAATAAGAATACCAATCAAATTGAAAACCTTTCTACAATAACATGTATTTTTTTTTAATTTACATTTTGGTAATTTAACTTCAAAAAATTACAAAATAATCACTAAGCTATTCGAAAGTTTTTATTTAAGTCATTGGACTGTTAAAATAGTTACTGTATGGCATTCTCTATTTGTACCGCTCGGACCAATCGAAAGCTTTCCTTCCCTTTCTCTTCTATAATTTAGTTTTTTTTTTAGGAAACAACTTTGAATGTCACAAATCTGTGAATCAAAATCTAAACAACTTTCTTCTCCGATCTCTATCATTGATTGTTAGATTAACTTGGATCTAAAGTATATTCTTTTACCTATCTATGTGTATTGAATCACTGACCCGATCGTCGAATTGTCGCTCAGAATTTACTAGTCGAACTTAAAAAAAAAAAACCTTAACAACCAATAATTAAAAGTTTTTTATATTAATAAATTAACAAGCTAACTCAACCCAATCGCAGAATGTGGTGAAACTCGAATTTGAATGGTTAAATTTAATTATAAAAATATATTAATATTAATATAAATTTTTTTATATATAATTTTAGTTTTTAAACGATGAAACGGATCAATTCGACCCAACCCGAAATTAAGAAAAACTAAACCCAAACTAAATAAAAGAAAAAGTGAACCGATCGAGTTGTGAATATCTCGACTTTTTAAATTTAAATATTATATTTTAAATCAATGTTAAATAATTTAAACTAGTGTATATAAAGTATAAACACTGCTTACTCAAACATTTATTAAATAACATTAGAAACCACATTTTTTATGTGAATATCAAGATTTAATTAATTTGATTGTCAGTCTAAAAATAATTAAATTAAAAAATTTTATAAAAATAAATTTTAAAAAATTCATAAACCGATCCAACTGCTTTTTATCTCGATTTTCAGTTTCGAGTGGTTTGCTCAATCTAAAATATTGTTCATTTTATATTATTTTAATAAATAATTTATTTTTATAATATTTAGGTAAAAGAGCCAAACAATGTATATTAAAAAAAATTAAAATGAAAAATGAAAAAGTTCTTACAAGAAAATTAAAAGAGGGTGAAATACCTAAATATACCAAAAAAATAAAAAAATTACGGAATTGGGCCGGTTTCTCGAAAATTTACGGAAAAGGGCCGTTTCCCCACAAAACGCGTCCACGTTAGCGCGTTTTGTGGGGAAAAACCAGGAAAGCGCGTCCCCAGGGGCGCGCTTTAGCCCTGCAACGGTCAAAAATTAAAACCCTATAAATACCCCCAACCCTTTTATTTTTTTCACACATTAGTCCTCTATCATCTTTCTCTCAATTTTCTCTCAAATTTCTCTCAAATTTCTCTTAAAGTCCTTGAAACTTACTCTCAAATCTCAAAATAGTCCTTTACTATTTACAAAAAAGCCCTTTTTAATTTTTTTTAATATATTTTTTTGGAAAATTTTAAAATTTTCGATCGTATTACAATGACCGAGGAATTAATTCGTCTAGACAACAAGCACATCTTCGTCGATCAAATGCAAATGGTAAGTTTTAATTTTAATTTTTCAATATTATTTAATATTTTTTAGGTTTATGCAATTTTAATTAATTTTTATTTTATAATTTTTTAAACAATCTGTAGATCGGGTGTTGCAATGTTATATTCGCAATATGCATGGTCCCCCATCGCCGTTGATCAAGAATTACCTGCGGGAAGCGGGATTTTGGCACGTGGCCACGATAGGCCGGGGGTTCAAGTTGGAGCCGCCTTTGATCATTGCGTTGATAGAGAGGTGGAGACCCGAGACGCACACTATCCATCTTCCATGCGGAGAGTGTACCATCACTCTGGAAGATGTGCAGTTGCAGTTGGGATTACCGGTGGACGGGTCGGTAGTCACTGGGTCCGCAACTTCTATCGATTGGATGGCCGTATGCTACGAGCTTCTGGGTGCCATTCCGGATAACATTCAAGGAGGTCGGATCGAGATGGCCTGGTTACGAGACACATTCCCGGAGACGAATGATGGTTCGACTGAAATGGAAAGAATACGGTATGCTCGGGCATACATTCTTCAGATAATTGGAGGCTATCCGATGCCGGACCTTTCTAGAAACCTCGTACACTTGAGATGGCTGCTGAAATTTGTTGATTTTAGAGCAGCCGGTGAATTGAGTTGGGGGTCTGCCGTGCTATCGAGGTTGTATCGGGAGATGTGCAGGGCGACGCGGCCGAGTAAAGCAAAAATCGGAGGTTGCCTATCACTACTGCAGCCATGGGCACGATTTCGATTTCCATTTTTTACGTCCTCGACTCGACCACCCATATTCATTCCCACTGATAATGAGGTAAATTTAATGTTATATTTTACAATTATTACGTAGATTTATAGTATAATTGTATGCTAAAAATTTATTTAATTAAGTGGAACCATTCGGTGAGTTATGCTAGAATACCTACCTCGCTTGAAGATATACGGCTTCTATTGGACCAACGGTCGGAATCACAAGTAAGTTTCGAATTTCGTATTTATAATTTAGTATTTCGTATTTAGTGTTTAGTATTATGTATATAACTAATATTTTGGTAATGTTAATATAGCTTCAATAGACACCGTACGAGGATCCGACAATTCGGGTAATAATTCCGGAGGAGTTCTTGCAAAATCCAAACAGTTGCCACGTAAAGGTTCCATTGATCAACTATGCGACCATGGAGATGCACCAGTCAGATCGGGTTCTGCGACAATTTGGATTCCGACAATCGATTCCCGTGCCACCTGAGGTGCTCGATGATGAGCACAAAGTGGACTTACGACAGTTGCACATGGATTGGCCAAGATTTTGGTCAACATATATCGAGACGTGGGAGAACCAGTATGACTATTTACCTAACCGGGAACTGATTGTCGTTCCTGAGTTAGCGTGCGTGCCGGAATACATGCCATGGTTTAGGATCCATGGTAAGCCGTATTTGTTGTCGGAAGAAGAGAGGTGACGGCAACTTCATCAACAAAGGGAACGTCGGGGCCCTTTAAATCCAATGAGAAGGGGTGATGAGACGGGGCCATCAACAACGCTCACACAGTCACCGGGCCCATCAGTTCAGCCGACGACACCGACATCACAACCTTTAGCCTTTATGCCAGGTGCGTACCCTAGCCCCTATATGTATCCTAACCCATATATGTTTCCTTTTCCCAGTCCCACCCCAAGTTGGAATGCATGGCCGGGTTCGAGTCCGTTCCCGACTACTCCGACTGGCCAGCCGACGTCGCGTGAGGGATCACAGGAGACGCCATCAGGGAGCACTTCTTTTTACCAGTCTCTTTCGTCATACGGGATTCAGACACCCCCGCCGTGGTTTATGCAAACACTCCGGGGTCGTTATTTTATCAGGTGGGTCATCCTCGCAACACTCACAACCAGACCCACCGCCGGAGGAACCGGAATCCCCCGCCCGAGGTTCCACGACCCCGCCGAAAGCTAGAAGAAGGAGGAATCCAGCGCGTAACCGCCGACCGCCCCCGTATGCACTGATTCCGACCGACATCAACATTGATTCGGATGGGCTTTTTTATTTTTTAAATTGTAATAAATTTTTTATTTTTAATAAAAAAAGTTATTTTTTATTTGTGTCTGTATTTAATTTTAATATCTTCACTAAAATAGAAGTTGTTTATTTTTTATATGTAATTTAATTGAAAATTTTTAATAAAATAAAAAGTTATTTTTTATTTTTTATTTTTTGTAATTTAGTTTTAATATATTTAATAAAATAATAGTTGTTTAATTTTTTTTATTGTAATTTAATTTAATATCTTTAATAAAATAGAAATTGTTTAATTTTTTTATTTTAATTTAATTTTGATATATGTAAAAAAATAAGAAGTTGTTTTTTTATTTTTATTTTATTGTAATTTAGTTTTAATATATTTAATAAATAAGAAGTTTTCTATTTTTTATTTTTTGTAATTTAGTTTTAATATATTTAATAAAATAAGAAATTTTTTTTTATTTTTTTGTAATTTAGTTTTAATATATTTAATAAATAAGAAGTTTTTTTTTTTTTTT